>CAJQZJ010031511.1:9627122-9699950 GCA_907164525.1 Lophiomys imhausi
CGGCCAGGCTCTCCCTGGACGGGCACCAGGACGCCCGCAATGCAGCTGGTGCCCTCGAGGTAGCGCTTGACAGAGTCCATCTCTGTCACCTCCTGCAGGGTCTTGGTCCCTTGTGCCAGTTCCCGCAGGGTCTCAGGGTCTATGATCCCAGACACGTGCAACTCAGACGCAGACACCTGGCGCCTCAGGCCAGGGAAAGACACCTTGCTGAGCCGTTCTTCTGTCTCCTGGATGACTTGGATGAGGATGGAGACTAGTTCATTCAGACCCAGGGTGCCGGCCAAGTGCTGGGCTAGGAGCTCACCTCGGCGGGCCTCACTTAGGTAGGAGGAGAACAGGACTCTCCACACTGAAACTGCCTGGTCCCGGAACTGCCCACAGTGCACCTGCATGGTGGTGGCACGCAGGGTCTGCTCCTGGTGCTGCCTGGCGGTCTCTGCGTTGTCCTCACCCTTGCCCTTGTCTGGGAAGGTCCCTGAGCGGTCAGCCCCAGTTTGTGCCTCTGGTGCCTGTTCGGCCTCCTCAATGATGGTGGTCAGTGTTCGCCTCAGCATGGGGAGAGTCAGTGTCCCAGAGCTGAACCGGGCCAGCAGCTCCTTCCGCGTGTCCCCGCTCACATAGCTGGATGTCAGAATGTCCCACACCGGGACCTCCTGTCCCCGGAGATGGCCCAACCTGACTTCCATGGTGGCCTTAGCCAGGGCTCCTTGGGCGTCCACACGTGGGCTGCCATCCTTGGCCCGGGCCAGCAGCGAGACGAGGGTAGTGCTCACATCCTGAACAGTCAGCCCGCCAGCTTGGTACCGACGCAGCAGATCCTGACGCAGGCTCTCGGGCACCTCGCGGTAGAAGAGAAGTTCCCAGACGGAGATGCTCTGGCCCTGGAGGTCGCCTGTGCCTGGGGTCACACGGGCTTCCCGCAGGGCACGTCTCAGTTCCTCGCTCAGGTGGTGCACAGTGGAGCCCTTTCCTGCCAGCTGCAGCATGTAGAACCCAGTCTCTGGGTCCCGCACACAGCGACGCAGCAGCTGCAGGTAAGTGAGGTTCTCGTGTGTGTTGGGGTCAAAGAAGCCCTTGGTGTCATCACTAGGGTCAGACAGTACAGAGTTCATCTCCTCATCAAAGTAGCCACGTTGGTAGGCCACGTCCACGGGCACACGGTGGCTGCGCATGGGATCGATGACCCCACCTGTGGCGATCTGGGCCTCTAGCAGGCGGATGCCATGGTCCTTGACAATGAGGTCCCTCTGCATGGCCTGGAAGAGGGAGATCTGCTCCCCAGTGTAGGGGTCTGTGTAGCCGGTCACTGCACGCTCAGCCGACAGCAGCTTCTCTTGGATCTCGCCACCCACCACGCCTGCTGCCACGGCCTCTTCCACAGACAGTCTGCGGTTGTGTACCGGGTCGATGATGAAGCCGGTGGCCGCCTGAGCCTCCAGCAGCACCAGGGCCGTGCCAGGCCTCAGCACGCCCTTCCACATGGCCTGATAGATGCTCATCTTCTCCTGACGGCCAGGCTCTCCCTGGACGGGCACCAGGACGCCCGCAATGCAGCTCGTTCCTTTGAGGTACCTTTTCACATCTTCATTTCTCTCAATCTGATCTACAGTGGTTCTGCCCTCCTCTAGGTCCTCCAGTGTCTGTTTTGTGATGACGGCTGAATTGACCAATTCCTCTGCTGTGACTTGAGTTCGCAATCCTCGGAACCAGTGTTGCCTGCTTTTTCCCTCCTTGTCTGCAATCATTTGTAGAATAAGTTTTACCACTTTCTGCAGTGCCTGGGCAGTATCACCTTTGTATATCCTAACTAACTCAATCTTCTTCTCTTGTGTCACATACTCTGAGTTCAGCAGCTCCCACACGGAGCGCCTCTGGCCTCTGTACCTCCCCACGGTCACTTCCACCTGCTCTGCCTCTAGGGCCCTTTTGGTGGCCTCATCAACATACTCCATGTCCTTTTTGTCCTTGACCACTGGGAACAGAACCCAGCCTGACTTCTCCTCCCTCTGGCACCTATCCTGCAGCTCCTGGTATGTGACCTTTTCTTGCGTGTTGGGATCCACAAACCTTTTCCTCATGTGTGTCTGGTCAGCAATAAGCCCAACTGTGTTGTCGCACAGACAGCCACGCCTGCAGGCTGTTTCCAGAGGGACCCGATGGTGGTGAAGCGGGTCAATGACCCCGCCTGTGGCCATCTGCACCTCTAGCAGCCTTAGTGCCTCCTCCCTCTTTACTAACTTCTTCTCCATGGCCTGGAACAGCGGGATGGTCTCCCCCATGGCAGGGTCTTTGTAGCCCTTTGCTGCCTTCTCTGCGTTCACAAGCCTTTCTCTCAGGTCCTCACCCACCACACCAGCTGCTATGGCCTCATCCACACACAGCCTCTGGTGAGTGCAGGGGTCCATTAGGTACCCAGTGGCAGCCTGCGCTTCCAGCAACTGAGCCGCAAACCCTGCAGGGATGAGTCCTTCCCGGCTGGCCTCATAGAAGCTCATTACCTCCTGGGTTAGGGCTATGGTTACTCCAGCAATGCAACGGCTGCCTTCCAGGTAGCTGTTTACATGCTCCAGCTGGCGGAGGCATTGGCGCCCTTCCTCCCCACTGTGGAGCACATCTAGGGTCTTCTTATCGATGATCCCAGAGTTGAAAAGCTCTGCAGCTGTCACTTCACCATGGATACCTGCTACCTTGAATACTTGGTTTTGCTTCTCTGTTTCTTCCACAGTGGAGGTAATAACCTCCAGCAGTTTCTCTAGGCCTATGTTCTGGGCTCTGTACTCACGCAAAAGCTCTCTTTTCCTCCCTTCAGTAAAATACTGGGAGGATAGCAGGTCCCACACAGATACCGTCTGGCCTGCAAACTTCCCTATGTACATTCTCATAGTTCTGGATCTCAGAGCTTGTCTCGTGGCCTCATCAATGTATATGTAGGTCTCTCCCTTCTTCACAATTTCCAACATGTACAGGCCCGTCTCAGGGTCCTCCACGCAGCGCTCCAGCAGCTGCAGGTACGTAAGGTTCTCGTGAGTGTTGGGGTCAAAGAAGCCCTTGGTGTCATCACTTGGGTCAGCCAAGACGCGGTTCATCTCCTCATTGAAGTAGCCACGCTGGTAGGCCACGTCCACAGGCACACGGTGGCTGTGCACGGGGTCAATGATGCCACCCGTGGCGATCTGAGCCTCCAGCAGGCGGATGCCATGGTCCCTGACAATGAGGTCCCTCTGCATGGCCTGGAAGAGTGAGATCTGCTCCCCAGTGTAGGGGTCCGTGTAGCCAGTGACAGCACGCTCAGCTGACAGCAGCTTCATGTAGGTTTCCTTGCCAAACATCCCTGCCTGGAATGCCTGCTCTACGGTTAGCTTGTGGTTCTCCACAGGGTCGATGATGAAGCCGGTGGCTGCTTGTGCCTCCAGCAGCACCAGAGCTGTGCCTGGCCTCAGGATGTGCCTTCTCAAGGCCTCTGGGATACTCATCTTCTCTTTTGTACCCTGAATAAGGATCCCAGCGATGAAGTTGCCTCCTTCCAGGGACTTCCTCACACTGTCCATCTCTGTCACTTCCTGGACTGTCCTCTTTCCCTGATTGAGCTCATCCAGTGTCTGCTTATTGATCAGCTGGGACCTAAACAAGTCCCCAGCCGAAACCTGCTTCCGGAGCCCTTTGAAGGTAGCCTGTGGGGGTTGCTTCTCTGCAGCCTCCACCAGGGTGGTGACCACACTGATGACCTGCCGCAGAGCCGCAGCCCTCCCCGAACAGCAAAGTGCTACCAGCTCCCTCCTCTTTTCAGCTCCAACATACTCTGAGTGTAGCAGGTCCCAGAGTGACACGCTGTGTCCTTGGAACCGCCCCAGGTTGATGGGCACCTTCATAGCTCTCAGTGCCACTGCAGTGTGGTCATCCACCTCGAGCACAGCGTTCTGGGGCAGCGGCAGCAGCCACAGGCCGGTGTCAGCATCCAGCACACAGAGTCCCTTGAGCTGCTGGTATGTCACCTTTTCACGAGAGTTGGGGTCGAAAAAGAGCTTGTTTTCCTTCTCAGTGGCAGTCAGCACCCGGCTTGTCTGCTCGTCCAAGAGGCCAAGCTTGCAGGCCACTGCCTGGGACAGGTGCACTCCATAGACAGGGTCCACGACACCCCCTGTGGCCAGCTGGACTTGCAGAAGAGGAAAGGCCTCACTCTGGGGTACAAGCCCCCTATCCATGGCCTGCCACAGAGAGAGGGAACCTCCTGAGTAGGGGTCCGAGTACCCCTTCACTGCCCTTTCCACTTGCCTAAGCTGTTCACTCAGCTCCCTGCCTACCAGGCCGGCCTTCACTGCACCCTCAACTGACAGTCTCTGGTTATTTAGTGGATTGACCAGGAAGCCAGATGCCACCTGGGCTTCCAGCAGCTGCTGGCCTAGGCCTGCGGGCAGGAGGCCATCTCTTACGGCCTGGGCAATGCTCAGCTTGGTCCCTGAGGGCTGTAGCAGCACACCGGCCACACAGCCTGTGCCCCAGAGGCAGGCCTTCACAGCAGGCTGTTTGGCTACCTCAGCAGGAGACTGCACGCCCTGTGCCAATGCTTCCAGAGTCTCTTGGGTGATAATATCAGCATCCCTCAGCCAAATGGCAGGGACCTCACCCCGTGGGCCTGGCACAGCGATGTGGGCCCGGGCCAGGAGCTTTGCTGCATGCACCCAGTGGCGCACAGTGTCCTGTAGCTGGGGCACTGATGTCTTCCCGACCCTCACATCCTCAAGGAAGCCCCTGCGCTGCTCCTCAGTGAAGTGGGAAGAGGTGAGCACGTCCCAGAGGGACAAACCATCCTCAGTGCCAGCTGACGCTTGCAGTGTCTCCTGGATCTGTGCATCAGTGGGGACAGCAGGGACATCTTCTCTCAGGGGCAGGAGGTGAAGCCCAGAGGCTTCATCCTGGAGACACTGCTCCAGGAGCTGGGCATAGCTGGTGTGTCCCCGACCGTCGGGTGTGGGAAAGGTCTCAGGAGAGCTGGACAAGGCCACCTCCATCTCCTGATCGATGCAGCCATGCTGGATGGCCACAGGCATGGGGAGGTGGAGGTGGGTGGTAGGGTCGACGACCCCTCCTGTGGACACCTGGGCCTCCAGTAGGCGGGTTGCCTGCTCTGTAGGGACAAGGCCCTTCTTCATGGCCCTGAACAGGGACACCTTTTTCCCAGAGAAAGGGTCTCTGTAGCCGGTGATAGAACGCTCTGCTCCTTTCAGCTTCCCATATACTTCCGCTCCCACCACTCCCTTGCGCACAGCCTCATCCACCGACAGGATCTCCATACTGCAGGGGTCAGTGATGGCCCCAGTGGCGGCCTGGGCCTCCAGCAGAGCCAGGGCTACACTAGGTGCCAGCAGCTTCTGCCTCATGGCCTGGTAGAAACTGATCCGCTGGTTAGAGGGCTGTAACAGCACACCGCCTACAGAGCCTGAGCCCTGAAGGTACCTGTGCACCTCGTCCATGTGACGGAGGGCATCTGGGCTGACTATGCCGGTCAGCACCTGGTCCAGGAGCTCCTGGCTGATGATGCGGGCCTCTAGGAGCTGGTAAGCAGTGACACGGCCCTGCAGTGCAGGCAGTGTGATGTCTGCCCACCTCCTCATCTCTCTCTCCAGCAGCTGAGTGACCTGCTCCAGGGTGACCTTGCGCTGCCGATAATGCCACAGTAGCTGCCTCCTCCAGTCCTCCTTGAAGTACTCTGAGTTAATCAGCTCCCATGCGGAAACCCTCTGTCCCCGGAACCGTCCATATTTCACGGAGAGCAGCAGATTCTTGAAGGCCTGCCGAGTGGAGCTGTCTACCAGCTGGGGCCGTGTGCCACTAAGTGGCAGGAGATGCAGGCCCGTCTCAGGGTCATGTACACAGCGCTCCAGAAGCTGCAGGTAGGTGAGATTTTCGTGTGTGTTGGGGTCAAAGAAGCCCTTGGTGTCATCAGATGGGTCCAACAGGATAGAGTTCAGCATCTGGTCAAAGTAGCCACGCTGGTAGGCCACATCCACGGGCACACGGTGGCTGTGCACAGGGTCGATGACACCACCCGTAGCAATCTGGGCCTCTAGCAGGCGGATGCCATGGTCCCTGACAATGAGGTCCCTCTGCATGGCCTGGAAGAGTGAAATCTGCTCCCCAGAGTAGGGGTCCGTGTAGCCAGTCACTGCATGTTCTGCAGATAGCAGCTTTCCATATACATCAGGCCCAATGACACCAGCCTTGAGTGCCTCCTCCACAGAGTATCTCTTGTTCTCTTTTGGGTCAATGATAAAGCCTGTGGCAGCCTGGGCCTCAAGCAAGATCAGGGCAGTACCGGGCCTGAGGAGCCCCTTCCTGCGGGCCTCATAGATACTGAGACGTTCCTGGGAGTCAGGCAGCAATAGGCCTGCAATGGAACCCGTACCCTGCAGGTACCTCTGTACTGAGTCCAGGCTGCCCACATCTTGGGCTGAGGTCTGTCCACGTTCCAGCTGTTCAAACAGGTCTTGGTTGATTATCTCAGCCTTCAGCAGTTCTCCTGGTGTCACAGTGTCCCTCAACCCAGCAAAGGTGACTTTGGCAGTGGCTGCAGCCTGCTCGACAATGCTCTTCAGCTCAGCTGCCAGCTCCTCCACTGACAGGGCCCCTTTCTGGTACTGCTGGGCAAGCATTGCCCTCTGCTTACTGGGCACTGCCTCAGAAAAGAGGATTTCCCAGAGGGATACAGGCCGGCCCCGATACCTCCCTACAGAGATGGAGGTTGTGGCCTTGCTCAAGACCTGACGGGTACAATGATCAATAAATGTGAGCCCCTGGGGCTCATTAGCATGGGGTTCTCCAGGGAGAGGCAGGAAAGCAAGCCCTGTCTCTGGGTCAGTGACAGAGCGGGCCAGCAGCTGTTCATAGCGAAGACTGTTGTGTGTGGCAGGATCTGAAAAGCCCATTGTCTGAGAGAGATGTTGCTGAGTCTCTTTATCCAGGCAGCCAAAGTGCAGGGCAGCCTCCAAGGGCAGCCGGAATCTGCGGGCTGGGCATATCAGCCCACCTGTGGCCAGCTGGGCATCCAGGAGGCGCAGAGCCAGTGGCCGGTCTACGAGCTCCTTCTTCATAGCCTGGAAAAGGGGGATGCGAGAGCTGCTGAAGGGGTCATAGTACCCAGTCACCGCCTGCTCTGCAACCAGGAGCTGCTCGTGAAACTCTGGGCCAACCAGACCTGCCTTAACTGCTTCTTCCACCCAAAGAGGCTGGCCTGTGGCTGGGTGCAGGAGGGTGCGGGTGGCAGCCTGAGCCTCTAAGAGTTGTAGTGCAATGCTCTTTGAGAGCAAGTGTTCAACGGTAGCCTGGAAAAAGCTCTTCTTGTGGCCTCCAGGCAATAGGACAACCCCGGCCAGTCCTCCAATGCCCTCCAGATAGCGTTGCACCTCTGGACGTGTGCCCACATCTGACACCACCAGTGTACCCTCCTGCAGGCCTCGGACTGTCTCCTCATCCAATACTCCTGCTTCCAGCAGCATTGCCGCACTGGCTGCTCCACCCAAGGTGTGGAAGGTAGTCTTCAAGGGCAATAGGGGCAACCCTGAGCTAGGGTCTTGCACACACCTTCCCAACAACATGCAGTATGGCAGCTGTTCTAGCGTGTTGGGATCAAAAAAACCTGGGGAACCCATTCTGGGCTCCGACTCCACCAGGCTGAGCCATGTCTCCTTATCCAAAAGGCCCTGCTGGCATGCTAACTCCGGGGTCACTTGTACACCCTGGGTTGGATCGATCAGGCCCCCAGTAGCTAGTTGGGCCTCCAGCCATCTCTCCCCCAGGGTCCTGTCTACAACTTCCTTCCTGATGGCCAGGAAGAGGGCCAGCTTTCCACCCCCATAGGGGTCAGGATAGCCAGTAACTGCACGCTCAGCAGCCAACAATTTCTCCTTTAACTCCAATCCCACCAGACCTCGCCTTAGGGCTTCAGACACAGGAAGCAGCTGGCCCTGGGCAAGGTCCACGAGGCCCCCAGTGGCTGCCTGGGCCTCAAGCAAAGCCAGGCCAAGCCCAGTGGGCAAGAGGCCCTGCTTCATGGCAGCATAGAAGCTCTGGGTCTGCCCTGAGGCCTCCACATACACCCCAGAAATACTTCTGGATGTGGTAGGCAGAACAGCCTCTGCTTGGGGCCTGGAAGTAGTGTTGGCTCCCAGCTGGTGCTTCATGATTTCAGGAACAATTGCCTGCTCAGTGCCAT
Organism: Lophiomys imhausi; assembly: GCA_907164525.1. Classification (NCBI taxonomy): domain Eukaryota; kingdom Metazoa; phylum Chordata; class Mammalia; order Rodentia; family Muridae; genus Lophiomys; species Lophiomys imhausi. Next base: position 9,635,332 of record CAJQZJ010031511.1, read on the forward strand.
TGGCAACCACGACATCACAAGAAGGCGCCTGGCTGTTCATCATGGACAACTGGTAGCGCAGAATTTGCCTGAGGTCCACTTGGGTCCTGTGGGGGACAGAGAGACTCAGTCAGGGACCCTGAGTGGTTGGATAGGTGAAAAGATACAATCATGGGAATCAGACACAGGTCCTTCTAAGCTGAATGAGTCCTGAATCTATATCCAGATGTGAGGACAGGAGCCTAAGCAGTCAAGCAGTCAGAGAGGTTCATGGTAGTCCAGGACCCTCCAAAGGCATGAGCAAACCTCATTGTCGGGGGAGAAGGCCCTGATCTGCAAGTCCCTTCAAGAGAGATTAAGACAGTCTGCCCTGGTGGCTCACACCTTTAGTCCCAGCACTTGGGAGGCAGAAACAGGCAGATCTCTGAGTTTGAGGCCAGCCTGGTCTACAGAGTGAGTTCAGGACAGCCAGGGCTGTTACACAGAGAAACCCTGTCTCAAAAATGCCAAAAAAAAAAAAAAAAGGAGACAAGCTGCCCAACAAATTTAGATAATGTAAGAGACAGCATGGGTACCGTTTTGAGATTAGGCTATGCCCTACTTTAAGCTACACTATATTGTACAAAACAGTATTTTTTTTCAGATTGTGCCTTTCCCTAGGAGACTCCATTTGACAATTTGGCTTTTGCCATTTTGAGGGAAGGAGATTGCAGGCCCTGGATGGATCCACATGTGGCACCATCCTGTCAGGTACCAGTCACAGCACTGGCTGAAATGACTTACTCCTGGGAGTAGAAAGGAAGCCATCTTATACATTTCCCAGAGTTAACTGAGACTATAGGTGGACATGGGCGTATTAAAACCATCTCAGGGAGCTGGGTGTGGTGGTGCACACCTTTAATTCCAGCACTCAGGGGGTGGGGTGGGGGAAGCCAGGCGGATCTCTGTGAGTTCCTGGTTTACAAAGAGAGTCCCACAACAGCCAGGGCTGTTACACAGAGAAACCCTGTCTTGAAAAAACAACAACAAAGCTTGGCATTGGTGGCGCACGCCTTTAATCCCAGCACTCGGGAGGCAGAGGCAGGCGATCTCTGTGAGTTCAAGGCCAGCCTGGTCTACAAAGTGAGTCCAGGACAGCCAGACTGTTACACAGAGAAACCCTGTCTCAAAAAACCAAAAAAAAAAAACCAACAACAACAAAAACATCTGAGGGAAACCAGGCCCAAGAACTTACCCGACATACCAGTTTGAGAAAAGGACCCTGGGTGGCATTAAAGTGAGGGGCACCTAACTCTGCAATGACCTGGCCCAATGTCAACCAGTCGCCTGATACCTGGTGTGTGCGCACCGCGGACTGGCAAGCAGAGGGTCCCCCAGCTGCGGTTGCAGCTTTAACTTGGCTATCCTCTGCTGTTGATGCACCCCACTTGACTCCAGCCCATCCATCTTTTTGTCCCTCTGGACCTGGACCCGAACCCACCGCTTCCTCTTCTTGGACCCCTCTTTGACCTTTTACCTTTCACCTTGCAGTTGGGCTCTACAGCTTTGCTCTCAGACCCTGACTGTGCCAGCTCCCTCTGGACACTGATCTTTCTTGGTAGCTTATCTCCGTGAATACAGCCTCTCAGAGCTCTGAGGACTGTCTTTGAATCCAGCTTCATCCTCTTTAGCTTGTACACAAATACGTATATGCATACAAGTACATAAAGAGATTTACTGTGGACTGTGTGACAGGTGATAAAAGCTACTTTAGTAATTTATTTATTTATATATTTTTTAGGTTTTTCTTGGTGTAGCCCTGGCTGTCCTAGACTCACTCTGCAGACCAGGCTGGCCTTGAACTCACAAGAGATCAGCCTGCCTCTGCCTCCCGAGTGCCGGCCTCGCTTTAGTAATTAAGACTGGACTAAATGAACTTGCCTTCATCTTGGCTGGATTACCAGAGTAGGTGGGATTATATGGCAGATTCTTGCATTTTGAAACTGCTGAACCTTGTGAATTTGTTGTTGTTCAATAAATTCTGACAGTGCAGAAAGACAGAAGCATGTTTGTCCACATTTCTGGCATAGTATACTCATAACACACAGGGACCTGGGGCCAGCAAGGAGCTACTACCTCTTAGGACTCCCTGTGGAGCACATCTGGCCTCTACTCCAAGCCTCCAGGGTTCTAGTGCATAGGGCTTGGGGCCTTCCTGAGCACCCCTCTTCCCCAGCCCTGTCTTAGACTCAGAAGATGTGTGTTGGGCCTTCAGGCCTGCTTGGGTCCTGGGTCACCTGGCTTCATGCCTCTGCTGCAGCTTGGAGCTTCTGAGCTAGGCTGAATCGATTGCCCAGAAAGGCAACTCTAGAATCCTAACCTGCAGGACTGTAGCCTTATTTGGAAGCAGGATCTCTGTGAATGTAACTAAGATGACATCATCCTGAAGTCCTGCTGGCCCGAGTCCAGTGCACCTGGTATCTCTCTAGAAGATGGCAGGCTTGCTCAGGGAGAAGACAACCACCCTGTAAACTGAGCCTGCACTGTATCTTCTCTTAGTCCACAGCCTCAGCATTGCTGGAATGTTCTTTCTGCTTGGAAGTTCCTCCAGGCTGCTCCTTGCATGAACTTTGGGAGGTGCTGCCTACCCCTCCCCAACACACATTTGCACTGTAGAACTTAACGGACAGACTTTGAATCTGTGTGCCCAATGAATCAAGAAATTCTTGGCCTGTCCCCAGATCTCTAAACCTAGCCAGCCAGTCCTGAAGTCATACCTGTTCTGTGTCCCTTCTGGATACTGATCACAGAGTGTCCTTACACTCTGTTCTCTTTTTTCTTTTTCTTTCTTTTTTTTTTGAGACAGGATTTCCTCTGTGTGTATTCCTGACTGTTCTGGACTTGCTTTGTAGACCAGGCTGGCCTCGAACTCACAGAGATCTGACTGCCTCCCAAGTGCTGGGATTAAAGGCATGTACCACCACTTACAGCTTCTTTCTTTTTATTTTTATTTTTTCTTTCTGTTTTTTTTTTCCTTTTGTCTATCTGTTTTTGTGAGACAGGTTTTCTCTGCATATCTCTGGCTATCCTGGAATTCACTCTGTAGCCCAGCCACCTGCCTCTGGGATTACAGGGATACACCCAGCCAGTCTTTTCTTAAAGGTGCTTCAGTGGGCACAGCTGCATGCTGGCTGTCCACTGGCCCACCTCACACCCATCTAAGTCCTCATGGTTTAGCCGTGGTACCTCAAAGCCCATCCTGTCACTTCTCAACCAGACTTCCTGCTCCTGTGGTCCAGGCTTCTGTACCATGTACATAGGGGCCCTCCATGCCATCATCAGCCACCTTTAAGGACGGCCTCACCAGCATCTATACCACATGTAGAATGTGGAGGGCAAGTAAATGGAAGTGCGGTTGACTTGCTGGGCAGCATGGGCAAGGCAGGTGCACAGCCTGTCCTGTGGATGATAAATCAGGCGTTGATATCACATGACTTGGCAGAACAGACACTGTTCAGCTTAGACAGGGCTATGAGCAGATGGTCTCACTAATGGCTTTGAGAATTGCCCTCCCTGAAAGCCCATGACAGCTTCAGCTCCTTCACATGATTTGGAGGAGACTGTGCAAGTTATCAAGTCATGGCTCTTAGGGACACTACTGAAATGGCATCCTAGCCATAGCTTTGGCAAGATGTCACTCTGCATTCCCTTCCTCAGGCTGGTCCTGAGCCTTCTGGGGTGGTATCCTACCACCAGCCTGCTGCTCACAGTCGAAGGCCTCAGGCCTCCAACCAGGCAGGCCACTGCACAGGGTCAGCAGTGTCCACACCAACATGCAGCAGAGCAGGCAGAGCCCAAGCTGCCAGCATCAGGGCCACTGCTCTTCAGGAGTTCTTCGGGAGTGGGAAATGCTCTTGGGATACAGCATGGGGCATGAAAAAAAAAAAAAAGCATAAGACACAAGATGGCAGGGGTAAGATCACCAAAGACTAGGAGTGACCAGTTGGACAGCTGTGAGGGAAGGCCCAGGCTAGCTACATTGTTAGGGGCCCCAAATCAGAATAGTAAACCTCAGCCTGGAGCAGAACCATTTGCCAAGGATGAGTCCCAAGTCAGAGTGGTCAGGGATCTAACTTGGGATGAATGACTTAGTTAATATACCCCAAACTCTCAAATCCACAGATTCCCTTGATGCTCCCACACCCATGGGGATCTTCCTCCTCACAGTCAGACTGCCCCCTTGCAGGGACCAATGCCTCCTGTCTCCCACAACTCAGCCTAGGGACCCAAAAGGAGGTCAGGAACCAATCCAAGAAGGTGGTAGGGGCTGGATCAAGAATGAAGCTGGCCATGGAAGGACAGAACACAGTGGTAAGGACACATTGGAAGCATAAACCACTACCAGGCAGATTCTGGATCCTGTGGAAGGCTGTGGCTCTCTAAGGAAGGGAGCCCAGCCACAGGTAGTTTGCTTGGGGCATGGACAGATCCCGGGGCTCCCAGGCTAGACTTCACTTATCCATTAGGAAGGAAGTGGTAGGAAGGGGCCCACAGACACAACAGCAGCATCCCGGGGCTGATGACTACTCGAGAAGCTTGAGGAGGAACAGCCAAATTGGTCTAGCCACACCAAAAAGAGTTCCAAAAAGAACTGGTAGAACCGATGTCCCCAGAACAGGTGAAGGGGTTATCGATAAGCACACGTGTGGACAAGGGCCCGAGTCCAATGCCTATGCGAGAGTGGACCTCAAGTGAAAGAGGTCTAAGGAAGAAAGCAAGGACAGGCCAACCCTCCTGGAGGAGAGCTCTGGCCAGCTACTCGCTGACCATGCTCTGACATTGAGATGAACCCTAGGGACACTCAAGGGTTCCTAGAGCCTGAGAGTTGCTGGGGTCCTGTATCAGGTAAACCAGGGCCATTTTGTGGTTGTCTCCTGTCTTTAGGGAGAACATATTAAGGAGTTCCTTGGCCATGGAGGATGAGGTGTCCACTGTGCGAAGGCCAAGAGGTCAGTGAAAGTGGCCAGGCCCCCTTTCGCTGCCTAAGGCAAGCGGCTGGCAGATGGGGTATAGGGACAACTGCTAAAAGCACAGCCTAGATTTCTGCTTCCAGGTGACACCCTGCAGTCTGGGCACCATCTCTAGGACATAGTATTTCTATTCTAAAACATGGATATCCCATAGTGCTGGGTCCCAGAAGAGCTACTCAAACCCGGGAACCAAGGCATGGGAGCAATGGCCTACACACTGGGAGAGTGAGTTCTAGGGTCCAAAGAAAAAGAAACACTTGTGAGGACAGACCTGACTGGCAGGGGAGAGAGACCACTCTGGCCACTACATCCATGCTGTGGTGGTCCTCATAGCTATATGGCAACTGACAGCAAGTGAGAGTGTACAGCTACTCTGGCCGAAGAGGAGACTCCTAGGGACAGGGTTGGAGGTCTGGTCATGCCCCAGTGACTCCAGCCAATAGTGCGTAGTGATTCAATGGTGTTTTTTCTAGATTCTACTGGAAGAGGTAACAAATGCCCAGTATGACCTGAAAGCTACCATAACAGGACCAGGTCCACCCCCAAGACCTTCTTCTGCACTTCCTCAAGTAGAGGCATCCTAGAAACTGGATCTGAGGCACAGTGTGACTCATCAGCTTGCCTCTTGTCCCTTCCACGGGAGTATCCTAATACCACCCTATGATTCGTTCTAGACTTTGCTTCCCCACATTGCCTTGGGTACCTTTGTTGCCCACCTACAAAGCACTGAGCTGGGAGGAACCATGCATTGTGCTGCCCAGGGTAGGGCAGAGCACAGAGGAGAGGCCCTCGGCTGGTGGAGCTGGTGTCCTTGGACACAGGACAGGCAGTTCACTGCCCAGAAAAGGTGGGACACAGAGCTTTGGGATTACGGTGGGACAGAGACTGCCAGAAGGGCACAGTCTTGAGTGGCTCCTGACCAGGACATGGACAGCCAGCCCTGACATGCATGCTGTGCAGAAAGGCAAGTCCCGAGTGAGAAGCCAACATAAACTCAAGCAAGCAGCTCAAATTCCCTGAACAAAGAGGAGATTCAGGGTAGGAAGCCACTGACAAAGATCCAGAGAGCAGGAACTCTGGGGAAGGGGTGGGGCGAGAGACTGAGCTCTGGTGCCTGGCAGCCACTCCCTGTTGGCTTGCCGGTGACCTTGGGCCTGGAATGACTCTTCCGGGGCCCTGCCTCTTCCCAGGATGGTGGAGGAAAAGACACTTGGCATCTGCAGTGGTTGCCTGGGAAGACAACCAGACAAGACTCAATGGGTCAAGAATTCAGGGTGCCTGAGAGGTCTATAGATGTCCATCAAGAAGGGCAGGAGTCCAAGCAGTGTCAATGAAGGTAAAGGATCAGGGATTTCAGGTCTGGGACAACAGTGTGAGTAAGCCATGAAGGATGAAGGGGCTAGGGAAGGCAGGCAGCACACACTCCCCTGGCAAAGAGATCTATGAGAAACGAAGCCCCCCTTGCCTCCCTAGAGGGGCACCACAGGCTTCCTTAGGTGCCAAGAGGCAAGAGGGTCAGCACCCTCGGGGTATCGGACACCATATGTCACCACACTGAAGGGTGGGCCCCTCGCCCAAGGCTGGGCCCGCTGCTGCTGCTGCTGCTGCAGTGAGCTTGATCAGAACAGAGCCTGGAGGCCAGGCAGACAGCCCAGTGCACATGAAGATCGAAAATTTGGCCTCTGCCCCATTGTGAGCAGCATAAACGGCATCAGCTGTACCTTGCCCCGAAAGACAGAAGTCAATGACCCTGTGCAAGGTTGGCGTGATAAGCAAGTGTGGATAGGGACACAGTCCTGCCTCTTTTCCAAAGAGTCCTGATACCACCCAAGGGGCCATCCCTGTGGCTTCTCACCCTGGACAGCTGGTAGTTCCTCCTTGGGTCAGCAAGGCTTTCCTTTCCCAATCAGGGCTACCAGGGCTACTCTTGTCATCCCAATTGCTTCTGTCATAAGATTTCTCACCACTAACCCCACTTCTCACAAGGACAAAGAGTACCCCACCATCAGGGTCAAACAGCACACCACATATCCTGCGGGAGACCACTAGACACCCCCTCATCTACCCCCTCCACACACACGCCGTGCACGTCTACACAGCAGCCTGGCAGGGGCCTCGGTTTCCCCACCCATTCCAAGGCTCAGGGGTGGGGGAGGCTTCCCACCTGCAGCCCTGAGCTCAGACTGCCCAGGATGGTAAATGGGGTCCAGAACACAGGGCCCCTGGGTCTCTCACTAAGTCCACCTGGGGCCACTGGGCTCTGGCCCCCACAGGTGTTTCAGTTTCGTTTCTCCAATCTGCCCTTATTTCCCTACCTGTTGAGACAAGGCTAGCGTGGTGTCCACAGTCTCTCCGCTCCCTCCACACCGGAGCGCCGCGCCACAAGCATTTAAATCTGCATGGCCCCTCCCTACGGTCACCAAAGTCCCTTCCCCATTGAGGGTGGTGGGCGGGGCTGAAGCCAGGTTGGGCACCCACAGGACAGGTGGGGTGGGCAGGTAAGCGCAAACTATGGCACGGGGCAGGGCTATCTCCGAGCAACTCAAGCTGGGAGAGGCTGTTGAGTTGCAAAGTCCCTCCCTTCCTCCCTGCCTACTAAAAGTCACTGAAAAAGAATGCGGGACAGGCACTGGGTGGGGTTTGGGAGCAACCTGCTTCTGCCCTGTGGCTTTTGAATGGAGTTTGCAAGGGAAATGAAGGCCCAACAGAGAGTTTCAGTTCCCCAAACTCCTCTTTATTGCTGAGAGTGAGAGCCACAACCCCACTTGCGTGCTGGGACTGTGTTCCAGCTCCTGCTTAGTCCCTGAGTGTGCTCTGCTGCTGTTTCCTGTCCCTGTCTGCTGGATCATGGAGTCTTCCCAGTTTCTCCTCAGTGGGCTGCTCTGAAATTTTGACCTTGTAGGAGCTGGGGTCCCCGTGTTCTTTGCCAGTTGGCAGCTCTGTCTGTAAGGGGTGGCCAGGCTTCACCTCACCATTCAGTGCCTCCACTTGGGGCTCAAATAAGTCCCTCAGTCCATCTGGAGGACCAGGCCCCTGGCTCTGAAGCCCACTCCAGCTCTCACCTTCTGAGATAGGAGTCTGCTAGAGCCCATTCCAAGGGAGTTCCAGAGCTGCAGGGTGATGAGGTCAGAGTCCGGCGTACTAGGAGTCCAGCATAGGAACTTTTCATGGATCTTCTGGCTGGTTCTCCCCTCTGCTGCTCAGAGACCCCAGGTTGCTGGGCCAAAGTGGATGCCAAACCTCTCCTACCCATCCACCACCAGGCCCTGACGACTTGCATGTCCTTTCCTACCCCAGCACTCACCTCTGATTGGGTCATTTTTTACCAGAAACTCATCCAGAGCTGCCCAACCACCTCCAACACGGACCATCAGGGCTCCTCGAGCTGCCCGCAGAGCCCTGGAGGGTAGGATGTCAAGCCTTCTGTGGAGGGGTTGGGGGCAGTTCCTGAGGCTCTGTCCTTCCCATGTCACAGGCCCACACTCACACCTGCTCACCAAGGCTCCCTGGACCTTGGGCTTGCCCCTGGCCACTGGTGTACTTGTCCCCTCCGTGTTCCTTGATCTGACCATGCTGTTTGGCTGTTTCTGGCCATTGGGTAGCCCTGGCTTCAACACGGTGGAGAACATGTGGTGAGGCCCACATTTCCCCCAGGTATAGCCAGGCCAGCCTCGCCCATCACTGTCCTGCTCGCCGGCTGCCAGGAAGCTCTCCACGAGGTCCTACTGGGAAATGGTTCAGTGCTGCCTGTGGCTTGGGGTATGAAGCACACCCCAGACAGACCACTGCATTCTATGCCCAAGGTGATATAGGTAGTGCTCCCGCAAGACTCAGGTATATGTTGGCCCCTTGCTGTGAGGTGAAGCCAAGTCCCTTTCATGTGCCCAGGAGTGAACAGAGTATATATCTGTCTGCCCTTACCTGTTCCTGGGGGCCCTGTTCCAGCTGTACCCACTGGTTCCTTTTCTCCTGGTTCCTCTTGCTCTGCTCTGGCTTCCTATGACTGCACTTATCCATGATGACCTCTGCCCACCACGGCCTCCAGCTCGGTTCTTCTGGAATCTTCCCCAGGAGGCAAGCCTTAGCTCTAGTCCCTAGATCCCCAGACGGCCTCTGGTCAAGACTCCTCAGAGCCGGTACCTCCCTTGGGGCTCCAGTCCAGTGCTTTAGGCTCGGGGTACCAGGCAGCTCCTCTAGCACCTGGCTTTGGGCTTGCATCACCTATGCATAAGGGAGTAATGTTAGGGAATGGAAGGATCCTAGGCCCCAAATTGCTCACCACTCTACCATCCCCCAGAGCCCTGCCCAGCAATTCAGCCCTCCCAGCTCCTCCTAGAGGTCAAATGGTCTTACAGAGGGTGTAGCTCAAGGACAGAGGGTCCAGGACACTACAGCCAGTGTCCTTAGGCTAACCCTGGATTGATCCACAGTCACAGTGTAGGCCAGACCCTCTGGCCCCTGGTCTCACCTTGGTCCTCAAGAGTTTAGCCTGGCTCAGCCTATGAGGGCCCAAGACCAACTTCTCCATAAGGTGGTCCACAAGCAGCAGGATCCCTTCCATGGTGTGTATCCTAGAGAAGAGATGAACAGGCATGAGCAGGGTAGAGGGCCAGTGCATGAGAGTGGGGTGGGGATAGCTGGCAAGCAGACTCACCTCTCAAAGGAGGGGCTAGACATGGCAGCCTGGCAGCCCAGCAGGTCCATCAGTAGGCCCAAGTGGCAGGTGTTCCTATAGGCAGTATCTCCTCTCCTTCCTAACCATGACACCGCCAGGGTTTGCTGTCCCCACGGGAACTCCTGCCATCAGAGTAGTGTGGTATACTGTTGGCTTTCTGGGTGGGAAAAGCTGAGGGGTGAAGTCTTTTTTCCTCCATATACCTCACATCTTTTGCCCTCTTCTTTTCCCCATTCACTCTATGCCTCACACTATCCATAATTATTATAGCAAGAGGACCACACATGCTGCCCAGTCCTTCTTCTCCTAGGTCTCTTCAGTGCAGGGAGTGCACCCAGCACTGTGCTAATGCTCAGGGCAAGGTGAAGAAAGCCACCAAGATCCTCCCTGTGGGTAAGCTTGTATTCTACCCATTCCCATGTTGAAGTGCCAGCCTTTGCTTAGAAAGAAGCAGTTGCATGTATGACTATCTGTGGAGTGAGATCACAGAGGAATAGAAGGACCAACGTGACTGCTGCCCTAAAAAAAAAAAAAAAAGATGGGGGACTTGGGGACTGGGAAGACAGCTCAGTTGGTAAAGTATCTGCTGAAAAGCACAAGGATCTGAGTTTGATCCCTAGCAGCTATGTAAAAAACAAATAAGCGCCGGGCGGTGGTGGCGCACGCCTTTAATCCCAGCACTTGGGAGGCAGAGGCAGGCGGATCTTTGTGAGTTCGAGGCCAGCCTGGTCTACAAAGCGAGTCCAGGACAGCCAGAGATATTCAGAGAAACCCTGTCTCGAAAAACAAAAAAAAAATAAAAATAAAAATAAGCAAAACAGATCAGCATGGTGGCAATCCTAACCCTAGAAAGGCACAGGTAAGATTCCTGGACTTGATGGTCAGCTCAGTCTAGACAAATAAGAATTTCAGGCTCAAGAAGAAAGACTCTGACTCATAAAATAAGGTAAAGGACCCGAGATATAGCTCAGCAGTTAAGAGCTCCTGCTGCTTTTGTACCTCTGCACCTAGTTCAATTTCCAGTACTTAGGTCAGGCAACTCACAACGACCTAAAACTTCAGCTCCGGTGGGATCTGGTGCCTTTTTCTGGTTTCTGTGGGTAGCGCGTGTGTGCACGTGCGCACGCATGCACACACACACACACACATGCACACACTTAAAAACAAAATAAATCTTCAAAAACAATAGGTAGAGAGAACTTAAGGAAGACACTAGATGTCAACTTTTAGCCTCCACATAGGCGCACGTCCACACACATACACACAAACATGTACACATACGAAAGGGAGTGGAATTTGAACGCAAAATGTACACAGTGCACATGAAGGGACACTGTGCACGTAGCAAGGAAAGAAGCAGATCAAACCCTTCCTCGAGGCTCTCAGGAGCCAGCCCCGTCCATTTCAAACTTTCAGCCCTCAGAACGTTGAGTCAGGGTGGAAGCACAGTTTCAACTTCCCGACTTCCCCTGTTGGTGACAGCTGGTTCCAGTGGCCCAGGATACCATCAGAGTCCCAAGAATGGGAACGGAATCTGAGAACCAGTGAAGGAACCCAGAATTTCTGGGCAGACCGCAAACCTCAAGAAGGGTGTCATGCACCCCGGCCATTCCTGTGTTGTAGAAAAGGGGGCCAAATGGAGGCACTGCCCACTCTTGCCTCTTTGTTGAGATAAATGCTGGACAGTCCCAGACGGTGCATCAGAAGCCAACTTCTTTCTACCTTGCTTCTAATGTACTTTCTTTCCAGCTGTTGCATAAATGGGACTCATTCATACCAATGCTTTGACCTTAATGAGCTAGAAAAGGCATGTAGATACATCAGCCCCTACCCTTACCCATACAGCCTGGAGGCTTGACAGTGCTGTCCAAAGATCTGTCTCTGCTAGCAGTCAAGGATGGGCTGATCTCAAGCCCTGGCCCCACTGGGAGTGCTGTGGCCTTAAGTGGAGATTTGAGGCTGTCCGAAGCTGGGAGTTGAGCTATGAAGTCATCACTAGAAACCCCCTCTATCTGGCTCCGCTCTCTCCACTTCCCTTACCCGATGCCATATTCTTTTTACTCCCAGAGTCCTCTGCCTCAGTCCCTCCTACCAACAAACAACAGTTCGGCCACGGAGTGCCCTAGTTGTCCAGTGTCCCCGTGGTCACCCCTCCTCCCAAGGGACTCTTGGTTTTACCTTCCTCCCCCTAGTTTTTCCAGGCACCTGCAAGGCTGGGTTCCAGTCACCCTTGGGCCTCAGTTCGTCCATGGCTGCCTGTTCTGCCAGGCCACACAAGATCTGCGAAGCTGGCTCCCATATGGCCTTCGGCCCAGTGTCTTGCTCTCGAGTCTCTAACCAGTGCCCCTCCAGGGGTTTTGTATCTGTCTGAAGCACAGCTAGGGAGAGATATGGCCACCTGAGAGCCCAGCTTTGGCAAGACCTTCACCCTCCCCCCACCTTGGCTTCTTGAGCACCTGGGCCTGATCCTACCCCCAGGCCTGGCTGTGACCTCCCAAATGCTCCTGGGTACCCTGGTGTACCTGATGAGAGGCTCTGTTTCCAGATGGTTACTGTGGGTGCTGCCGCCTGACTGGAAGTCTCTGCCCACCGTGCCAGCTGTTCAAGCCGCTCTGCTAGCTGGGCCAGCTGGACACTCAGCTATGGGAGGAAACCAGCATTGTTCTAGACATTCCTAGCCAGTTACAGAAAGTACATACTCTCATTAATTTTAGTTTCCTGGACTAGCAGGCTGTGGTCTCCTCAGAGGGGATGAAGTAAGTTGGAGGTCTTTCTTCTACATGGAGTCAAGTGGGCACAAACACCTGCTTTGGATCCTTGAGCCCTGGATGTGTTGAGGCAGACCCCTCCAGGTCAAGCTGGGCCTCCAGGCCTGCTGCTGGTGGTGAGAGCTTGGAGGATGCTGTCCTTTGAGCTTGTAGCAGCTTCTGCTGAGCACAGACTTGTGACTCTGTCACCCTTACACGCTCCTGGAATCGATCCAGCTGCTGTCGTACCAGCTGAGCTTGGTCGCCTACACCCAGAGGCAAGAGGCCAGGGAAGAACACTGACATTGGAGGGGAACTGGGGGACTGGTGGCAGGATGACAGCAGTAGAAAGGTCCTTGGGAGCTATCAACTAATACAAAGACATTGAGGCTTTGGACTCGAGGCCTGTACCTGGGAAATGGGAGATGTCTGCCCTGGGCTAAGGGTAGGCTTTTCAGTGGGCTCCAAAATGTGAGCCCTGAGCACATCTCGGCTGGGGTGCCTGGCCAACTGAGTGGCTGGGCTGAGGTCCACTTACTAGTGAGAAGCTCTGCCAGCCTCCGGCCAGTCTCCAAAACCCTTTCCAGGTCTTCGGCTCGTGTCACAACCCCGTCACACACCTCCTGGGAACAAACACAAGACACTGAGCCTGTGACAGCCCACAGACTACCACCCCAAACACAAGCCATACCTGGAGGCACTGCAAAGATTCCTCAAGGCACTTGGCCCCCAGCTGCAGCCCAGCCAGTAGCTGTTCGCTCGGGCTCAGCTGCACCAGCAGAGCCTTGCAGGCTGTTTCAAAGCTCTGTGCTGCTGGGACAAGCTGCTCCAGGAGCCTCCACCTTGGGGTAAAGATGGAGGAGCTGTCGGTGGTGCCCTTCCTGCCCTAGAGCCCTCACATCCCCTACCTGTGGCTTCACCTGGTTTCTGCCTGTTGCACCAGGCGGTGCCACTGTGTGCAGAGGTCTGATGGGCTCCCAGCCTCTTGCAATCTTGGCTCCATGAGTGGTGCACGCTCCCTCAGCAGCCGCAGGAGCAGCTGCCAGACATGAAGTTGAAGGACTTATGCAGGGTTCTGGGGTCCCTGCCCATCTCCCACCACTGGTCCTCTTTTTTAATCAAGGGGGAGTCATTGGCCATGGGAACACTGAAAGATATATATGCATTCAGGCCACCCTGGGGGACCAGATCTATTGTATTCAGGCACATGGTGGCCACTATTATTTGCCAGTGGCTTAATCCTGGGGCTCAGAGGACAAAGTGCCCCCACCTGTCCCTATCTATCCCCTGGCCCTGTACCTCCTGTTCCCGCAGCTGGGAAGCAGCCAAATAGGCATCTGCAGCCAGGGGTCCCTGTGAAGCTTGTAGTTCCTCCATGCCATCCAGCCAGCTGCCCAGTGTGTCCAGGGGTGCTAGAGGTACCTGAAAAACAGATGTACTCATCTCATCTGGCCTCCACTTGGACTCCCCACACTCAAGAGCTGTCATGCCTCACCTGGACTGGCTGCTCTCTTTGTCTGCAGGGCCCCATCTCCACAGCCTCTGTCACTACTGTCTCTGTCACCACTGTCTCTGTGACCTCTGTCACCTGGACAGCACGGGATCCCCACCAGGTCCAGGGGATCCCTGGTGGAACTGAGCCCTGAGGAGCTGTGGATGGAGAGAGATCGTTTTGGATCTTGGGGCCAGTGTGAGTCCGAGGGCTGGTGCGTGAGTGGCTCCTCCTCTCCCCCAGGCAGCCAAGTCTTGAAGCAGGGTTTCCCATTGTAGATGCTGAGCAGGTTGCAGGGTGTCCAGGACAGAGTGGGCAACCCTACAAGGGCAGGAAGACCCAAATCAGGACCAGGGGAGCCATAGGCCTACCTGCCCTGACCCTTGCACAGGCTGGTGCTGGGGGCACCCCCTTGGGACTGGGTAGACTGGCCTGGCCTAGGGGGCTGGAGGGAACAGCTCTCACCTCTGTCTAGGTCCGTGCACCCTACCTTCCCTCAAGCCACTGCTCCACGAGTCCCAGACAGTCTGGCCCCAGCACTTTTCTTCCTACAGTTTCCTAGGAAACCCAATGCCCATCCTCAGTCATGTGGGTGGGGGAAGGGCCACAAAGGGGAAGGGGCTTCTAACTGGAGTTTCTGGCCCCTCCCCCCTCAGTTCCTGTACAGGGTGAGAGGGGTTCAGGGAGCTCACTTCTCACTTAAGGCCCGAACAGCCACTCATATGGCCATAGGGTTCTTTAGGATAGGAGGCAAAGAAAGGAGGCTGCTATAAAGGGTGCCAGGTCTGGCCATAGAAAATGGAGGCATCAACACACACTTTAGGAGGGGAGTAGAAAGTCACAGGAATTTCCCAAAGCCATGGGGCTCCCAGGACGTCCTGAACTACACCCTCTCCCAGTCACATGGCCAATCCATGGACTCAGACAGCCCCCACCAAGACTTCCTGGCACCCTAGACTGGTCTGCTCTGTTTCCAGAAACCTCACACTTGCCACACATTCCCTCACCTGAGCCTGGAATGAACCAGCCCTCCCTCTAATCTGGAATCCCCACAAGGGAGAAGAGCAGGAGGCTGTGGATCCTCAGGGGGTCCTCCACAGGGGCATGGTGTATTTCATGGACTATGGACTCTTCCTGCATGAGCCCCTCCCCTCCCCTTCACCATCATTGAGTCTTCTATCAAGGAGTGAAATTTGCACTCAACAGACAAGCCAAAAGCCCTCTCCTGCCCATGGCCATGCTGGTGCCAGGCCCTCCCTCATTGCTGACAGAGGTGACCTGGGAGTCCCTGGGGCCTAAAGGTAGTCCTGCCCCATCCACCCGCCCCAAGCCTGTGACCACTCACCACCCCCACCCCACCCTGAGACCTGCCCCTGCCTAGGTTCATCTTTGTCATGAGTTTGTGTTGCTGTTACCTTGGGAACTTTCCATGGAAAATGTTGGGTGAGATGGGCAGGCTGACAGGCCAGGGCAGGCCACAGACGCACTGTGGGTGGATGGATGGTGGATGCCTCTCCCAGGAGGGCTTGTCTGTCTCACCCTGTCCTGCCTGCTTTCTTTTCTCAGCCCCCACCCCAGGCCAAGCACCAAGTGTGTGCGTTCCTGGGGGAAGCTTCAGTGGGTTGGAAGGGTGTGTCCCAGTACAAGACTGCCCACACCTGCCATGCAGATCACACTCCTTCCTGCCTACTCTGATTCTTTAAGGGCCCATGGAGTGCCTAGGAACAGCTGCTCCATCCAGACTTTGGGGCTTACCCCAGATAGGATGCTTACTTAGTCTCGAAGGCTCCTCTCCCCTTCTTTGCACTTACCATTGGACCTCTGTAGCTAAGGTCCTTAGGGACTTAGGGGCCCTTGCCTCTGATACCTGGCCTCTGGTTTGTTTTGCTGCCCAAGGCAGAACCAAGTCAAATTTCTGTACTAGCCTTCCTGGGAGTGCCCATGGCTGGGATAGTAGAAGCCCAAGTCTGGTGCTAAGGTCTATTTGGTGCAGCCTCCACCTTTCTCACTTGCCCCAGGTCAGGGTACTATGTTGAGCATGGACCTCCTGGACAAGTGTGGACAACCCCCTGCCCCCAGCAGGACCCTCCAGCCTTGTCCTCCCTACTCTGATTCAAAAGCCTTAATAGCCACACTCCATAGATCTTGGCAGCTTAATGGCCATACCACCTCCTTCACACATGAAGTTCCTGAATTACAACAGGTCATTAAGCGGGTGACCAGGACAGAGCAGTGCTGTCCTGACCATCAAAGCAATGACAGCTGGCTCACAAGAGCCCACAGCTGTGTGACTTGGAGCCTCTCCTTGGCACTGCCCCAGGCCCTCACACAGGGCCCTCTCTTCGAATATTCTTTTAAAAGCCCCTCCTTTGTACATTCACACTGTAATCTCAGTACCCTAACCAGGGGCCCCCTGAATAGTGCCCCCTTATCTGCTGGTTCCAACCCTCAGCGGGCCACAGCCCTGTCATTAGGGCAAGCAATCACAAGCATGGGGACACACATACTGCCTCACTGTTTGCTGAAACTGAGGCAAAGTTCAGCTAGCTCCAGACTGCTGAGAGGAGCAAACACAGGCTACAGCAGGTCTACAACACAGCCCAAGCTCGTCCTGGTCAGAGCTATTCCCACAAGTGGACATTCACGACATTTCTAATAGTGGCCAGCAGTCAGCCTGGACAGAGATGATATGGAGGAGCTAGCTCCCCTATACTTATGGGACATGGATCCCAGAAACGGTGATTAATTTGGGCTCTCTGCTAGGCAAAAAGGCTGAGGTAGCCGGCGGAGTTGCCCAGGATTGTGGCCCAGGATGGATGGTGTAGGCTGGGCTGCAAGGCTTTGCTATCAGAGTGTCTGAGCCCTGAGAGAAAGGAGCAGTATGAAGAGGACCCTAGCAGAGCTGACTCAGAAGACCCTGTTGGCAAGGGTGCACATCAACAAGAGTGGTTTTTCTTTGCAAAATACAAAGCTTTCTAGGAAAGAAAACATGATTTAAAAAATAGTGTGGAGGTTTGAATGAGAATGGGCCTAATGGGCTTATATATTTGAATGCTTGGTCACCGGGCAGTGGAATTGTTTGAAAGGATTAGAAGGATTAGGAGAAGTGGCCTTGTTGGAGGAAGTGTGTCACTGGAGGTGAACTTTGAGATTTCAAAAGCCCATGCCAGGCCCAGCTAGCTCTTTCTCTTGGCCTGTGGATCAGCATGTAGCTCTTAGCTATGGGTAGCATAATAAGTACCACCATGCTCCTCACCACGATGAGCGCGGACTAAACCTCTGATGCTGTAAGCCAGCCCCAATTAAATGCTTTCTTTTGTAAGAGTTGACATGGCCATGGTGTCTCCTGACAGCAATAGTACAGTGGCCAAGACAGAGAGCAAAGTTCCCATACTTAGTAGTGCGTATGCCTTGTGATAGAAAAGCCTAGACTGTTTGGGGGAGCTGAATCCCAGGGTCTTACATCCAGCCCAGGCAGTAGAGATTCCTTAGCTCTTCAAGTTGGGGTACAAATGGCTAGCTATCTGATCAGTGTGAAGTGCTGTGGTCCCAGGAGGAGGAGTAGGCAGAACATGGGCTTTGACAAAAAAAGAAGAATAAGAAAGGAAGGAAAGAAGGAAGGAAGGAAGGGAAGAAGGGAGGGAGGGAGGAAGGAAGAGAGGAAGGAAGGAAGGAACAAAGAAAGAAAGAATCAAGGAAAGAAAGAAACAAAGAAACTTGGAATATTCAGTCCTAAAGGGAAGGGAGGTATGAGTACCCAGGGGCCTTGGGTCAGCCTCCAGTCCAGTGAGCTAGAAACTGAGTGACCCACAGGACCAGGCTGACCAAGATTTAGGATACCCATCAACATTTTACCCAGAAGTTCTAGAAAAAATCTTGCAGTCTCTCAGTGGCTTTGGCCGGGGCACCTGCTGTTAAACTCTGTCCCAAAAGCTATACTCAACTCCTAACTCCAAACCTGAGAGTGAGACCTTATTTGGAAATGGGATTTTTGCATTTGTCATCAAGTTGAGGTCATTAGAATGGGCTGCCATCCAATATGAATGTGATCTCGTGAGAGAATGCTGTGTGCGTATGAGACACACAGGTGAGAAGCGACTCCATGAGAAGGCAGAGATGGGAGGGCTGTAGCCTCCAGCAAGGTGCCTGAGGTTTGGAAATGACCACCAGAGGTGGAGTGAAAGGACTGTAACCTGAGGTCCAGAGGCATCGCACACTACTTCACCCCAGAACTGAGGGAAAAGAGCACTCTGTTTGCTTTGAGCCCCCATCCAGTGATCCTCTGTTGTGGTGGTCTCAAGATAACCTGCCTGCATAGCTGTGAGTCAGTCCTGATGACCAGGCAGGTGACATCCCATTGACTGAGTCCAAGTCAGGCTGTCTTTGGGGCTAGTGTGGTACCGCTGGCACTTACACAGCTGGTCTGCAGGTAGAGGGGAGAGGTTATCAGAGAAAGCCAAGTAAAGTCAGTACTGAGGGACACAGACCCCTGCCGGGTCAGGACTCACAGCTCCAAGCGGGGCTCCCAGACCAGCACAGAAGCTTCCAACATCGAGGAGAGATGGAACACAGAAGGTGAGTGTGGTAGCAATGCCTGGACAATCTGTAGTTCTGTGGCTGAAGCATGTCCCTGAAGCCCTATTCGCACCCCATCCCCCCCCCACCCCTACTTACAAGTCAATTTTATTTTTCTGGAAATCACAGTAACCACAGTTTTGAAAAAAATCAGTGAGGGGAACCTAAAGCAAGCAGTAGGTAGGTAGTCTGAGGGTTCTGCATGAGCTCCTGCAAATATTGCCAGGCACCACTGCGGCCTGGGGATGCTGGCTTTTATGCACACCGTCTCCTGGTGCACCTGCCCCTACTAACACCAGGCTCTGGAGATTTGGCAGGTGAATACAGATATAACAAAATGTGTGTAAGTTTAAGTCTCCCGGAGGGGGGGGGAGGATACACCTTAATGACAGAATGTTTTCCTAGCTACTACAAAGTGGGTTCAATCCCAGCACTGGGGAGGCAGAGCCAGGAAGATCCCAGGACTCTTGATGGCCACCCAGTCGAGGTGGATCTAAGAGGTTCAGGCTTAGTAGGAGGCCTTGTCTCAAAAGACCAAGGTGGACAGAGATGGAAGAAGACAGCCGGTGTTGACCTCTGACCTTCACATGCATGTGTACATATGTCACCCACACAAATGTAACTGTACACACACAAATAATTTTAGAAATCAAAAAGAAAAAAGACGGGTGTGGTGGCAAGTGCCTTTAATCTGAGCACTCTGGGAGACAGGCAGATGGATCTCTATGAGTTTGAGGGCCTGGTCTACATAGGGACTTCCAGGCCAGACAGGGCTACATAGTGAGACCCTGTTTAAAAAATAATAATAATAACCTGGGGCTGGAGAGATGGCTCAGTGGTTAAAAACACTGGGTGCTCTTTCAGAGGCCCTAGGTTCGATTTCCAGCACCCATGTGGTGGCTCACGACCATCTATAACTCCAGTTCCAAAAGATCTGATGCATGTTCTGGCCTCTGTGGGCACCAGGCGTGCACATGGTACACAGGCAAGAACACTGACACATATGAAATAATAAAGATAGTAATTTAAAATTTTGATTTATTTAATAACTCTCCCCCAAAAGAAAGAAAGAAAGTCCCCTGGGGCAGTTGGTGAAGAGCTAATGAGTGGGAGGTTTACCAGCCCTGCCCAGCCCTGGACTGGAGCTGATTCAACCAGCAGGTCCTCCCTGCCCTTGCCCCCACCCTGACACTGCTTTTCTGGTTTCACTTCCTAAGGGCTTTCACTGAGTTCCAGCTCAGGTCCAGGTCTTCCCATTGTCGCCTTCAGCCGGGCGGCTCCAGATGTCAGGAGCTGCTTGCTTTTGGGGAGGTGTCTGTACCCCAGTTCAGCAGCACTTTGGCCAAAACATGTCTCCCCACTCCAGTGGTTCCATGGAGACAGAAACATGCTGGGCATATCGACACAAACCTGTAATCCCAACTATTCAAGATGCAGAAGCAAGTTCAAGGCCAGCCTGGACAATTTATGGATATACTATTTCAAAATAAAAAAACAAAAAAATCTTCCTTTCTTTCTTTCTTTGTTTCTTTTCTAGGTCTGGGACTGAGGCTCAATGGTAGAAGACTTGTCAAGCATTCACAGGGCCCTAGGTTCAGTCCTTAGCACAGCAAAGGAAAGGAAAGAAGTGTTAAGCTGATCATAGGGGTGCATGCTTCTAACTCCAATAATTGAGAGGCTAAAGCAGGAAGATAACAAAGGTGAAGCCAGTCTGTGTGACAAAGGAAGTTCCAGGCTAGCTTGGACATTGTCTCAAAACAAACAAACAAACCACCAAGACTCAGGCTCTGGACAGGTGCCCATCAGAGCTTCAACTTCCTGTCTGTTAAGTTTGGCTTCAACCTCTCTGGGGTTGCCAACTAGACATGGACATGCTGCAGTACCCCCACCTGTCCCACATCCCCAGTGAGCCTCCTCCCCAAGGTGAGGCTCCTGAGCCCAAAAGCAGGGAGAATCTTTCCTCGGACAATAAGGTTTCAATGTGCGCCTCGACTCCAAGCTTCTTCATGGGCCTCAGTACAGCACTCGAGAGTCAGAGAAGGCTGGATGGAGCTGCTGTTGACCCTGCCAGACAGACCCACAGAGGAAGTGAGCAGCACATCTCTATGGTAGGATTAGTGTTAGCATATAATAGCATAGGGATAGCAAAAGCCTGGACTTTAAGATAAAATACTTACTTCCCAAGTGACATGTTCTTGGGAAATCGCCAAGGACTGATGACTTCGCTGATCATAGATTGGGCGCGGGGACATGCCCTGAGGCACCTGCCAGCATCTACGACTGCCTACTAATTCAAGCCCCTCTGCAAAAAGCTTTTGAAAAGACTGAGCGCAGGAGCATAACTTGAATGAAAGGCATGCAAAAGCTTCTGCTGAAGATATTTAAGTCAAGATTCACATAGACAGAGGCTGGGCTCCTCTTTCTGTTTCACCTCCTCCTCATCTGGCAGAGAACTCGCTTCAATCTCATCGGAAAGCTTCACCCTCTGATGTTGACCCATTTCGGGTCTGGAGAGGAGATGGATTTTCCCTGAGATTCTGGAGGGCTTAGACAGGGAATTGTCTTTCCTCAGAGCTCCTGGACTTCCGGCCTTTGCAGGCCATAAGCATCCGAATAGGTGAGCAGCCTGGGAGACTTTCATATGTTAAATAATTGGTCTCTAAAACCACAGAGGCAATTCCTGCTTGATAAACTGTCTTGGGATCTGATGAACAAAATTCAGAGACTTTAAGACTGAAAAATTGTATGAAGACCAGCCATCCATCAGGACCCACGCTCAGAGGAAAATATCCTTTTGAGAAACCTTAGGTTAATGTTAAATGTTTGTATTATAGGTATTAAGAAGTTTTAGGTGCTAGGTTTCAGAGTTAGGGTTTGGGCTTAGGATTTAGGAATTTTATAGATAATTGCTAGGTAATTGTTAAGTATTAATAAATATATGTTTGATAAATAAAAATTTACTGTTACACATCTCCAAACCCTTGGCTAGAGCTAGCACTGGGAGTTGAGAAAAAAATCACAAGAATAGGCCGGGCGGTGGTGGCGCACGCCTTTAATCCCAGCACTTGGGAGGCAGAGGCAGGCGGATCTTTGTGAGTTCGAGGCCAGCCTGGTCTACAAAGTGAGTCCAGGACAGCCAGGGCTACACAGAGAAACCTTGTCTCGAAAAACCAAAAAAAAAAAAAAATCACAAGAAAGATAAATCTCATGGTAAGCTTGAGCTTGTGAACAGTGAGTGTTAGGTCACTCCAGTCACCAAATGCCCAGAGAGCAGGGAACATGCTTCCTCTGCCATTCCTGTGTCCTTCCCAGAGCAGCAAGCAATAAGGGTCTCTGAGTGGCCCATAAGGCCAAGGATTTTCTTGCTTTTTTTCTCCCTGAGACCCACAGCTCAAGCCAGGTAGGGAGCCTGATGCTCATCCACACCAGAAGAACTGCTCCATTTGCCCGTGACTCTGAGGAGACTCAAGTTGCATGAGGAGTTGAAGTTCCTGAACAAGCAAGGCCAAGCTTTGGGTCTAGCTGCCTGATCTTTACCAGCACAAGCCCAGGAACTTAGAATTCTGGACTAGAGTTTGTAGCCCAGCAGCAGGTATCCAACCAGCATAGGCCAGGCCATCCCCAACTCTGCCTCAGATGCAGGTCATGGGGTGAGGGCTGAAGGGTCACTATGGGCTTCTGAGGCCTCACAAAGCCACTACAGCAGACACGTGCTTCCTGGGCCTAGAGCCTCCAAAACAAGAGTCTCCCTGCAGCAGCCCTCCTTCCTGCATGCCTTGAACTGGAGCTGCTTGGTCCTGGTCGGCTGCTGTATGAAGACAATTTTCAGTTTCCACCAGGGCACTCAGAAGTAGGCTCAGCCAGATTTTGTGACAGGTTCCCGTGCTTAAATTCCCTGTGCCAGAATCAAGGGACAGCCTGTCATGAAAAGATGTCCCCAGCTCCTTGTCCCGCCCTCTCTGTTCCCTAACTGTCTTCCTGAGCACAGGTCCCTGCTCGTGGTGGATATCCAGACACATAGCTTCAAATGCTGCCGGTTGGGTGAATCTGCCTGGTGGCCTCTGTGGGGACAGTAGGGGGAGGGTATCCTTCCAGCTGGGGATGATTTGTTAGGCTGAGACCGACCATCTTGAGCTGCCATCTCCATCACTGGGTGGTAAGTCTACGCCCTGAGGCTCCAGGTAAGGGTCAGAAAGGACAGCAAAAGCAGGTGTACAAGGTGGCTACCACTCATGTAAATGGGAAAGCTCCCTGGGACCTGCTGGCGCCTGTGGTGCTGATCTCTCCATACACTGGAGTTCCATTGCCTGTCTCCACCCATCTTTATAAACCCAACAGTTTATGACAGGTGGCTTGAGAAGCCTGACATAGCTTTGCAGTTGTGTGGCTCATCTCTGCCCAGGGAGAAGGGCGTGCTAGGCTCCTATCTGCAGAGTGATGGGGGTCCACCCTCTTTTGCAGGACACTGGAGCATGATGAGAGATCTCCTGGACTCTGCTCGGAGATCTCAGCCTCAGAGTTCTTTCTGAGCAGTGATACCACTGAGGACACTACCCATACATGACTGAAGGTCTCCATTCAAAGTTTATTCCCTACCTTTAGATAACGTGTGTGTGTGTGTGTGTGTGTGTGTGTGTGTGTGTGTGTGTGAGTTTCCCAGTCTGAGTTTCTCATCTGCCATTCTGAGTTTAGATTCAATCCTATCAGTCAAAAGAAGGCTCTTGAGGATTGCTTGTCGTGTCTATGCACCATACAGGAAGAAGAGAAACCTCCTTCCAGCTATGGGAGGTGGGTGAAACCCCACAGGGTATAAAGAGGCAGGGTTGATGAAAATTCAGAGTTCAGCAGTCAGCGTTCAGATGGAACTGACCCCAGGAAGCCCCAAAGCACTCCATTGCTACACTGCTACCAAAGGTCCTGCATGGCTTATTGAGGGCAACTTGGTTGGTAAAGGCAGACCAGAAACAACCTACAGGGACACCGTCAGGACTCAATAGGAGCCATGGTCCATCTGCGTAGCCAAACTCTAGGCAGCTGCTGGAGCGAGAAAGGGCTTTTGAAACTGCTGAAGAGGGATGGCCAGGCTCTGGGACCTCAAAGAAAAAGATGATAGGTCTGTCTTGTTGTGCTATGTTTACAGGAAGGAAATTTACTTTTCTTTAGTGTGTATGTTAAGAAGCCATGACCTTGGTGCCAGGTGAGCCAGGACCCTGCAGGTGAGCTCAGACACTGCAGCTGGGCCAGGGTCCTGCAGGTGAGCTCAGACACTGCAGCCACATTGTCTTCCGTAAACCTGATTGTTGGGTCCAAATGAAAATGACACATGTATACCTTCTGGGGCTTCTTAAGGCGAACACTTACTTGTATTTCTCCTTGTGGGGGTCTGAGTATTGACTCCAGGTACCTGGGGCACGTAATCTTACCTAGGAGATGTGTCTTTGTAACTTAATTTGTGGGGAGCAGATGAAGTCCTGGTGAGTGTCACAGACATGAGCATGGCCATGTTAAGGACTTGGTGCTTCAGACCCATAGAAAGGACGAGGCCTTCCCCTGGTCTGCCTACGAATGTGGACAGGTTGTAGAGAAACTATCAACTGAAGTTTCTGCCTCCTGAGACTGCCCCCCTAGAGAGACCCCCTAACTGAGATGAGCCAACCCAACTGCTCCTTGCTCATGCCATTTATAATCAATAAGCTGGGTCTGCTGCTATGTCTCCATCACAGTCTCAGAGCCCACCTGATCCCAGCTTGTCTGTCTGTCTGACTGTCTGTCTGTCTGCCTGCCTGTCTGCCTGTCTGTTCTCTCTTCCTGTAGCTGCTGTCAGGTCAATGCCCAAGTGGTGCAGGCTGTGGCTATAATTAGGTGCCATGTAGAAAACCATGGCTTACTATTCAGGGTCTTTGTGACTAGCTGAAATGAGGTCACACTCACAGAGGATACGTCCCTAATTCAGCATGACTGATGTCCTTACAAAAATACTGCTGCGTGCAGGTGGTGACACAGAAGTGAAGACATGTGACAGTGGGGAGTGTGGGTGATGTATCCAAAGCTAAGAGCTGCCCAGGGCCACAGCATCACCAGACACTAAAGAGGCTGGGGGCAGATTCCCCTCAGCAGATTCCTCACCAGGGTGGGTCCTATCTGACCTCCATCTAGATGTAGTCCGGGTGTGTGAGACATGTTTCCCCCTCATGAAACCTCCTAACTTTGGGTGTTGGAGGCATCTCTGGGCTCTGCTGCAGCACCAGCTCTAGCCCCTGACAGGTGGCAACACACTGTCATCCGAGTTTGTGTGGGACTCTCCAGAGTTCCCTGACAAGATGAACAAAGAAAACACTGTAGGGTGTGCGTGGCACTTCCTCCTCAGAACTCATCCCTTAACACGGAGCCTGGACTGTTTCTGATGCTGTCTGGGTATGTGACCCATCTCTAGAAAATCCCCAGCCCTTGAAGAAACCCACAAAGGCCCCCAGGGGTGCTCATCTGTTTTGACTGCTGACTACAGGAACCCATGGGTCCTGATGCCCTTAACAACAATCCCTTCTGGAGGTTCCTTGCTTTCATACAAAACATATCAGGCTTCAGTCAGAGAGCCTTGTGCGTGGAGTCTCCCTGTGAGATCCCTCTGCTAAGGTGGCTGTGCATCTGAGCCTATAGAGAGTTTCCGTGGCCTAGTGCTGTGCTCTCTCCCTCCTCTTTGTTCCCAGGGCATCCTCTCTGCAAAGCCTGAGAAAACTGTCAGCGTTTCCATGTCTGGCATCAGGTGGCCCCCAAAGCACTTATCCTGAACATCCCACCCTCCATCACACCCCTGAGCTGACATGACCACCCACTACTGCATACTACCAAGCGACTCTACCAGAGGGGCCTGTGGATCCAGTGACCACCTAATGAAATCCAGGGAAGCAGTGTGGGGAAGGTGAGTGGTTAAGGAGTTCCGCAGCTCCCTTGCCTGGCCTGAGGACTGTCCTTGACCTCCCTTAGGGGGCGTGGTTGCTGTCACGGGCTGTGGTAACTTTGAGGAAGATCGTGACCATAGAAACACTCAGGTGGATGGCCAACTGTGACAACAGATGTGGGGTGACTGTTCCCTTGAGCCTCTTCCACCCTTTAAATCCCAGGGCACCCCTTCATTTCTGCCTGAGTATGCCCTCAAGGGGATCTAGTAGCCCTGGTCATTTGTGCTCACCTCTTTGACGCAGGCCTGGCCAGCAGCGTTCCCTGCTCTGCCAGACACAGGGTGGAGAGACACCACAGAGAGAAAAGAACTTAGTACTGTGGCATGGACACACACAGTAATAGGAGTAAGCATGCTTAGGGGAAATGGGCAGCTTTGAGGAATGCAATAAAAGAGAAAGAGTCGCACGTGGTGGCGCACGCCTTTAATCCCAGCACTTGGGAGGCAGAGGCAGGTGGATCTCTGTGAGTTCGAGGCCAGCCTGGTCTATAAAGTGAGTCCAGGACAGCCAGAGCTGTTACACAGAGAGACCCTGTCTTGAAAAACCAAAAAAAAAAGAGAGAGAGAAAGAGTCGATGCGTGAGATGTGGAGAGGCAAGCCACAAGGTCCATAGGGACCTAGTGAGCTTGGGGACCAGACCAGGCAGAGGAGATAACATAAAGACAAGCCAGAGCCAGCGGATGGCTCAGTGGAGAAAAGCATTTGTCCCGCAAGTCTAACAATATAAGTTCCATTCCTGGAGCCAATTTGTCCTATAGGACTTGTGTACACACGTGCACACATATAACACACACACACACCAGCAACAATAATCACACAAAATTTAAAACAAATAAATATAAGTTTTTAAAAAGAAGAACATAGTAAGAAGCCAATCAATGCCCAGGTGAGGGGAGTCACAGATTCAGGGGCACACAGCCCCCAGAGAGGAGAACAGAACCCTGCTTCCCAGAACTAGAGGAAAGAGAGATCACAGGACAAGAGGCTCCAGAGGGTCAGGGAAGATGGAGCTGCACTCTGAGCCCATGGTGAAGCTGAGAAACACTGAAGACAAGAGGGAGATTGTATGGGCAACTGATGGCAAAGGAAGAAAGCTGGGGCGGGCTCCATGCAGGGTTTCACAGCAGCAGCGTGGCCTGTGAGGCACAATAGAGCACTGTTCTGAGGCACTGACAGGAAAGAACTCCAGCCTTCACCATCTGTACACAGCCATTCAGACATCACTCAATGCCAGGTCAGGATAATGACAATACCCTCAGATCCAAGTCTTCCCAGGGTGAGAGCATTGTAGGGGTGACAAGAGATGAGAAAGGCAGACATGAGAGATTCTGGGGTGGTTCCCCACAGGACTAGAGGGAAAAGAGACAGAAAAATTGAACAGCAGAAATGACTGTTCACACAGACTGGCCTTGAGAGAGCCTTGGTTTTGGTGGCCATCTTCCTATTTAGGGAACATGAGATGTTGACATAGGTGAAGAAGAAAAAACAGACGGGGACATGCTCCTCAAGGGCACCGATGCCACAGACAGAAGGCACATTGCCAAGTCAGCAAGAGAAAATAGGATAAATCACAGGAAGGCAAAGCGGGGCGGGGTGGGGGGAGTAAAATCACATAGCAAGGCTGTAGAGTCATTCCCAGAGCAGATACACACAGGAGCAGATACCCAAGAGTAGATACGCAGAAGTAGATATGCAAGAGTAGATAAGCAGGAGCAGATTAAGCTCATCCAAGGAAAATGACTTTTTTGTGTGTGTGGGAGCTGAGACAGGGTTTCTCTGTGTAGCCCTGGCTGTCCTGGAACTCGCTCTGTAAACCCGGCTGGTCTCGAACTTAGAAATCCAACTGCCTGCATCTGCTGAGTGCTGAGATTAAAGGCGTGCACCTCCACTGCCCTGTGGGAAAGAACTTTTAGAAAATTATCTATTTTTATTTTATGTACATTGGTGTTTTGCCTGCATGTATGTCTGTGTGAAGGTGTCGGATCCCCTGGAACTAGAGTTACAGACAGGTGTGCGCTGCCATGTGGGTGCTGGGAATTGAACCCTGGTCCTCTGGAAGAGAAGCCAGTGTTCTTAACTGCTGAGCCATCTCTCTATCCCAGAAAATGACTTCTTTGGTAGTTTTTGGGTTTTTTTGAGACAGGGTTTCTCTGTGTAACAAGCCTTGCCTGTCCTGGACTCACTTTGTAGACCAACCAGGCTGACCTTGAACTCACAGAGATCCACCTGCCAAGTACTAGGATTAAAGGTGTGTGCCACCACTGCCTGGCCAGAAATGATTTTTTAATAAGATTCATCAACATGTTGCCTACTTCTACTTGTTTGTTTGTTTTGAGACACCATCACTTGTGCCTAGGCTGGCTTCAAGCATAACCTTATTTTTATTCTCCTTCCCAAGTGTTTATTTATATGTGTGTGTGTGTGTGTGTGTGTGTGTGTGAGAGAGAGAGAGAGAGAGAGAGAGAGAGAGAGAGAGAGATGTACAGGTAGGCGCATGAAAAAGTTCACATGTGGAGGTCCTCACCTTCTACCTTATCTGTCGTTGGGCCCTTGGCTGTTTTGATGTGGCATACACAAGGTCAGGTGGCAGCAGACTTCTTCCTGTCACTGCTTCCCATCTTGCTGGAGGACCACCGGAATTACAGGCCAATGCTACTGCCACCTGCTTTGTGTTGGTGCTGGGGGACCTGAACTCAGGTCCTCAGGGGCAAGAGCTTAAACCCCTGTACCATCTCCCTAGCCCCATGCCTGGTTTATATGGTACTGGGCATCAAACTCAGGGGCTGTTTATAGTAAGCAAGCACTCTACCAAGTGAGTACATCTCCAGCCCCAAGAGCACTTTTAAAATGAAAAAAATATATGAACAGAAAGGAAATGACCTCACTTCTTTTTAAATGTTTTTACTTATTTTGTATGCATATGTGTTTTGTTCACATGTATGTATACCTTGTGCATGCTTGGTGCCCATGGAGGTCAGAAGAGGGCCTTACATGAAGGCCTATGGAGTTATTAATAATTGTGAATGACCATGTGGGTGCTGGGAGCCAAACCCAGGCCCTCCTGAAGAGCAACAAGTGCTCTTTACTGCTTAGCCATCTCTCTAGCCCCCTTAGTTAATTCTGACCAACCAGATTAGAGAGTTGTTGGGATCAAATTTAAAAATAATAGGGCTTGAACCAGAAAAGATCATCCTGAGTGGGGTAATGAGGACACAAAAAGACACACACGGGACAGGCGTGGTGGCACATGCCTTTAATCCTAGCACTCAGGAGGCAGAGGCAGGTGGACCTCTGTGAGTTCAAGGCCAGCCTGGTCTACAAATTGAGTCCAGGACAGCCAGGGCTCTGTTACACAGAGAATCCCTGTCTGGGGGGAAAAAAAAGACACACATGGTATCTACTCATTCATAAGTGGGTATTAGCCAATATGTACAGGTTAGCTATGCTACAATCCACACCCAAAGAAACCAAGTAACAAGAAGGGCTCAAGGGATGATGCCTGAACTCCTCTAAGTATGGGAGATAGACATCAGAAGTTAAAGGAGAGAGGGAACTGTACATGAACCTAACATAACTGCCATCTAAGAGGCTTTATCCAGCAGATAACGAAAACAGATGCAGAGACCCACAGGCTAACATTAGGCAAAAATCAGGGAGTCTTGAGGAAGAGTCAGGGGAACGTTTGAGGGAGCTGGAAAGATCAAGAACAACACAAGGAGACCCCCATAACCATTTAACTTGGACACAAGGGGGCTCATAGAGACTGAACCACCAACCAAAGAACTTACATGGACTGGTCCTAGGCCTACTACATGTATGAAGCTGATGGGCTGCATGGTCCTCAAGTAGATCCCCTAACAATTGGAACAAGGTCTAGCTCTGACTTAGATGCTGTTGGCTCCATCTGGACCCCATTTTCCTAGCAGAGCTGCCTTGTCTTGCCTCAGTGGAAGAGGACGCACTTAGTCCTGATTCCATCTGATGTGCCAGAGTGGGTTGGTACTGGGTGAGTGGGGAGTGTGGAGGAAGTGAGTAGGAGGGTGGGACTGGGAGGAGAAGGAGGAGGGGGATGCTAATTGGAGTGTAAAATAAACAAATAAATAATTTTTTAAAAAGAATAAAAAACAAAAAAAACCCAAACCAAACCAAGACACAAAAGGTAAACTAAACAAAGAAAAATAATAGGATTGGAGAGATAACTCAGTCAACAAGCTACCTACAGTGTAAGCATGAGTTTTGAACCCCATCACCCACAGAGAAAGTGAAGTGTGGTAGTATGCATTTGTAATCCCAGCTCTGGGAGACAGGGACAGAAGGATGGCAGGAGGGGAAAGGGCTTCCTAAGCAGCCAGAGAGAGAAGTACAGCTATCCAAGGACACTCAAACTTGACCTCTGGCCTTCACTGGTACATGTCTGCTCACCCACATGCTTGCATGCACCCCACACATAAGACAGACAGACAGACGGAGAGGGAGACAGAGACAGAATGAATGAATCAGGGAGACCAAGAAGGGAGGCTCATACTTTTGGCTGGATACAAGACTCTCTGGGTCCTCATGTGTCTGTGCTTTGCTGAGAACTACTACACAGACTGAAAACGCAAGAAATTCCAGGCAGGAGGCTCCCTGGAGACAGCTCCCAGCAACAGGCTGTGTCACTGATGAGTGGCCAAGGGGTCCTGCAGTGGACTAAGGAGCTTTGTTTCAAAGCTGTGAACAAGCTTTAAAAGCTTCCCCTTGCTCAGACTCCTATGCTCTGCCACAGGAGCACTTCATGGGGCTCCTCCTGGGTGTGCAGGTGCCACCCTCCCAGCGAACTCATTTTCTTCAGAGAATCTGTTATGTAGTTGATGCAGAATTACAAACAGGGGTCTTTTATTATTATTTATTAAGTTATTTATTTATTTTACATCCCAACTGCAGCTTCTCCTCCCTCCTCTCCTCCCAGTCCCTCCCTCTCCCTGCCCTATCCACCCTTCCTCCCCTTCTCCTCAGAAAGGGGAAGACCTCCCCTGGATATCTATTAATGATATTCTGCTCTACTTGCAGACAGAAGCCGAGCATAACTGTCATCAGAGAGGCTTCAGCCAGCAACTGATGGAAACAGATGCCGAGACCCGCAGCCTATCACTAAGTGAAGCTTGTGGAATCCTGTAGAAAAGAAGGAAGAAGAATGAAGGAGCCAGAGGGGTGAAGGACACTGCAGGAAAACCTCCAGAATCAAATAACCTGGGCCCATAGGGGCTTGTAGAAACTGAACTGCCAACCAGACAGCATGCATGTGATGGACCCAGGCCCTCAGCACATATGTAACAGTTGTGCAGGTCTTTGTGTGGGACTCCTAAAGTGGGAGCAGGGGCTATCTCTGACTGCATTGTCTGCCTTTGGACCCCTTACCCCTAACTGGGCTGCCATGTCTAGCCTCAGTAGAAGAAGATGCTCCTAGTCTCACTGCAGCTTGATATAAAAACAGGGGTCTTAAAGGAAAGGAGAGGTTTCATACTGCTGATGAAAGAACAGTACTCACAGCCCTGCCAGGGAAGAAGCCCCTCTTCTTCCCAGTCTCTGAGGAAAAGCAAACATCATACAATTCAGGATGTAAAAGTAGCCACACTAACCACCTGAGATGTGGTTTCCCAGATGCTGACAGACCAATGAGAGCGGACATGCTGCTGCCTCTGTGCGTGTATCAGGCCACAAGGACATTCCAGTCACAGCAGGTCAATACCAGCTACGGTATTGACCTAGATGTCTGAATGTCTTATATGAAAAAGTCTTGTTTGTATCCACACTTGCTCCCCAATTTTATTGTTCTTAGTTTTTATTTACACCTTCCCTAATTTTTATAATTTATTTATTTTTATTTTATTATGTGCATTGGTATTTGGCCTGTATGTGTGTCTGTATGAGACACATTTAATCCCAACACTCAAGCAGATTTCTGTGAGTTTGAGGCCAGCGTGCTCTTACACAGTGAGTTCCAGGCCAGTCAGAACTGCATAGTGAAGCCCTGTTGAAAACCATGTACACACTACACACACACACACACACACACACACACACACACACACACACACACACCAATACCGCTGACTGATCTCCAAAAGAAAAGCAACAGTCAAGTTACATTAATATGAATAATCTCTAACAAGGGAGCCTGTAGAGCAGTGACTGCAACTGGGTTTACATATCCCTTATTTCCTCACTAGCAGGAATGGCAGCCTGAATGTGTGGGTACACACTTCACATGGTAAGCTGTGGACATACAACTAGGTATGAGTCAGGGTTGCTGGCCACCCACTACCCTTAGATTCCTTCTCATCAGGCCGTTGGTTAAGACACTGGCTCAGCAGTGGCCAATGTTTTGACTGGGGCAGGAGGAGATCAGCTCAGTGAGGGGGAGCCATAGAACAGAGGCTGGGCTTCTGAGGCCCTTCAGGGTAACCCCACCTCCCTGCACACCTGTTCTTTATGGTAGAGGAACAGACTTTCTTCTATTTGAACTCCTATACTCACAGATCTCTTTGTAGCATCATCCCAGCCTCCACTTGACATATCACACACTAGACACCGCCAGGGCATGCTGGCACACACACATTTAATTCCAGCACTCATGTGGCAGAGGCAGGCAGACAGATGTCTGTGAGTTCAAAGCCAGCCTTGTCTATACAGTGAGTTCTAAGACAGCCAAGGCTACGTAATGAGATCCTGTCTCAAAGAAAAAAACATTAACTAGACACCATCTCACTAAATAACTCTTGCATTATCATAGGAATTATGAAGCAAATTTATTTTTGAGACAGGGTCCCAATAAAGCAAAGTTTTACATGCTGAGGACCGAATATCATAGTCTTTTGAACTAATGCAGTGTTTTAGGAGCATGTTATCAGGAAATAAATTTAAACCAAGGGAGTTAAGACCTCATGACCAACAAAAGAGACACAGAGCAAACCCAAGCAACACGAAGCGGAAAGAAGAGGAGACCAAAGAAACACAACCCCAAAACCAACACGAATAACTAAATAGTCAGTCCTTTACAGACTAATCAGGAAAATAGTTGGCAAGAAGAATTACAAAAATTAGACTGGCCAGAGAGACGGCTCAGTGGCTAAAAGCATTGGCTGCTTTTCCAGAGGACCTGGGTTCCATTCCCAGTGCCTACGTGGCAGCTCACAACTGTCTGTAACTCCAGTTCCAGAGAATCTGTGTCTCAGACAGACACACATACAGGCCAAATACCAATGCACATAATAAAATAAAAATAAATAAATTATAAAAATTAGGGAAGGTGTAAATAAAAACTAAGAACAATAAAATTGGGGAGCAAGTGTGGGTATAAACAAGACTTTTTCATATAAGACATTCAAACATCTAGATGTAATGGATATATTCCTAGAGACACACAAAAAAGGAAATTTAAAAAAGAACTAGAGAGGAGGGGCTGGAGAGATGGCTCAGCGGTTAAGAGCACTGCCTAGTGTTCTTCCAAAGGTCCTGAGTTCAATTCCCAGCAACCACATGGTGGCTCACAACCATCCACAATGTGATCTGGTGCCCTCTTCTGGAATGCAGTTGTACATGCAGATAGAGCACACATATGCATTAAATAAATAAATCTTAAAAAAAAAAAAAAAAGAACTAGAGGGGTAAACTGGGCATGGTGGTACACGCCTTTAATCCCAGCACTCCGGAGGCAGAGGCAGGTGGATCTCTGTGAGTTCAAGGCCAGCCTGGTCTACAAAGGTAGTCCAGTATAGTCAAGGATACACAGAGAAAAACCTGTCTTGAAAAACCTAAAAAAAAAGGAACTAGAGGGTTTAAAATAATCAATAAAGCATTTCCTTCTGTAAAGACTCCAGGCTCAGATCATTTAAAAAGGAAATGCTACAAGGATTTTGTGGTGTGAGTGTGGTGGGGAAAGGCGGGGGAGACAGAGCCTGTTTCCAAAAACAAGATAAAGAGCGACTGAGGAAGACACCACAGAGTGAGCTTCCACACGTACCCACACACATCCACCAACACATACGCACACCTGCCTCTCTGCTGTTACCCCCTAACACCCAACCTACAAGTTTAATACAAGTTTAACCAAGATTTCCTGCAAGGTCATGCATCTGATAAGCTTTAAAATAAATAGGATGTGAACACAGAGACAACGGGCTGGAGAGATGGCTCAGTGGTTAAGAGCACATACTGCTCTTGCAGGGGACCTGAGCTCTTCCACACGAGACAACTCACAACCATTTATAACTCTAGATCCAGGGGAACTTACACTTCTGTCCTCTTCAGGCACCTTCTATCCTGTGTACACACCTATAACCACACCCCCCCCCACACACACACTTAAAAATAAAATAAATCTTAAAAAAAAAGAAGGGACCTGGAGAGATGGATTGGAGGTTAAGAGCACTGTCTGCTCTTGAACAGGATCTGGGTTTGATTCCTAGCACCCACATGGTGGTTTATAACTGCCTGTAACTCTAGTCCTAGAGGGTACAACACCCTCCTCTGGCCTCTGTGGGCACCAGGCACACAAGTGGTACACAGACAAACAGGCAGGCAGATTACCCATATGCATAAAATTAAAACACATAGAGATAAATCCATGTATGGGTTTTGTTGAGAAAAAGACAAACACAAGTAATGGGGAAGATATAACCTAAACGGCATGTAAGACTATACCCTCCTGACTATCCACAAAAAAAAGAGAGAGAGGGTCATATGCTCAGGGCTTATAAAGATGGCTCTCTGTCTCAATCAGCAAATCTGCCGCTCTAGGCTGATGCCTGGCTTTGCAAGCTTATGAAACAGGTTGTCTCAATTTCATTTCTTTGCATCTCCAGTGTGTTTAGAAAGTGAGAACCGATTCTCACAGTGGATAAGGATATTTGGGGGTAATTTATGACCTAGACAGGACAGGGTATGATGGCATGAGATTTCAACCTGTTATTGAAGAATACTGCACAATTTAAAATCTATGAGTTTTTTTCTTTCTGTTAATATTTAGTGTCGACTTAATATTTTCAGTCAACAGTAAAATATAAGCAACCGAGACCCCTAATCATGAAGCTGCTGGCCAGGGAGCATGCTGTATTCATTTTTAAATTTTTTTTACTTGTTTATTTTATTTGTATGAGTGTATTGCCTGCATGTATATGGACCACATGCGTGCAGTGCCCAAGAGGCCAATAGAAAGTGTCGGATTCCCCTGGAACTGTAGTTACAAGTGGTTGAGGGCCATCATGTGAGTACTGGGAACTAAGCTCCAGCCCTCTGGGAGAACAGCCAGTGATCTTCAACGCTGAGCCATCTCTCCAGCACCTATTGTCTTTGCTCTTGACTATGTTCCAATTTTCCACTAGAAAAACCTCAAAGAAATAACAAAATACTTAGCTTCTCATCCATGTGTTCCAATAGCGCGCAGCATGCCAACAACCCTGCCCTGGCACTTTTTCAGAGAGAATTTGGTCTTAGCTGCGTACAATCCCAGATCTTTTCTGTGACTTAATCCCTAAGCACTTCAGTCATTTGGGGGACCTTCGGTCTCCTTTCCTTGAGTCATTTTGGTTCTTGGAAGGATTAACCAGGTGCCTCCCTAATACACCAGAGAAAGCCTGCAGAGACTTAGCCATGGGTGTGCTCGGGTTGGGATACAACAGGCTGCTATCACTCAACACATTCATGCTTGAGAATGAGGCGCAGCTGTCTCTTCCAAGTTCACGTACTGGCTCCCTTCTCCTTGTTTCAGCATCCAACCAGCCCATTCTTGCCTGAGGGGGCCCCTCTTTCCCTCTTTTTCCCTCCCACCCTCTCCATATATCATCAGTTCACCCCTTTAAATCTACAGCTCCATTTTTTTTGTTGTACAATCACAAGATTGTGCAACCACCACCACTATCTAGTTTCGAAACATTTTCAGTGCCCAAAAAGAAACTCTATACCTTTGTTTTTTGAAATGGGTCTTACTAAGCTGCCCAGGCTGGCCTCAACAGGGCCTCCTACCTCAGTCATCAGAGACCAGAGGTGAGGCTGTGGTGCCCCACCCCCGCTACCTTTAAACAGCAACTCTGTACCCCTGAAAACCAGAGATCTATATCCAGTCCCCACGGCTCTGCCTTCACTGAGCATTCAATATTAATGGCATCATATATTATATGGCCTTTTATGTCTGGTTTCTTGTTTGTTTGCTTGGTTGGTTGGTTGGATGTTTGGTTGAATAGCTGATTTTTTAAGACAGGGTCTCATGTAACCTGGACTGGCCTCAAACTCATTAGACAGCCAAGAATAACCCTGGACTCTTAGATCTTCCTGCCACCACCTCCAAGTGCTGGGATTACCGGTATGTGCCTCCATGTTTAGCTTGTGTGTGTGTGTGTGTGTGTGTGTGTGTTGCTGGAGGATGAGTTCCAGGGCCTTGCACAGTCTAAGTAAGTGCTCTAAAGTCAAGCAATATCCCAGCCCTCCCCCTTTTTTTTTTTTTAAAGATTTATTTATTTATTATACAGTGTTCTGTCTGCATGTACTCTTGCAGGCCAGAAGAGAGCACCAGATTTCATTATAGATGGTTATGAGCCACCATGTGGTTGCTGGGAATGGAACTCAACACCTCTGGAAGAGCATCCAGTGCTCTTAACCTCTGAGCTGTTTCTCCAGCCCCCCAGCCCTCCTTTTATTATAATTATTTTTTTATTAGTTGCCATGGGATTTACAAGTAGTATCTTAACTGATAACTATTTACTTCAGATTATTATTTGAACTAGCTGTACTTAATAATGCACAGAGATTTCACTCCTGTGCAGCTCCATTCCCACCTCTCCTAGGTCACAAATCCTATGCACATTGTATCACTACCAACATCCTTTTATAATTACTGCTTATGCAATTGTCTTTTAGATCAAACAGGCAGTTGACACCTTGGCCTTGGCTGAGAGGAGCATCATGATTATGCAAAGAGATGGTACTGTAGATAGAGTCAAAGTTGCTAGGCACAGTGCCTCATCCTGCAATCCCAGCACTCAGGGCAGGACAAACAGAAATGAAGATCATTTTAGGCTATATACCAGATGGAATCCAGTCTGGGATACATGAGAGCTCAGTTTAGATTAACGACAGGGTCAAGGAGATGACTCAGCAGGTTAGAGGTATCACCACAAAAGCCTCAGGACTTGAGCTCAACCCTCAGAACCCACATAAAGGCAGAAGTGAGAACCAACTCCACAAAGCTGTTCTCTGACCTCTGTGCACACGGGATGGCTCGTGTATACCTCCCCACAATAATAATAATGTTATTATTGGTTCCTCGAGGCAGGGTTTCTCTCTGTGGCCCTGCCATTCTGGAACTCTCTGTAGACCAGGCTGGCCTCGAACTCAGAGATCCACCTGCCTCTGCCTCCTGAGTGCTGGGATTAAAGATGTGTTCCACACATCCAACCTATTTTCTTAAATCAAGTAGGGAAAGGGAGGTTATAAAGAAAAAAAAATC
This sequence comes from Lophiomys imhausi, assembly GCA_907164525.1. Taxonomy (NCBI): domain Eukaryota; kingdom Metazoa; phylum Chordata; class Mammalia; order Rodentia; family Muridae; genus Lophiomys; species Lophiomys imhausi. The sequence continues at coordinate 9,672,250 of CAJQZJ010031511.1, forward strand.
CTCACACTTTTTAAAATGTCTTTGTGTGTGTGTATGTGTGTGTGTGTAGACCACAAGAGTGCAAAGCAGATGTTGGGTCCCTTGGAGTTACAGGTGATTGTAAGACACCAAATATGGGTGCTGGAGACTAAACTCAAGTCCTCTGGTAGAGTGACAAGTAGTTTTAACCATCAGTCTTTTCTCCAGCCTGACTGTCTGATGGTCATGTACTTTATTGGGAAGTGCATAAGTCAACATAAAAGACAGCTCCCTATTTCTTCATATGGATTTAGTTATTTTCTAATATTCTTCTACTTCAGCCTGAAAGATTCCTTTTAACATTTCTTAGAGGTCAGGAATGCTGCTTACTGGCTTGCTCCTCATGGTTTGTTCAGCTTGCTTTCTTATAGAACCCTGGACCACCAGCCCCAGAAGGGCACCACTCACAATGGGCTGAGCCCTCCCACATCAATCACTAAGAAAATACCCCACAGGCTTGCCTGCAGCCCAATCATATGGAGGCATTTTCTCAATTGAGGCTTCCTCCTCTCAGATGACTCTGTGTCAGGTTGACATAAAACCAGCCAGCACACATATTATCAAGAAACTTTTTGTTTTCTTTCCTTTTCAAGATAGGCTTTCTCTGTGTAACAGCCATGGCTGCCCTAGAACTCTCTTGTAGACCAGGCTGTCCTTGAACTCACAGAGATCCACCTGCCTCTCTACCTTCTGAGCGCTGGAATTAAAGCCATGTGCCACCACTCCCAGCTTGAAACTCTCCATTTTTATTACCTAAGAATATCCAAATTTTTTTCTTTGTTTTTTGAAAGAATTTCTGTTGGATATGGAATTCTTGGCTTCCTGTTAATGTTTTTTCTCTTTCCATATTTTAAAAATGTTCACTCATGCTGCCTCTGGGTGATTCGGTGTCTGATAAAAAACCAATTGCTAACCTCATTGATGCTCCCCTGTGTTGAAGGAGTTACTTCCATCTGGCTGCTTTTAAAGTTCTCTGGGTCTGGTCTTCATGGGTGTGATTAAGATGTATTTATTGGTGATTGACTTTGTTGCAGCGGTCTTCGAATTCATCCTATTTGAAGCTGAGCTTCTTGGATGTGTGGATTCATGTTTTCTAACAAATTTCAGACTTTTCTGTCTATTGCCTCACCCAATAGCTTTCCTAACACTGTCTTTCTTTTTCTGGGAAACACGATGAGCACATCGTGCTTATAAGTGCTTCACAGTTTTGGGAGACTCTGTTCACTTAAAAAAAAATTTTTCCGTTTCTTATACTGAATATGTCAGTATTTTTCCTACCAAGCACACACTAAAAGTTGTCCCAAAAGGTGCAGCAGGGAATCCTCATAATGGAAGGCTCCCAAATCTACCCAAAATGGAGCCAAGTGGGATCCATAGGGAGACTGAATAAACACACACTAAGTGATCAGGCCAAGACTTTATCAATGGTACTCATACAGTTCAGCAGCTTATCCTTGTAATGACAACACTCGGAAAAAGATGTCCTACCAGGCATGTCTCCAGCAAGGAATGGGACAGAGGTAGCATTTATATGAAGGCTTAAGGGCCTAACTCAGGACAGAGCTGGTTCTTTCAGTGTCCTGGGCAATGGCTTGGATAATTTTATTAGTGCCTGGAAATGTTCAAGGCCCAGGGCCAAGCCTGCTTAAAAAAAAAAAAAAATTAGCCGGGCGGTGGTGGCGCACGCCTTTAATCCCAGCACTTGGGAGGCAGAGGCAGGCGGATCTTTGTGAGTTCGAGGCCAGCCTGGTCTACAAAGCAAGTCCAGGACAGCCAGAGATATTCAGAGAAACCCTGTCTCGAAAAACCAAAAAAAAAAAAAAATTAAAAAACAAAACAAAAACAGACAAAAAAAAAAAAAACCCAAACCAACCAAAAAACCCTGCAGCTGCCCATTCACAGAAGGCCCAAGACTGTGATTTTCAGTCAGGAAACAGACAATGAAAGGGTTTATTTGGCATACACTTCCACAACACAATCAAAGGAAGTGGGGGTAGGAACTTAAGCAGGCCAGGAACCTGGAGGCAGGAGCTGCTATAGAAGCCATGGAGGAATGCTGCTTACTAGCTTGCCCCTCATGGCTTGCTCAGCCTGCTTTCTTCTCTTTTTGGTTATGAGCCTAGCCTAGCCTTTAATGGCTGCGCCATCTCTCCAGCCCTCATCCTGCTTTCTGACACACCCAGGACCATCAGCCAATTGGTGACACCACCCACAGTGAGCTGAGCCTGCCCACATCAATCACCAATCTAGAAAATGACCCACAGGCTTGCCTACAAGCCAAGTCTATGGAGGTATTTTCCTCAATTAAGAGTTCTTCTTCAGTTGAAAAGCTTCTGTAAGGCAAAGGACACTGTCCTTAGACAAAACGGCAGCCTATAGACCAGGAAAGGATCTTCACCAACCCAACATCTGACAGAGGGCTAATATCCAAAATATATAAAGAACTGAAGTGTAACCGAACTTTTAAATTATTATTTAACACTTATTTATTTATTACTAAATTCACTTATAACAAACACCAACAATTTCTTAACTATTAATCCTATAAATTCCTACAACCCCTTTAACCTATCCACTAAACCTATTGATAATCATAACAACCACTTTCATAACCTTTTAGAATGATACAGTCTCTGGGGCAGGTCCTCAGTCGTCAGGAACACAGTCTTTGTTGTAGATTCTTTAACACACTTAGCAGTCCTTCTTCTGGATCTCTCAGATGCAGGTTCGTCAGGGTCGTTGGTTATTGCAGTCTCACCTTAAATAAGGCTTCATGCTTTCTTCTCTGTGGGAGACCCTAGCCGTCTGCAGGCCAACTTACTTCTTTTGAATCAGGAACTCAGCTGCTCTGCCTCAGTCCTTAAAGCCAGGCACCGTTTCCTTTAGGCCACTGTTTGGACAGATCAAACCCCTCTAGGCAAAAGCTGAGCCACAGGGTCCAGTCCTTGGCCTTTTGGTGTCTTGCTCAGGCTTTCTTTGCTCACCGGCTTCCTTCTGCTTCAGGGAGAGAGCTGGCCATCAATGGCCAGCCGTTTTTTCAGCAGGACTCTTGGAGCTCTCTAGCATCAGGGGCCTCTTCTCTTCTGGGCTCCACGCACTGTCCTCAAATAGGGGGAACTCTGTTTCAGCTTAATTTGGGCTCTGCCCACTTAGCAGCTGAAAACAATGTCAGGCCAGATACTTTGTTTCTTCAATTCTATTGAGTCTTTCCTGTTTTCCTGACTTCAAACTTGTTTTTCAGTCTATTGAGTCTTTCCTGTTTTTGCTGACTTCATGCTGATAATGCTCTTCAGGCCCCAAATTAAGAGACAGTATCAGAAACTCCTATATATTTTCTAAATCTAATTTATCTAACCCCTACACTGAAGAAATTAAACACCAAAAAAAATCAAATAACCCCATCAATAAATGGAGTACAGAGCTAAACCGAGAATTCACAGAAGAGGAATCTCTAAAGGCCGAGAGGCACCTGAAGAAATGTTCAACATCTTTGGTCATCAGGGAAATGCAACTTAAAACAACTCTAAGGTTCCATCTCAGAATGGCTAAGATCAAAAACTCAAATGATAGCACATGCTGGCGAGGATGTGGAGAAAGAGGAACACTCCCCCATTGCTGGTGGGAGTGCAAACTTGTGCAACCACTTTGGAAATCAATCTGGAGATATCTTAGAAAATTGGGAATACTTCTACCTCAAGACCCAGCCATACCCCTCTTGGGCATATATCCAAAAGATTTGAAATGAAACCACAAGGACATTGCCTCAACAATGTTCATAGCAGCTTTATTTGTAATAGCCAGAAACTGGAAGCAACCCAGATGTCCTTCAACTGAAGAATGGATTAAAAAACTGTGGTATATTTATACAATGGAATACTACACAACTATCAGAAATGAGGAAATCATGTAATTCGAAACCAAATGGAGCTAGAAAGGCTCATCCTAAGTGAGCTGACTCAGTCCCAGAAATATAAACATGGTATGTACTCTCTTATAAATGGATATTAACCATACATCACAGGATAACTATCCTACAACCCACAACCCAAATAGATTGGAACCTAGCATATCTATCCTAGGAAAAACTTTACCCACCAGTGAGTCATGGAATCTACTGCAGGTGAGTGGAACACTTTACCCAGTTCAAGTGGAAGCTCTTGGTCCTCACATGACTGAAGATATGAGGGAGTATGATAAGTGAGAGCCCACCTCATCTGAGGAGAATGAGACTACTAAGTAGAGGAACAATGAGGGAGGGAAGGAGGGAGGGAAGGAGGGAGGGAGGGAAGGGCCAGGAGGGGAGGAGGGAGGAAACTATGTTCTAGAAGTAACTTGAGAAAACAAAATAATACTTTTTTAAGAAAAGAGTTAATAAGCTTAAAAAATATAATAAAAATACAATATAAAATTTTCAAACTATAATTTACCAAAGGTATACTTGCCTTACTGGCATGAAAGGAAAATGGCCTTAATTTCAGATCAGAATGTTAGACTGCAGATGGCCACATAGAGTACACAAACTTGATAGCAACTTAAAAGAGTTTTTTTTTTTTTGTAGATATAAAGGATATTTTCATGGTTTGGCATTAAAAAGAAAATAAGAGGTTTAAAATACTGTAAATAAATTAAAGGTTACTGCAGTTCAACCTGGTTTTCTAAACCTCCAAGAGTTGAAAAAAATTGGAGCTAAGGTAAAATATATGAAATGCGTGGTATTAGCCCATGCCTTTAACTCCAGCAGAGACAGGAAGATCACTATAGAGTTAGTTGTCTTATAAATTCTAGAGTTACAAGAAACAGAGTGGTGATGGCACACACCCTTAATCCCATCATTTGAGAAGGATACACCCTTAATCCCAATACACTAGAGACAGAAACCTGAAGATTTCAGAGTTCAATGTCAGCCTGACACAAAGCAAGCTCTAAATAGAGAAAAATTTTGATCGGGGGTGGTGGAGCACATCTTTAATCCCATCAGTTGGGAACCAGATGTCTTTGATCCCAATACTTAGAATGCAGAGACAGGTACATAGGATTTGGAAGGATTTAAGTTTAAAAGCTACTCACAAAAGGCATGCTGAAATTCAAAATGGATTGTCCTTTGAGATCTCAAAATATATAGACTTAAAGATTTGTTTAGCCGGGCGGTGGTGGCGCACGCCTTTAATCCCAGCACTTGGGAGGCAGAGGCAGGCGGATCTTTGTGAGTTCGAGGCCAGCCTGGTCTACAAAGTGAGTCCAGGACAGCCAAGGATACACAGAGAAACCCTGTCTCGAAAAAACCAAAAAAAAAAAAAAAAAAGATTTGTTTAGTTCCAAAATATCAAAATAATTTCTTTTTAAATCTCAATTGAAAGATAATACTTTTTATATTGTCAAAAAAACAAATTTGCTCCAGGAAAAATATTACCTGACCCCCCCAAAAAAGGTAGTGTCCCAAAGTTAAGATTAGGGCAGGGCTCTGTTCTTATCTTTCCAGGAAATTTAAAGCATCCATTCAAGGAATCCAGGGACAACTGGACAACGGAAACCTCAGAAGAAAACAGATCAGACACCAAAGAAAAGTAGCCCAGATGATCCAGCCTTGCAGACTTCCTCAGTAGCTGTTTCCTCAAAAGTCTACAACCACAACAACTCAAAATCGCTAAGATTGTTCGGCTCCACAGACTGTTCCAGCCAGAACTTTAGTAAAGCCCTGAAGTTCAGCTTCTGTCTACAAACTTCTTAGGACATTTAAATAGCTGAGTACAAAAAGACTGAACATCAAATGATTCTATTAACATTTTTAACCATTTTTTCATTCTTATTTGGGCCCCAAACAGGTTTACTATGTCCCAAATCAGCAGGAAGTCATTTTAAGGGATCCACGTCCCATCTCCAGAAGGTGGGGTGGGTGTTTTCCCCCCCTTTGGTCATTAGATGGGTAATAGATAATCTTGTTATTTAGGGGGAGGGGGAGAAATTACAAGCTGTTAAATGGTCTTGTTAAATAGGTTTTGGAGGTTAGACCCAGGGACTTCTCTCTTTTTCTTTTCTGTATCCTTCTTCCTCTCCTATGTAGGGGTGAACAGACTTGAGAAAAAAAAAGGGACATAGACATAGTATAGGAATGATAAAGAAAAAAGGAGAGATTATTGAATACGCCCTTATACCTTTGTATATTGTTACAAAATGAAGATTATATTTGGCTAAATTGGTATTGATCTTTGTATATTGATGCAAAATTAAGATTGTATCGGGCTACATTGGTATTGATCTATGTATATTGATACAAAATTAAGATTAAATTTGGCTAAATTGGTATTGATTTTTGTATATTGATGCAAAATTAAGATTGTATTGGGCTACATTGGTATTGATCTTTGTATATTGATACAAAATTAAGGTTAACTCTTTTTAAGGTATTGTACCTAGGTAACGCTTAAAAATGAAATGTGAAGTTTTGGCCTTTTGCTACCAACTGTCATAATCTGTTTAGGATAATTAAGAAATGCAAACTAATAGTCATTCAAGTATGTCATTTTGTTAGGTACTAGGACAGTCTATCACAGTTATTTTCTAAGCTAATCAGAAATCAAGTTGCTAAGAGACAAGCAACATTTACTTATCCAAATATAAGAGATAGATAGGTGCTCTCCAAAAACCTCAAGAGATCTGCAGAAAATGGCATTCAAAGATGTTTTCTTTTTTTTTTTCTTTTTTTTTTTTTGGTTTTTCGAGACAGGGTTTCTCTGTGTATCCTTGGCTGTCCTAGACTCACTTTGTAGACCAGGCTGGCCTCGAACTCACAGTGATCCGCCTGCCTCTGCCTCCCAAGTGCTGGGATTAAAGGCGTGCGCCACCACCGCCCGGCTCAAAGATGTTTTCTTAACTTAAGATTTTTTTGATGTCGAGGCATGTCAGCTCCTGACAGCACCCCCTATTCTACTCCAAGTAGAAGATGAGCATCGAAGAATCTCCAATTGGAGATGGTTGAATTGGTGGTAAGCCTCTCTCTTGGCAAGAAAAACCCCTTGCTTCAACTGTAGACAGAATGCTGTCCAAAAAGGACAAAACTTGGAAGCAGGTAAGACAACAGCCTAGCTCTGCCAAGACAGGGTAGGCAAGTCCTTCATAACCCCTGCTCTACAATCAATGTCTGTCAGAGAAATGGGGCCAAACGACTGAAGATCGATGCAGTAATATATGGAGAAAAAATGGGAACTGTCCAGGCAGCCACTGGTATGTCATTTCTTAGTTTTGGAAGCTGCAGGCCCTGTACTTTCTATAAAATCAGATATATTTATCCCTCTCAGGTCTCTGAGGTGGTTGAAGACTAGATAGCTAGAGTCTCATAGTTAAATTTTGAGTTGTTTAGGAATTAAGAGGGTGTTCTGGATCTAAGAAGATGTTTTTAAAATTGTGATGCAAGTTAGTATGAAAGCTGAGTTGGATATAGAACTTTTAACTCATGGAGATGGTTAGAGAGTAGAATGTTAAAGTCAGGTACCAAATATGTATGGAGTGGACAGTGGGAATGTACGCTAAGCCATATAACAACTAGATTTTATTTTATTTTTTTATTTTTTTGGTTTTTCGTGACAAGGTTTCTCTGTGTATCCTTGACTGTCCTGGACTCACTTTGTAGACCAGGCTGGCCTCGAACTCACAGAAATCCACCTGCCTCTGCCTCCCAAGTGCTGGGATTAAAGGTGTGCACCACCACTGCCCAGCTACAGGTAGATATTTACCATTCTATAATACAGTGATGTTGACCGTGAGACTACATTGTCCCAAGGCTTGTCAGGGCTTGTCCTTCCTGCCGTTGAGCGCAACTCTCCTTGTGAGTGCCCACCAAATACGCATGAGCTCTTTTTGTGCCACAAGGACATGGGACGTTCAGGCTGCTTCCTTACTTCCTGCCAAGTGTTCTGCATAGCATGGACCTCCTCCTCCTAACCGCTGAAGGTAGGTGCCCGGCTGTGAGTCTTCATGTCAAAGTCATATGAGCTTGCTTACAGCAGTGACACATGTCTGGCACCAACCTCCATTGCACTGGGACAGGTTTGACAGTGTCGTACTTGCGGACAACCGCAGTATCATAGTTTCATTTCTGTTGCTGTTATAAAACAGTCTTAAAAAAAAAAAAACCTTAAGGGAGAACGAGTTTATTTTTGGCTAATAGTTCCAGGTTACAGTTCATTACTGCGGGCAAGTCAAGATGGCAGGAGCCCGAAGCAGGTGGTCACATTATATTTATAGTCAAAAGTGGAGAGAAACGAACGATTAATGCTTGTTAGTGCTCAGCTCGCTGCACTTTGTACAGCTCGGGATCCCCTACCTAAGGAATGGTTCTGGTCACAGCGGGCTTCCCACATCAATTACAATCTAGATAATCATCCACAGGCATGTTTATAAGTCACCCGGATAGAGGCAATCCCCTCATTAAGACGTTCTTCCCAGGTGATTCTAGATTGTGTCAAGTTAACAGAACTGATCAACATACCCAGCATCCCAGAGACTTAAGAGTTTACACCTCCTTCTCACTAAAGTTGCCTGCAGGGGTTTGCTGAGGCTTGGCTCTGCCTTCTTTCCTCCAGCACCTAGCCAACCATCTAGAACATTGTGGTTCTTTCTGGCTGAAGTTGGGGAGTAGAGTTTAGCCTGACACTAAATGCCACTTCCTTTGTACTTTCACTGGCTTTTTCTGGTTACACAGCCTGGTGGACCATAGGAGGCCAAGGCAATGCTTCTCCCTGCCACATGCCTGGGGATGCAGGGGCATTGTGTGACCACCTCGCACCTCATGCCAGGTCAAGAGTCTTGGTCTTGTGAGGTGTGCTCAGAGCAGAAAGAATGAGATGTGGTTGTGGACAATGGTTCTGCTTACATGGCATTGGTACCATGTCTTTGAATTCCACTATATCTCTGCCAAGTGAAAAGTAGTCCTCCCACCTGGCAGGTTTGGTTGTTTGGGGCCTGCTGATTCCTGGACATCGACCCTTTGAAAGCTGATGCCAGCCACACAACACAGTCCCTTCAGGCTCTCCTGCACAGAGAAACTCCAGGAAATCTGTGCCTCTCTCAGTGCACATCTTAGCAGAATTTCCATAGGGATGTTTTATTTCTATATTCCCACAGATCAATACAGATAATTTTAATAAGACCATGTGGGGAAAGCCTTCCCTTCCAAAAACAATGGATACACTGTCACAATAGGTTTGCATAGCTAGAGGGCAAGAAAGGAGTGCATGGGGGAAGCAGGACAGGGACTGAGGCTGGGGGTTTGGAGGCAACTTACAGTTTTACAATTCATGTTCAAGGATTTTCCTGGGTTTAGACACACGAATTCTCTAATCCGAAAAAAGCCTTAACAGGTAATGGGGTGATAGGACAGAGGTTCTTAACCTGTGGGTCACAACCCCTTTGAGGATCAAACAACCTTTTCACAGGGGCTGCTTAAGACCATCAGAAAACACAAATATTTACATCATGATTCATAACAGCAGCAAAACTACAGTTATGAAGTAGCAACAAAAATAATTTTATGGGGGGTGGGGGTGGAAGAGGGATACAAAGCAGTGTGGCACCAAACCTGCTTCCAGTGTGGTCTACACACAGGCTGCCATCTCTCCCTGATGTTTTCCTACTTCCTGTTCAGTCTTGGTGTGACATGCAAATCAGGCCTGCAGGTTCACTGGTGGACCCTCCAGGGCACTCACTGATGCTGCCAGAGTTTTCAACCACACTCTCTCACCACCTGGTTCCCTCCATGTCGTCCAAAGACACTGGAACAAAGCCAAAATGCATGATCCTTTCCTTTATATACTATATAAAGTAACCAGGATCTACTTTTTTAAAACTCCTTAGTGTGAGAAAGATGCCTCAGCCATTAAGAGCACTGGCTGCTCTTCCAGAGGACTCAGGCTTGGTTCCGGTCACCCACATGAAGTCTCACAACATCTGTAACTTCAGTTCTGAAGGACCCTATAACCCTCCTCTGGCCTCCACAAGCGCCAGGTACACAGACGCTCTGCAGACAGACAGACATGCAGGCAAAACTTACACACACAAAATAAATATATATCTAAAAAATATTTTAAAAGACTTTGTGGTAGTGAGCCATGGTGGCACACACCTTTAATCCCAGCACTCAAGAGGCAGAGGCAGAGGCAGAGGCAGGTGAGATCGAGGCCAGTCTGGTCTCCATAGTGAGATCCCATCCTACAAAAAGGAAAATCCTTGATTAGGAGAACTCGTATTCAATGAATTTTCTAAACCTTTCTGTCTGGGGCAATGGTTTTGGAGATTAGGAATCTATATTTGAGGAGGCTAAGTTCCAGGATGTGCTGTCTGTCTATTTGCTGTCCCCAGATAGCAATGTCTCTTCAGAGGCCCTGGTCAGCTGTGTGTCCAAGTGTCAAGGGCACGGGTTGTTTGAGATGATGTCAGGCTGCCCAGGCCTTTGGTTCTGTAAGGGCCGAGGTGTCACCCCTCAGATCCAACACAATACCCTCTTCTGTTTGGACAGGAATGAGCGCTGATTCTGTTGGAACAAGACCCTTTGCTGCCATCTTCTGGAATAGTCTCATAACAGCTCATTGCTGCTCTGTTAAAGTATACACATGAAATAATGGAACAATTGTCTAAGGGAGATGTCTGAGACGCAGCTCGGTGGCTCAGTATTCCTTGCCTGAGCGGCTCTGAACCGGCCTCCAAGATGGAAGAAAGGTCAGGTCAGGGGTGAAATTTGAAGTGCTTCTAGAATCCCTCTGGATCTGTCCCATGCAGACTCAAGAAAGGCAGGAAGTGCCTCAGCTGGTAAGATGTGAGGGTGAAGAAGACAGGGGCACAGCCATCAGACCTGGCCATCCAGTGTCCCCCATGACCCAGCATCCTCTGACCAAACCCAAAAGAGGAGCCCAGAGATGGAAAGAAGGCCCTGGGGTCCTTAACAACTCACATCCAGTAGTCTGACTTTGTCTGACTAATAGTCCTTAGACAGTTGTTCCATCTCCAGCCCTACAGCAAATGCCCCTCTTGATACTTGTCCACCCTCCCGGACATTCTACTGACTCTCATTGTGCTGGGGTAGGGTTCAGACTTTCCCCTGACCGGCTCTGGAATGTGTGAGAATCAAGGCTGGTGCATTCAGCAGGCAGAGTTCCTGTGTGGGGAGGCGGCATCCACTGTGTCTGTAATATGCCTGACATTCCCAATCCTTCTCAGAGAAAGAAGTGTCCCTGTCCCAGCATTTGGGTACCTAGAGGCCCAGTTAGTAAAGAAAAAAGTGAGGTATGAACCAGGCATGGTAACAAATGTCTGTAATCCCAGTACCTGGAAAGCTGAAGCAGGAAGATCAAGTTCAAGGCCAGGCTGGGCTACACAGTGAGTTCAAGGCCACTTTGTACATACTAAGAGCTTCTCAGAGAGAAAGAAGAAAAGAAGGATAAATAAATGATTCATTCTTTTCCTGTTTGTCATCTTACAGATTATGGTTGGCTCCCAAGAGCTCTTAGAGATGAGCAATTGTCTTTGTAACTCATAGATTAAAGCATTTGGGTTGAGGAATGGTCAAGTCCTATCTTGCAGGTACATTTCCACATGATAAAGCTTCCATTCTGAGAGAATACGAGAGAGCAAGAAACTGTGTCATTCTGAGAAGATCTCCATGGAAACCGGCCACTGGCTGGAGGTGGTGCACACCTTTAGTCTCAGCGTTCCAAATGCAGACGCAGGCAGATCTCTAGGAGTTCAAAGTCAGGCTGGTATACATAGTAAGTTCCAGAGAGCTATATGGTGAGAGAGACCCTGTTTCAAGCAAAACAAAACAACTGGTGACTGAATGACACTCCAATGAGGCCCTAGATGTACCTTGAATTGTGGAGCTCCCTGAGTCACATTGGGTCTTTTTTACTCCAGGAGATGGGGACCTCCCCGACACCCTGCTGTGTCAGACACTGACACATGTTTGGGGGTGGGACTGAGAGGCTCTCCTACCTCAGACTTTCCAGAGCGGGTGGCCTGACACCTCCCACCCCTGCCCCGGTAAGTCAACCTCTGCTTGCTCCTCTGTATCCCTCTGTCTAGGGCCTTCACTCGAAGCTGACTGTGGGAAAGCATGGTTGTGACCATCCAGGGTCCAACAAGGCACCCAGAGATCAAGGTCGGGCCAACCATGCTGAGCCTGAGGAGGGAGAGCCCAGGGACTGTGAGCTTGCCTGCCTACATGTGAACAACCATGATTGTAGTGCCATGTGCTGAGCCAGTCCTCCAAGGACAGGACTGGGGGGCTCAGCAGGCAAAGGAAGCTGTCTCCTACCCACAGTGGACATGGGACATAGTAGGCCTCAGGTCAGAACAGAGGGGCTCAGCTTCATACCAGCAGACTGTCCCTGAACCGTGGACACTTGCTGGAGCACAGCACATCTCCCTGCGACACTGAACATCACCTGCCCTAACCAACCAGAGAGTACAGAAGCCCTGAAGCCACAGCATGAGGGAGACAGCCATGGGCTTCCAGGACTTCAGGCACCAACATGGTCCCAGGTTTGGGCTAGTCACCTGGGCAATCAAGTTGGAAATATTAACTTGACACCTGAGGCTTTTATAGAACTAGGAAAAGAAACAGCTTTTAAAACACCCTTGGAAACAGAGGAAAGAGAAACGTACCCCACCCTGGCAGGGATTGGCAGTTCCCACACCATCTGCCTGATGTAACAATTACAAGTGCTGGCAGGTCTGGGAGGCCACTCTCCCCAGAGCTTGCCTCCCCTGCCCAAGGCTTTATAATGCCGCCTTTGTTTGAGCTCAGCTAGCTGCTTCCTGGCTTGACAGGCAGGTTGTCCTTTGATACTTTTAAAGGTTACTTTCATATAGCTCATGTGGGCATTTAACAGAGCACAGAGTGGACAGGAAGCACTCTCTGTCCCTGAAAACACACACGCATTCCAGTGTTCAGCCCAGATCCCTGGTTCTGATCAAAGGTTTTAGCTCCACCCTGTCTTTCATCAGAACCTCCTCCACTCAGCCCTGTGGGAACAACTCACTGCTGGAAGCCATCAGGCTACACAGGTTTTAGGAGTCCATTCCAGCTTTACCCCACATCCAAGGAATGCGGCAAGTGTGAGCACATCTCATGTGTGCCTGCACGACTTGTCTAAAGGGGGCATAGTTCAGCAAAGGCCAGTTCACAGGGGCTGTTTTTCAATATGGGTTTATTTTGGGTTTTCTTCAGTAAGTTTTTTTTCCCTTAACAAAGTCATTTCAAACAAAACAAAAAAAAATGTCAAATGGCGTGTCATACTTAGCAAAGGTCAGATACACATTTTCTTGGTACTTGCCACAGGAACAAGGACATTTCCAGAATTGTTCCTATCCTACCCACCTTCTAAAAAAAAAGTCAACCTTTATTCTCTACGACTTTTAGTATTGGATTCTCAAAATACTTACATAATCTAACTCGGGGATTGTGGCATCCAAATCAGTATATATAAATCTGCATAAAATTCCCTGTCTAATTAAAATTAGGTATATTTAATATTCAATTTAATATACAATGATCATGCCACATGCTTGTTGTTGTTGCTGCTGCTGGTGGTGGTGGTATTGCTATTGTTTTCAAACAAAGTCTCCTGTGTCATGGGCTGGCCTCAAACTTCCTATATAGCTGAGGATGACCTTGAGCTTTCTTTTTCTTTCTTTTTTTTTTTTTTTTTTTTTTGATGGGATGGGGTTTCAAGACAGGGTCTCACTATGTAGCCCTGGCTGTCCTGGAACAAGCTGGCCTCAAACTCAAAGAGATCCACCTACCCAGGTGCTGAGATTAAAGGCATCCCCGTGAACTTTCTTTCCTTTTCTCTTTTCCTTCCTTCCTTCCTTTCTTTTCTTTTTTTGGTTATTTTCCAAGACAGGATTTCTCTGTGTAGCCCTGGCTATGCTGGAACTAGCTCAGTAGATCAGGCTGGCCTTGAACTTAGAGATCTGTCTACCTTGCCTTCAGAGTACTCAGATTAAAGGTGTGTGCCACCACCGTCCGGCTCTGAACTTTTCTTTTTTTCTGGTTTTTCAAGACAGGGTTTCTCTGTGTAGCCCTGGCTATACTGGAACTCACTCTGTAGGTCAGAGCTGCCCTTGAAGTCACAGAGATCCACCTGCCTCTCTGCCTCCTGAGTGCTGGGATTAAAGGCATGTGCCACCACGTCCGGCCTCAATACCTTATTTTTAAAACTCTATTTTGCTGGGAATGTTGGTGAACAATCCCAGCACTTGGGAGGCAGAGGCAGGTGGATCTCTGTGAGTTCAAGCCTAGCCTGGTTTTTATAGTGAATCCCAGGCTAGCCAGGATGATAGAGTGAAACCCTGTCTCCAAAGAATAAAAATAAAAGTTAAGAATCTATTTCAACTGCTGGGCGGTGGTGCCGCACGCCTTTAATCCCAGCACTTGGGAGGCAGAGGCAGGCGGATCTCTGAGTTCGAGGCCAGCCTGGTCTACAAAGCGAATCCAGGACAGCCAGAGCTATTACACAGAGAAACCCTGTCTCGAAAAACCAAAAAAAAAAAAAAAAAAAAATCTATTTCAAGCAATTCCTAACATGGTGTTTTGTAGCATCTTTTAAAGACCAATTGTAAACACATTAAATGTTTATAGAGTTATCATTAAAATAACCAAACAGATTAGAAGTTTCCATTTTTGTGTTTTCTAGACTACCTCAAAGGTCCTCAGCTATGGTGCTGAAAGACAGCGCAAGGCCAGCTCTCAGCGTCTGTGGGGTACAATGCTCCCAATTGCATCTAGAACTTCCAGTCTCTAAAATGCAGGTTAGTTTTTGTTTGTTTGGTTGGTTGGTTTGGCTTCATTTTGTTTTGTTGCTATTTTTTGTTTTATGACTAAATGTTTCCTTACATTTCAAAGCCAATTTAAACTTGGGGGATAAATGTACTTTTTAAATTATGTGGGTGAAGATGGTTGCATAATAGTTTCCTAGATGAGAAGTCATCAAGAAGCCCCAAGTGAAAGCCGGTAATCCAGTAGTGTGTGCCTCGAGGAGTAAGATCATACCGTGGAAGGCAGTGTCCCTGGGTACAAGTCACAACTGCTGAGGTCTCACTTTCATTTAGAAATCCAAATTTCACTCTAAAAACCAAAACAAACAAAAAATACAACTCTCAAGTGTGGGTTGAAGTTGAGCGGACCCTACTCCCAGTAGGTTTTGTTGTTTTTAAAATAGTTTTTGAGACGGGGGTCTCCCTCTGTAGCCCAGGCTGGCCCCACACCGACAGAGATCCTTCTGCCTTACCTTCCCAAATGGAGGGGTCACAAGTGTGAGGCACCATGCCCACCCTTACTTATTTTTTTTTTTTTGTTTTTTCGAGACAGGGTTTCTCTGAATATCTCTGGCTGTCCTGGACTCGCTTTGTAGACCAGGCTGGCCTCGAACTCACAAAGATCCGCCTGCCTCTGCCTCCCAAGTGCTGGGATTAAAGGCGTGCGCCACCACCGCCCGGCTCCTTACTTATTTTTAAGTCTTCAGAAAACCTATACATAAAGAAGACCATGTCTGCAGTTCAAATACCATTGTGTGAAGCCGAGGTGCCAGCCAAGTCCCACGGACACAGTCTTCCTTCCTTAGAGGACAGCCTGTGGTCTCCTTAGGTTCCTCGAAGCATGGTGGTGACACACACTGAATTAACACTTCTGCTCTTGAGATGCAAATTCTTCTAACAGGTCCTTTTTGGTGTCACAGCACAGCCTTGAGGCACTTGTTCTGATAGATGCACCATAGATTCTTGAGAAAGCTTGAAGGTGTGACTCATTCAAACTTGAAGCCCCATGGTCATAAGTTCACCCTCTGAAAGCACCTTCCAAACTTTGACCCACCTTCTGGCTTTCAGCTTCTCTGTATCCCCCAAGAATGAGAGATTCTCAGGGTGTTGTTCCCTGAGCTTCTCTCTCCTGTCTTCTCCTGGAGGGATCGCTAACTACATCCAGGATGCCTGGCACATTCCTGAGAATGCTGAACATGGTCTCAAATGTTATCTCCAAACATGTTGGACCTGCAGTTCACTGGCTAACTACATCTGCTGGCTTCTACGTGGTCTTTCCGGAGCCAGAAGGAAGCATCTTCATGGCTGCTCTAGGCCACACAACAGCCTGGAGAAGTGATGGTAGCCACGAGTTCCTGTGCCTCTTATGGTCTGTAAGCATAACTTTTAAACTATATTTATTTATTTATTTATTTATTTTTAATTTTTTTGGTTTTTCGAGACAGGGTTTCTCTGAATATCTCTGGCTGTCCTGGACTCGCTTTGTAGACCAGGCTGGCCTCAAACTCACAAAGATCCGCCTGCCTCTGCCTCCCAAGTGCTGGGATTAAAGGCGTGCGCCACCACCGCCCGGCTAAACTATATTTATTAATGACTATTAACATCTACCACCCCACCAACCCTAGGAACTGTAGAAGGATACCAGTCCTCAGGGGCTTGAGGGCCACTGGTCAGCAGTCTGTTTGCAGGAATACTGCAATAGCAGTGTTCAGTGGTCACTTGGTGCAACAGTAAATTTTTATTTATCACACATATGTTTATTAATACTTAACAGTTATCTAACATTTGTCTATAAAATTCCTAAATCCTAAACCCAAACCCTAACTCTGAAACCTTGCACCTAAAACTTCTTAGTACCTACAATACAAGCATTTAACATTAACCTAAGGTTTCTCAAAAGGATATTTTCCTCTAAGCGTGGGTCCTGATGGATGGCTAGTCTTCATACAATTTTTCAGTTTTAAAGTCTCTGAATTTTGTTCATCACCATCGTGGTCTTAAGACCAATTAACATATGAAAGTTTCCCAGGTGTCTCACCTATTCAGATGCTTATGGCCTGTAAAGGCCCCAAGTCCTGGAGCTCCGAGTTTAAGTGATCCCGAATCTCAGGGAGAATCTGTCTCCTCTCCTGACCCGAAACGGGTCAACATCAGAGGGTGAAACTTTCTGATGAGATTGTGATGCGTGTTTCTCTGCTGGTCGAGGAAAATGTTGCTGAGTGAGTCAGAAACAGGAGAGAGCGTGTGTCTGTCCATGTGAATCCTGCCTTAAATATCTTCCTTCACCCATCGGCAGAAGTTTTTGGGCACTTCCAAGTCATGCTTCCGGGCAGTGCCATTCAGATGCTTTTTGCAGAGGGCTGTGAAATGACAGGAAACCTCCAGAGGGCAGACACCTCAGGGGGCATGTCCTGCCCCTAGCCCTAAGATCAAAGAGGTCCTGGTCCTTGGCAAGTTCCCAAGGACATGTCACTTCAGAAGTAAGTCTTTCATCTTAAAGTCCAGCCTTATTCCAAGTTCCCTGTGCTATTATACGCTAACACTAAACCTACCACAACTTGGCTTTCGCATCAGCTGCCGTCTCACTTCGGCTTGGGCTCAAGGCCTCCTAAGTCAGATGCTGTGCCACGTGGCCTAGTCCTTGTTGTTGGGGCCTTGCCACACCCTCACAGGACAGGGGCCACACTCCCACCTCTTCACAGTCCATTTGCCACGGCCTCAGAGTGCTCATGCTTCACACCTTGCTCACTCACTTGATGGCTGTGGCCCATGGACGGACATCTTGGCCTCCTGTCTCCTCAGCTAGTCTCCGCCTGATTTTTACTGCCTCAGGGCTGGTGCAGCCTAGGGGCTGGTTAGTGCATCTCTGCTTGAAGTCTGGCCTTTTCCCTCAGCATGGCCTCCTCTGCCCCAGCAGTTGGTGCATGTCCACTTTCCACCTCCATTTCTCATGCTGTCTTTGGGCGCTGCCCAACTTCAACCGCTATCTTTCTAGCATCTTTCAAAGTGTGGCATTGTCCAGCAGCTGAGCAGTATTGAGAAGCAATGCCAAGCCAAAAGCCCTTTCCAGTTTCCCTGGGCTTTCTTTCTAATATGCTGTCACTAATTATGCATACAGAGTGCCTTCTCATTGGTCAACTTCACGCCCTCCTCCTGGAGGTCCACCTGTTGCCCATGTGCGCTGCCAGGTGCCAGGCTGATTCAAGAGAAATACAACCTCCACCACAATGGTCCTTAGATACTCTGTGACACACAGGGATCATAAGGCTAGGCTCAGAGTGTCTCTGCTCTTTTAATGTTTCCCTCTGTGTGTCCTAGCTTCAAAAAGTGTTAACTGGCCACCTGGCCCCACAGATGTGTGTAACAGAATTTTTTTTTATTTAAAACACCTATATTTACTAATACTTAACAAACACCACCTATGAAACACTTATAAACTATAATACCTAACACCTATAACATATAATCTAATACCTATAAACTCTTAATACCTAAGAACATCTAACCAATACTATTTTAACCCTCTTGAAAGGATATTAGGCCACGGGTCCTTGGGGCATCTTGGTTTGTAGTCAGTCTACAAATAGTGTGCAAATAGGCAGGCGTGCCTCTTAGTGGAGCTAGCAGCGTAGCTCTGGCAGTCATGGCAGGTAGTCCTGTCTTCAGCTTGGCTTAGCTTCCTCCAGGCCTGGCTTTGCAGGTTCATGCGGTGAGTTTATTTCAACAGCTAGCTTGTGGCTGGTTTATGAGGCCAGCCTGCTTCAATGACTAAATTTGGGGTCAGCGTCCTCCATTAGCTGAGATTTATTTTCATAGTCTCCTTAGCCCATGGGCATCCCATGGCCTAGTCTTCCTCACTGTGGCCTCCGAACTCTGCCTGTTTTGCTCACTCTCCCAGCATTCTCAGGACCCTGGATGGATATTTTTTTTTAAAGATTATTTATTTATTGTGTATACATTGTTCTGCCTGCATGTACGCATTCACTCCAGAAGAGGGCACCAGATCTCATTGTAGATGGTTGTGAGCCACCATGTGGTTGCTGGGAATTGAACTCAGGACCTTTGGAAGAACAGCCAGTGTTCTTAACCTCTGAGCCATCTCTCCAGCCCTGGATGGATATCTTTAACGTCCAGTGTTTGAGAACTTTCTTTCAGCAGGTTCTATGCCATGCCTTTTCTGCCAGCATTCTTGGGTTGGCTTATGGCAAAATCTCTTTCTTGGACTCTGCCTTTCAGTTTTCTTGGAAATCCTCAATTTATTTGCCAAGGCTTCTGACCATTGATTTGCCTCAGGCTATTGTGGCCTAAAGGCTGGCAAATGGCATACCGTGCTGCACACTAACTCCTCTGTCTGTGGGGATGAGAGAGAGAGAGATTCATGTGGAGCTCCCTAGTTTATATAGGGCGTCATCTCGAGATCCTTGGCGGTCTCGAGGGCTCATGAGCTCTCTTGCGATATCTAGCACTCCCCATAGCTTCTCTCAGCAATTGATGTTTTCCAAAAGTTTCCGTGTCTTCTCAGTCACACCCCTTGAACAAGTCACCATCCATGTTTCTCAACTGGGCACTGTCCATCTTGGCCCCAAGACCTGGCCAATGCTTAGTAGCCGAGAGCTTCAGCTAGTGTCTCCCAAAATACGGCTGTGTTGAGAAGACTTCCAGGGCTTTGAAAAGGCTGTGGCTTGTCTTTTTATTTTCTTTGCATACATTTTAAAGAACATTAGGTTTCTAATTTTGATGAAGTTTGATTTAGCAATATTTTCCCTGGTGGAATACACTCTCAGTGTTGCATCTCAGAGGTCTATGCCTAACCCAAAACCAGAGATTTTCTGTTTTCCTTCATAGTTTTAGGTTCTGATTGTGATCCAGAATGAGATACTTTGTGCACTGCACAAGACTCATTTTTTTTGCATACACATATCTAGCCACCACAGCATTGTTTGTTGAAATGATCACTGTCACTCCTGTGTACCCTTATACAGAACCAAATGAAAGTGATGCATGGTCTGTCCCTCTCTGTCTTATGTTAGAGCCAGCATCTCTCTGTTTCCATCTCTATAGATTTATACTGATTCTTCAGCTCATGGCATAATGCCTCCAAATTTATTTTTTTCTTCAAGGTTATTTTGGCTGTTCTTAATCTATGTCTGTGTTAATTTTAAAATTAGTTTTAAAAAATTTAAATCTACTCTCCTTTCTTTTTCTTTTTAAAGATTTATTTATTATGTATACAGTGTTCTGTCTGCAGGTATGCCTGCAGGCCAGACGAGGGCACCAGATTTCATTATGGATGGTCGGGAGCCATCATGTGGTTGCTGGGAATTGAACTCGGGACCTCTGGAAGAGCACTAGCCAGTGCTCTTGACCGCTGGGCCATCTCTCCAGCCCCCTACTCCCCTTTCTTTAAAAAGAATTCCAACAAAATGCCAAGGATTTTGACTGATCTGCATGGAACTGAAAGCTAAATTTGAACAATGTACCTTTTAAAAGGTATAAAGATGTAATTGTGTGAGCATGCAAAGGTGCACTCATGTGCCACGGTGTGCATGCGGCAAGCTGAACGTTACTCATGTGCCACGGTGTGCATGCGGCAAGCTGAACGTTATGTGCCACTGTGTGCATGCGGCAAGCTGAACGTTACTCATGTGCCACTGTGTGCATGCGGCAAGCTGAACGTTACTCATGTGCCACTGTGTGCATGCGGCAAGCTGAACGTTACTCATGTGCCACTGTGTGCATGCGGCAAGCTGAACGTTCTCTCCTTCCAGATCATTTTTGAGGCTGTGGTCATTCACCCCAGCTTTTTCTTCATTAATTTTATTATATGCCACAAGTTACCCTTTAAGCACTGGCTTAGCCACATCTCTCTAACTTCAATTTTATTTTATTTTAATTCAGTCTGAAATACTCTTTAATTTTCCTTTCGATTTCTTCTTTGGTTCAGAATTACATAGAAACATGCTATTTAGTTTCTAAATACTTGAATATTTTCCAGATATTTTTTATTCATCTCTAATTTATTTTCTTCTATTGTTTACTCATTGCTTTTTTTTTTTTGGGTTTTTTTTTTTTTTTTTTGGTTTTTCAAGACAGGGTTTCTCTGTGTAGCCCTGGCTGTCCTGGACTCACTTTGTAGACCAGCTGGCCTTGAACTCACAGAGATCCACATGCCTCTGCTGGGATTAAAGGTGTGTGCCACCATGCCCGGCCATTGCAGAAGCTGTGGTGCTGGGATTTGAACCCTGGTCCTTTGGAAGAACAGCCAGTGCTCTTAACCACTGAGCCACCTCTCCAGCCCTTGTTTTGCTTTTTTGACACAGGGTCTCTCTACATAGTCTTGGCTGGCCTGGAACTTACTATATAGACCAGACTGGTCTACAGTTCACAGAGATTTACCTGCCTCTGCCTCTGCCTCTGCCTCCCAAATGTGAGATTAAAAGCATAAACCACCACACCTGGCAATTTATTGGGTGGTGGTGGTGGTGTTTTTGACACACGGTTTCTCTGTGTAACAGCCCTGGATGCCTGGACTCCCTTTGTAGTGTGTTGGATAACCAGGCTGGCCTTGAACTTACAGAGATCCATCTGCCTCTGTCTACCAAGTGAATTTGTTGGCTTTTGAGACAGGGTCTCACTATGTAGCTCTGAGTGGCTTGGAACTCACTGTGAAGACTAAGCTGGCCTCAGAACTCACAGAGATCTGCTTTGTCTGCCTAAGTGCTGGGATTAAAGACAGGTGCCACTACACTCAGCTGTTCATTTCTAATTTAATTGTAGTGTGTCGGATAACGTTTTTTTATTTTTCCTTTTTCCTGTGTGTATGTTGGGTGTGTGTGTATGCATGCTTGCATGTGTGTGGACACACCTATGTATATGGGGTGCACATGCACATGTAAGGCTGACATGTAGAACCACCCTCCATTGCTCCTCCACTTCAGTCAATGCGAGAGCTCACCAATATGGCTAGTCTTGCTAGCCAATTTGCTCTGGGGATCTCCAGTCTCCGCCTTCCATGGTTAGAATTACAATGGGCCACCACAACAATCGGACATTTACATTTGTTCTGAGGATCTGAACTTAGGTTCTCTTGCACTTGCACAGCCAGCAATTTAATTACTGAGCTATCCATCTCCCCAGCACCAAGACAGCATTACTTTTCTGGCCTGCGTCTTTTAAAGTCACGGAGACGTACTTTATAGCTTAGACTCTGATCTGGGTTAGTAAGTGTTCTGTGTGCTTTCCAGTAGTATATTTTCCAGTCACTATAAACACAGAACAAGAATCCACAGAAAACATTAAGGACTTCAACATCCCAGGAGCCCACACCTGACACTGCCTCGATGGCCAGGAACCAGAGGCTGGACAGTCCAGAGACCCAGGATAGAACTAAACATGACTGGCTACAAAAAAAAAAAAAAAGTTATCTACCAACTAATGGGAGAAGATGCAGAGACTCACAGCCAACCATTAGGGGGACTCTTCAGAAGGGTAGGAAGAATTGTAGGAATGTAACTTAAGTTTTATTTAGAACACTTATATTTATTAATACTTAACAAACACCTATAAAACACCTATATCTTATAACCTAATACCTAAAACCCAGTACCTATAAACACTTAATATCTAAAAACACCTCACCAACCCTATCTTAATTTTCTTGAAGGGATATTAATATTAGTGTAGGTCCAAGTGGGAAAACTTGATTTTAGCAGTCTGTTTACAGCAGTCACAGAAGGCAGTCCTTTCCAAGCTTAGCATCCACTGGGACTAATGTTGCCAGTTTATATGGTCAGTTTATTTCAACCACTAGATTGTGGCCTGATTATGAGGCCAGCCTGTTTTAACCATTAAACTTGAGGTTGGCTTTCTCCATCATCTGAGAATCACTTCCATAGTCTCCTCAGCCCGTGTGTGCTTCATGGTTGGCTTAATGTTCCTCACTGTGGCTTCTGAACTCCGCCTACCTCATTCACTCTCCCTGCACTCTCAGGCCCCTGGATGGACGTCTTTAGTGTCCAGTTTTTAAGAACTTTCTCTCAGCAGGTTCTGTGCCATGCC
Source organism: Lophiomys imhausi (assembly GCA_907164525.1). Classification (NCBI taxonomy): domain Eukaryota; kingdom Metazoa; phylum Chordata; class Mammalia; order Rodentia; family Muridae; genus Lophiomys; species Lophiomys imhausi. Next base: position 9,695,131 of record CAJQZJ010031511.1, read on the forward strand.
TTTTCTGCCAGCCTTTTTAGGCTGGTTTATGGGGTTTTCCTCAGGCTATTGCAGCCTAAAGGCTGCAAATGACATTGGTACACTTCTCCAGTGTGCCTTGTCTTCTCCTTCCATGGGGGCAAGAGAGAGAGAGAGCTGCCTGGAGCTCTCTGGTTTATATAGAGCATAATCTCACGGTCTTTTCTGGGGTGTCACGGGCTCATGAGCTCTTTCACGATATCTAGATGTCATGTGAGGCTTGTGTGGTTTCTTAGCCTCGCCCCTTCAATTAGGCATGTTGTTATTCTCATGGAGCTGTGGCCTCAACTGGGCTCGGCCCATCTCAGCCCCAAGTCCAAGCTACGCCAAGCTCCTCCTTTATGTGCTGCCAGGTGCCAGGCTGATCTGCATACTACTACTCTAAAGAGAACATATCACATAGGAGCCAGAGGGGTTGAGGACACCATGAGAACATGGCTACAGAGTTAACCAAGAGGGACTCATAGGGGCTCAGAGAGACTGAAGGGACAAACATGGACCATATATTGGTCTGACCTAGGTCCTCTGCATATGTGTTATGGTTGTGTAACTTGGTGTTCTTGTGGGACTCCCAACAGTGGGGTGAGGGTAGGAGTTGTCCCTGACTCTTTTGCCTGCTCTTGGGACCCTCTTCCTCATACTGGGTTGCCTCATCCAGCCTCGATACTGAGGGTTTGCGCCAAGTCTTTTGTAACTTGTTGTGCCATGTTTGGTGGATATCCCTGAGAGGCCTGCTCTTTTTTCTGAAGGAAAATGTGGGAGTAGTGGATCTGGGGGAGAAGGGAGATGAAGACTGGGAGGAGTGGAGAAGGAAGAAACTGCAATCTGGATGTAATGGATGAGAAGATTTAAATTTTTTAAATAAAAGATGTTGACATCCCTTCTGATTATTTTTTATTTTAGATTAGGTTGCATTATGAGAAACTCTCAGTGTAGATCAGGCTGACTTCCAACTCAGTGATCCATTGCCTCTGACTCCCAAGTGCTGGGATTAAAGAAGTACACTTCTCTGTTTATCAGTAACTGAAGGGTGTGCAAATCTAGTTGTGCTTTGTCTATTTCCTCTGTGGTTATATTACTTTTGGCTTGGTCTAGCTTCCTCAAGCATTGTTTTAAATGAAAAACCAAACCACCCAGTGTATGTGTGGGTGGGATATACCCACTAATCTGGCTGGTCACTGAGCTCCAAAAATCCACTGTCTCCATCTCTCAATACTAGGGTGGCACACACAACCACACCTTTTATGTGGGCACTAGGGGTTTGAACTCAGGTCCCCTCTAAGGCAGCCTCTTAGGGGGGGTTCTGTCAGGCAAGTTCCTCTTCATTATTAATTCCAAGGATTTCCTTTTTATGATTCTAGAGGGATCCTGGGAAGTGCTCTTACCCTCTGAGCCATCTTTCCATCTCATCCCTAGTACTTTATATTTGGTTGGTTGTTTTTGAGACAGGTGTTCCGTGCACTTTCCAGCAGTGTATTCTGCATTCACTATATATAACAAGACCCTGGTAGCTGAAGCTGACCTCAAACTCAAGATGTGCTGGAGTTTGGTCTTGAGCCCCTGGTCTTACTGCCCGGTACTACTTCCCAAGTACTGCGATTACAGGTGTGTGCTATGGATACCTGGTGGGGTCACATGACTTATTGTAACATCCCCTCGTCTGCGTGTCGCTAATCCTACCGTGTTAGGAGCCAGCTGATTCATGAGATGGATGCCCCGGGGTAATAGTGAGCATAGGGGAGGGAAGGGACCCTAGGGTTGGTATCTTGGACACAGGACATCAGGGTAAAAGGATCTATTTGGAGAGAAAGCTGTATTCTCCTGGAGCAGTGGACCCAGGGGCCAGGAAATAAAGTCCAGGTTCCTAGGCGACTAGGCAGGATTACATGCATATGTATGTATATATATATATATATATATATATATATATATGTATGTGTGTGCTATGTGTATATATCCTATTATATATGTACCTATTAGTGTATATATCTTGTGTGTATTACTGTGTATGAAGGTCCGAAGGTCAGAGGATAACTTTCAGAGCCAGTTCATTCTCTCCCCCTTGTTTCAAGGTGGGCTCTCTCTCTCGTGTCTGCAGCTGTAATATTCGTTACCAGCTAGCTGACTTACCAGCTTCTGGCTGATGCGTATCCGTTACCTCTGATCTCACTGTAGGAGTCCTGTGATTACAGATGCACACCAGAGAATTCAGATTTTCATGGGTGCTGTGAAATCAAATTCAGGCCAGCAGGCTTACACAGGCACTTCTACCTGCTGAGGCATCTCCCCAAGCCCTATTATTTATCAAATAATCATGGTATCTTAAACCCTTGGGTTCTATTTCTGCTTTTCAAACTTGTTCTCAATGCATGCTTTCATGTGTGACAATCTTGGATTGTGGGATCCAACCAGAAAAGCCTAGGTTTTACCTGAGAAGCCTGTGAAGCCTTGGTTGGGATCAAGACCTCCAGATCACAGGACAAAGGTGTATGTGGGGTTCCACACCAAACCCAGTACCGGACCACGTGGACAGGGTGTCCCAGCCCCCTTATCAAGTCTGGCAGTCAGTGGGTGGTGTGACTCCAGCCCTGTCAGGAGTGTGCCTTGGATTTTAACAGGTCCTCAGGAGCCACAAGGGCTCGGACTTGTTAAAACCTAAGGCATTCCAAGGAGGCAGCCTCTTGGGGGCGGGGGGAGTTCTGTCAGGCAAGTTCCTCTTCATTATTCATTCCAAGGATTTCCTTTTTATGATTCTAGATAAATAGCATCTTCCTCAGCACGTGCTCAGGATACCCAGGCCTGCCACGTGGTTGCACTCATGGAACTGTCAGCAGGGGCAGATAGCCCAGTGGGAAAGAGCACTTGCTTTTTTTACAAGCATGAGGGTGAGAGGAAGGAAACTACCAGATGGCAGGCTAGCCATGCACTCACTCAGAAGCACACAGCACACAACACAATCCACACTCAAAGAAGGAAGGAGCTGTTGATGGCCCACCAGAATCCCACTGGGGGAGGGAGGAGTGTCCTACTGTCCATCCTTGGCTGTTTACTGGACACATACCTTACAAGCTTCTCCAGAAGACAGCCTTGTGCTAATGAGCACAGCTACATTCAGAGATACCCGGGAGCTAGCTATATGTGCCACCCTAGCAAGAGCATGTGGCTGCTGGCTGGCTGAGGCAGGGATGTCAGCCCAGACCCCATCTCTGCATAGGACAGACCAAGAAGCCTGGGATCCAGCTATTACTAGATTCACTCCAATAGAGGCCACATCCTGGCCAGCTCATTTCCTCACACCCCCATCTCACCCCTCCTAAGATGCCTCTTCTGGTCACAGGCACCTGAATTGTCACCTCAAGCTCTACCTCCGAGGAACTGGGCTGTAACAGGCGTGGCCCACCACAATCTGTGGAAACATGGTCCATGGGGCAGGCTGGAGTGAGAATGCCTATTGACCCACAGGCAGTGAGGAACCCACCTCTGGAGGTGTGTGGAGACTGCTGATCCTGACACCCACAGCAATGCAATGGCCATGCTGAAACACGACAGCACGCAGAGGGAAAAGTGGCAAAGTCCAAAGAGACCCAGGTCAAAGGAGCCTTGGTCCTGGGGAAATAAGCAGATGGCTACAACAGTGTTCTTCCAGCAACGTGGTGAGTACCTAAGGGGTTTCTTTAAATGTGGACTGCTGTACTAGGCAGGCCATTCTTCTCAAGACAGAGTGTGCTGGGAAACCAATTCTAGTCAACCAACAGGTAAGGCAACTGTCACCTGGCAAGAGTGGCCATAATCACCCACCCAACACTGGGGGAGAGAAGAGCCCAACAAGTGTAGGCTGACCAAGAAGGTCTGCACCCCACAGGCAAAGGAGAAAGTCACTAAGGTTCCCAGAGGCAGTGGCGGCAGCAGGTTGTCAGGTCTTGTTGGTCTGAAAAAAAAAAATTGGAACCAATGACAATCCTGACACACTTTAAGTCCAGGACCTACTGACCTTCACTTGAAAAGAGAGCGGGATGAGAGGGAGGATAGATCGCACTAGGGTAGGGAGGAGAGACTACACTAGGGTAGGGAGGATAGGCCACACTAGAGGTAGGGAGGATAGACTACACTAGGGTACGGATGATAGAATACACTAGGGTAGGGAGGATAGACAGCACTAGGGTAGGGAGGATAGACTGCACTAGGGTAGGAAGGATAGACTGCACTAGGGTAGGGAGGATAAGACTGCACTAGGGTAGGAAGGATAGACTGCACTAGGGTAGGGAGGATAGACTACACTAGAGGTAGGGAGGATAGACTACACAAGAGGTAGGGAGGATAGACTACACTAGAGGTAGGGAGGATAGACTACACTAGAGGTAGGGAGGATAGACTACACTAGAGGTAGGGAGGATAGACGACACTAGGGTAGGGAGGATAGACCACACTAGAGGTAGGGAGGATAGACTACACTAGAGGTAGGGAGGATAGACTACACTAGGGTAGGGAGGATAGAACACACTAGAGGTAGGGAGGATAGACCACACTAGAGGTAGGGAGGATAGACTACACTACAGGTAGGGAGGATAGACTACACTAGAGGTAGGGAGGATAGACTACACTAGAGGTAGGGAGGATAGACTACACTAGGGTAGGGAGGATAGACTGCACTAGGGTAGGGAGGATAGACTAGAGTAGAGGTAGGGAGGATAGACTTCACTAGAGGTAGGGAGGATAGACTTCACTAGAGGTAGGGAGGATAGACTACACTAGAGGTAGGCAAAAAAAGGATACACTAGGGTAGGGAGGATAGACTACACTAG
>CAJQZJ010031511.1:9708676-9769850 GCA_907164525.1 Lophiomys imhausi
GTCTCAGGGTCCTCCACGCAGCGCTCCAGCAGCTGCAGGTACGTGAGGTTCTCGTGCGTGTTGGGGTCGAAGAAGCCCTTGGTGTCATCACTTGGGTCAGCCAAGACGCGGTTCATCTCCTCATCGAAGTAGCCACGTTGGTAGGCCACGTCCACGGGCACGCGGTGGCTGCGCACAGGGTCGATGATGCCACCCGTGGCGATCTGAGCCTCCAGCAGGCGGATGCCATGGTCCCTGACGATGAGGTCCTTCTTCATGGCCTGGAACAAGGAGATCTGTTCCCCCGTGTAGGGGTCCTTGTAGCCAGTGACAGCACGCTCAGCTGACAGCAGCTTGTGGTGCAGTTCGGGACCCACGACACCCTCCTTCACAGCCTCGTTGACAGTTAGTCTCCGGTTCCGCACGGGGTCCAGCAGGAAGCCTGAGGCTGCCTGGGCCTCAAGCAAGATAAGAGCCGTTCCAGGGCTAAGCAGCTGCCTCTGCAGGGCTGTGTAGACACTCAGCTTCTCGTTGGTGGGCTTCAGCAGCAGCCCTGCAATGCTGCTGCGGCCCTTCAGGTACTGGCGAACATCTTCCCGCTGCGTGAGCTCATTCACCGTGGTGTGGCCCTGTGCCAACCGCTGCAGTTCCTCCATGCTCAGGATGCCAGCTTCCTGCAGCTGCTGAGCTGGCACCTTCTGACGTAACCCCTCGAAGGTGTGCTCAGGTTCTCCCTCCACGGACGGCCCATCAAGTGCATCGCGGCCATTGGGCAGGGCTTTTGTGGCAGCAGCCTGAGCAGTGGCGGCGATTTCCTCAGAGTGCGCCAACGCGGCGCGGTGCTCCTCCTCCAGGCGCTGCAGTCGCTCTCGAAGCCTCTGGTTCTCCTCCGCCAGCAGCTTCTCCTGCCGCTGCCGCTGCTGCTCCAAGTGCTGCAGTTCCTCTTGCTTGCGCCGCACACCCTCCTCCGCCTCGTGCTGCCGCCTCCTGGCCTCCTCCATGCTGGCCACCAACTCCTGCTTCTCCTGCTCCATCTCCCGCTGCTGCCGCTGCTGTTCCTCGCAGAGCTGCTGCGCCTTGGCTACCTCGTCCTGGAAAAGCTGTTCCAGCTTGGCCTTCTCCTGCTCGATGAGGCGCTCCCGTTGCAGCAGGCTGTCCTTCTCAGAGAGAAAGCTCTTCTGCAGGGCCTGCGTCTCCTGCAGTATCTGCTCCTGCTGCACAGTCTGCATCTGTTGGGGCCGGGAAAGGGGGTCAGCTGTCGGGAAGGATGGAGACTCGGACGACTCACCGCCCTACCCAAGGCTAGGCCAGACCCTCCCAGCCACCCAGCCCGCCCTTCCCCGCCTGTGAGGGGAGGGCGGTACCTCCTCAGACTTGAGCTGCAGCAACTTAGCCTCCTGCTTGAGCTTCTCCTTCTCAAGCTCCAGCTCAGCAATGGCTTCCCTCAGACGCTCGGCATCGTGGTCACTCTGCTGTCGCTGGATCTCGAGTGTCTGCACCAATGTCACCTTCTCCTGTGTTGCAAGTTCAGTGCGGTGCAGCTTTTCGCCAATCTCTTCGGCCTGCTTCCGGAAGCGCTGGGCATCCTCCTCTGCGCGGGCCTGGGCCCGGCTCATCTCAGCCACACGCAGCTTGAGCCGTTCGGCCTCTGCGCTCATTTCCAGCTGCCGCTGCCGCTCTGCCTCCAGAGTCCGTTGGAAACCCTGTGTCTCCTCTACTAGCTGCTGTGCCATTTGCTCCTTGTCCTCCTGCAGCCGCCGGGCCTGCTCTTGTGCAAGGTCCTTCTGCTGCTGCAGCAGCTCTGCCTCAGCCTTCAGCCTCGTGGCTTCCTGCACCGCCTGCATCTTTTCCTTGAGCATCTTCTCTGCCAGGGCCCGCTGCTGCGCCAGGTCCTCCTCTGCCAGCTGCCGCAGCCTCGCTGCCTCCTGGGCAGCCACGCTCAACCGTGCAGCCTCCTCCGCCACCTGCTTCATCTTCTCAGCCTCCTCCTCCAGGAAGCGCTGCGTGTTGTCTTTGTCGCGAAGGATGAGTGCCCGGTTTTCAGCCTCAATGCGAGCCTTGAGCTTGCCCAGCTCCTCCATCTGCACGCGGACAGAGAAGAGCTCCTCCTCCACCTGGGTACGCTGCCTGGCGGCCTCCGTGACCTCGGCCTTCAGCCGCTGCAGCTCTTCATCCAAGATGCTCTTCTGGTGGTCAGTCTCCTCTAGCTGCAGCCTTAGTGTCGTCAGCTCCTGCTCCACCTGGGCCTTCTGCCGAAGCGTCTGCTCTGCAAACTTCTTATGCTTCTCCATCTCCGCGTCGGCCACTTGCTTCTGTTTCAGGGCCACCTGCTCCGCCTGTGCCCGCCGTGCCGCCTCCTGCTCAGCTTCCTTGCGCAGCTTCTCTGCGGCTGCCTGCGCCTGCGCCCGGGCCTGCGCCTGCTCCTCTGCAGACTGTTTCAGCCGCTCGGCCTCTTCCACTTGTTTCCGAGACTGCGCTGCCTGGCTTTCTGCCCGCTCCCGGGCCCCCTCCGCCTCCTCCGCAGCCCGCCGTGCTGCCTCTGCCTCACTCCGCAGCCGTTCCAGCATGCTCTGCTCTTGCTGAAGTGTCTGCTGCAGCTCCTCTTCTCGCTGCCGCACCACAAAGGCATGCGCCTTTTCCTCTGCCTGCAGTCGCTTCTGGGCAGCCTCCTGGGCCAGCTGCAGCTGCCTCGCAGACTCCTGTTCCGCTCGCTCCCGCAGGCGCCGGGCTTCTTCCACCTTGGCCTTGAGCCGCTCAACTTCCTCCAGTGCGACCTTGCGCTGCCGGGCCGCTTCCTCCTCGGCCGCCAGGCTCTTCTGCACCCGCTCCTCCGCCTCGCGGCGCCTCTGCTCCTCCTCGGCTGCCAGCTGCCTCTGCCGGGCAGCCTCCAGTTCTGCCTGCTCCTTGCTGCGCATTGTCTCCTCAGCATTGCCGCGGATGCGCCCCAGCTCCAGCTCCAGCTCTGCCTTGCCGGCTGCAGCTTTCTCGAAGCTCGCCTTCAGCGCTGAGATCTCCTCCTCCACCTGCCGGCGCTGCCGCAGCGTGTCCTCCACCAGCCCCCTCTGCCGCTCCAGCTCACTCTCTGACGCCTTGCGCAGCTGGGCCAGGCGCTCCTCTATGTCAGCCTTGTGCAGCGCAGCCTGCTCCTCCAGGCGCCGCCGCTGGAAGGCCTCGTCTTCCGCCAGGCGCCGCAGGCGCTCGTTCTCGGCCTCCTTCTCTTTGAGTGCGATCTCTGCCTCTGTCTTCAGCCGTGTGGCCTCGCTGATGGCAGCCAGCTTCTCAGTAAGCACGCGCTCCGCCTCTGCCCGCTGGCGGGCCGCCTCCTCCTCGGCCAGCTGCCGCTGCCGCTTTGCCTCCTCAGCCAGGGCGCGCAGGCGGGCCGCCTCCTCGGCCAGCTCTCGGAATCGGCCCGCCTCAGCCTCTAGCCTCTGCTTGGACTTCTCACTGGTGGAGCGGGACTCTTCCTCGGCCCGTGCCTTGCTGGCCAGCAGCACCTCCATCTCGGCCCGAACCTTGGCCAGTTCGGCCTCCAGCTCCTGGCGCTTCCGAGTGGCCGCAGCAGCTTCGCGCTGCAGACGGGCCAGCTCCTCCTCCAGCAGCTGCCGCTGCTGCTCACCCTGTTCTGTCTCAGCCCGCAGGCGGATCAGCTCTTGTTCGGCAGCCAGGCGCTGCTGCGCCGTGCCCTCTGCCAGCTGTCGCTGCTTCTCCAGCTCCTGCTCGGCCAGCTCTCGCTGCCGCACGGCCTGTTCCTCTGCCTTGCCCCGCCGCCGTGCCTCCCGCTCCGCCTCTTCCTTCTGCTTCTCCGCATCGGCCTGGGCCAGGCTCTTCTGCTGGGCCACCTCTTCCGCCTGCAGCCGCAGCCGCAGGGCTTCATTGGCCTTTAGCTGCCAGCGCTCCAGCTCCCGCTCGGCCTCCTCGCGGGCTCGTTCAGCCTCAGCTTGCTGCTGTGCTCGCCGTTCGGCCTCCTCCCGCAGCTGTGCCACCGTCACATGCTCCTCCTGCAGAGTGCGCTCCAACTGCGCTGTCTTCTCAGCGAAGGATGCACGCTTGCTCTGCAACTCCACTTCTGCACTGCGCTGCGCTGTCTCCAGGGCTACCTGCACTTGACGGGCCCTCTCTGCCTCAGCCTGGCGCAGCCGCCGTTCAGCTTCCTCAGCCTGCAGTCTCAGCTCGTCCAGGGCCTGCAGGGCCCGCTGCTTCTCCCGCGCTGCCTCAGCTTCAGCCTTCACACGCAGGGCCAGCTCTGCCTCTGCTTGCCTTTTGCGCTGGCTCTCATCCTGCACCTGCCTCCGCAAGCGTTCAGCTTCCTCCTGAGCCTGCCGCTTCTGTGCTTCTGCCTCCTCGGCCCGGGCACGCAGAGCCCGTAGCTCGTCCTCCGCCCCACCACGCTGCCGCTCAGTCGTCTCCAGCTGCAGACGCACTACCCGGATCTCTTCCTCAATGCGTGTCCTGCTGCGCTCTGCAGCCTCCACCTGCTGGGCCTTGGCCTGGATCTCTGCCTCCGAGCTCTGCCGCAGATGCTGCAGCTCCTCCTGGATGCTGCGCTTCTGCTGCTGAGCATCCACCGCTGCCTCCTCACGCCGCGCCACCTCCTCCTGCATCCGCCGCTGCAATTCTTGAGCTTCCAGCTCTGCCTGGGCCTTGGCCTGCGCATGTGCCTCAGCTAGCTGCCGCTGCTTCTCCAGCGCAGCCTCCACCTCGGCTAGCCGCTCCCGCTCCTCTGCCCGCTGTTGCTCAGCCAGCCTCTGCGGCAGCAGCAGGGAAAGGAAGAGAACCAGAGGCAGCATGAGCGTGGGGAGGAGGTTGCCAGGCACTCACATGACATGGAAGGTTCAGTTGGACATTGCGGTCTGGGGGATCAGGGACAACAGAGATTCCAACCCAGCCAAGGGGACAGCGTGCACCCGCCCAGGGTGCTCAGACAGTGAGCACAGCAGCCCCACCATGCTCACCAGCCTGGGGAAGAAGGCCCAGGCATACTCCCCTCTTCCCGCAGACAGGCGATGGAGACAGATGGACAGGGAGAGAGAGAGAGAGAGAGAGAGAGCAAAGCAGGAGGCTCGCAGGGCCTGCAAGCCATACCTACCACAGTCCTGCCTGGATTCTACCACCCTATCAGGCCTGGTTCCCACCACAAGGACCCTCTCCTCTCAAGGGGAGGTGAGCTGTTCTCAAAGCCCAGTGGGGTGAGAGCAGTAGAGACAGTCGTGCAGACCAGAACCAGCTCAGAAGGCCTCCCAAGCTGGCAGACGGGTGCAAAGAGGAGGTAGAGCTGGAGGCAGGCCCACAAGGCCACCTGGGAGGTAGGGAACTAGACAGATGACACCATGCCTAGCCAAGTTACTCTGAGATGCCCCTCTCCAAACTTCATAACCGCACACACCAACTCTTCCTGGGCAGGAGACCCAGTGACACCAACACAGAACCCCGAAGGAAAGCACATGAGAGCCAGAAGGATGCATGTAGGAACACTCGCCAACAAGAAAGGGTCACCAGCCACCAGGCAAAGAGCAGAGCCGTGCCAAGTCAAGGTGGGGGCCACAATGAAGGGCAACATGGGCAACTGTGCTGGGGCAGGGTACGGCAGCATCAGGCATGGGACATGGAATCAACTGTCACAAGTGGTCCCAGACAGGTTCCTATGGGCTGCATTGAAATCAGGAAAGAGGGCTTCCCCACACCCCCACGCGTCACCTCCCCCCACACCCTTCACCCCCATGGCTCCAGACATACCTCTTCCTCTTCCATGCGGCGCAGTGTCTCACTGATGAACTTGATGTACTGACTTGTCAGTGTGGTCAGCTCACTGTAGCATGTCCGCAGATCCACATACTGGGAGACAGGAGAAACCCAATCAACACCCAAGAGCCCCCGTGAAGTCCATCTACCCCCTAACTCAGTTGAAGCTTGGCCCACCTCCATCCTGTGGTATGAGTTTATTAAAACCAATTAGGAGAATGTTGTTGTTTAATCTCAGGTGTGAGGCTGCTTAAGACACAGGCGTAAAGTCTTAACTATCTCCTGAGCTAGCAGAGGTGTGGCTTAGCCAGCTGCAGCAGGTAAACTCGGAGGACTTGGAAAAGAGGAATAACCCCCCCTCGCCAGAAGAGGGCTACAAAGAAAAAAGGGGGTCTACAAAGAAGTAGGAGAAAAGGGGTTCTACAAAGAAGTAGAAAAGAGCGGGCTACAAAGGAGAAAAGGGGTTCTACAAAGACGAGAAAGGGCTACAAAGAAGAAAGAGGTCGTTGCTCTCCCAGCTGCTGGTGTTCCCACCAAACTGCTGCTTGTTCTTCCTGCTGCTGTCTCCTGGTTTGCTGGACTTCTACTGAGACTGGTATCACCCCCAAAGAACCCAAGGACCCTAATCAGCAGGAAGTAGCCTAAAGAGAACTATGCCCTCTTTCACCTTTAACCTTTTTTCTCTCCTTCATAGTGTTGGGGGGTTGGGAGGAACAAGGGGTGGAAGGGAAGTATATGTATTAAATACAGTAAAATGAGTGAATAATACAAAAATAAATAAAGCCTCGCTACAAGTGGCGTCCAGACGTAAGGCAAGGCATCATGGGTAATTTCGTATCTAATGCTGTGGAGGAGACGGCAGGATTTGAAGGAGTGAACCATGTATTTCAGGACGTCAGCAAAAGGGCTGGAGAGATGGCTCAGAGGTTAAGAGCACACTCTTCCAGAGGTCATCAGTTCAATTCCCAGCAATCACATGGTGGGTCATAACCATCTATAATGGGATCTGGTGCCCTCTTCTGGCCTGCAGGTATGCATGCAGACAGAACACTATACATAATAAATAAAATAATGAAAAGGAAGTCAGCGAAAGGCTTATAATGGTTGCTGCCACTGGGTTCTCTCCCGCTTTATGCCCAGAGTGGATTTTTTACATGTTGTTTTTCCTCCTGTATGATATTTCAAAAAAGATGGGGAGAATGCTTAAACAATTTGAAGAGTTGCAAATGGATAAGGAGGGGTATGATAAAAGGATTGGAGAAATGGCTATGCAACTACAGAGTTTGCAAATAGAAGTTGAAGGACTTAAAAAGGAAAAAGACCTGGAGAGAGAACAAATGGGTTTAGATCTGATGAAAGAGAAACAGCTTATTCAGAGAGAAAGGGTTAATCTCAAGCTAACTGCACCCCCAGAGGAGTTCCCCACCATTAGCTTTCCCAGTAACCACCAAAAACCTCAGATATCAAAACACTCGGTGTTTTAATTGTGGTAAGTTTGGCCATTTACAAAGAAATTGTAAGGCTAACAGCTTCAGAGACCATAATATCCAGCATGGTAAGAAATATGGTACTTTTCAAGCCAGATTTTAAAATTTCCTGCGTGTTAACCCTGAGAAATACGGTAACAGCACAGAAGATGGTTCAAATAGCAGAAAGTTGAGATTTTTCTGGAATTTATAAATTTTGGGAGAGGTCAGCATTGGACAAATGAATATATGTCCAAGAAGGACATACAAGGTAATCTTTTGCAGTCAGGAAGAAACTTTGGGGTCCTGCCTCAAGGCACCACAGCAAAATGTGCAAGCCATTTCAGACAAGAACAGCTGAGAATTGTTACCAAAATAGAACAGCCAAGAGTTTCCAGGTTGTAAAAATAAACTACTGATATAAAACACATTTAATTCATTGAAAATGTCTTTGTTACTCATTTAAAAATGCACTCTAGTTCCAGTCCATTTGAAAGCTAATATTGAAAACTATATAGGATAATTTAAAAAAGCAAATTAATAGTCAATCAAACCAACAGTTTTGTTAGATATTAGTTTAGTTAATTGCAGAAATATGCTGTATTTAGTTTCTTGTATATGTTTTTTAAGTAGATAGTACATAGATAAAAAACAAGTGATGTTTGTCTATGTTCACAGACAGATAATAGATGGTTTTCAAAAACCTCAGAAAACTATGGAAAATGGCATTTAAGATGTTTTAATAAGAAAAGGTTTTTCTGACAGAGAGACATCTGCTTCTAGCAGCACCCTGAATAAAAAGATGACGGGTATTAAAGAAACAAATGTGGCAAGATAGTCAATGGACAAAAAACTGCTGATAGCAGGCTGTCTGTCCAATCTGTGAACAAGCAGGACACTGAAAAGTCGACTGACCAACATTACAGAGATAAGGTAGGCCAGTCCTTCAATATTTCTGTTTCACAGAAAAGTTTGTCTGATATTCTGGGCCAGTAGGTTGAACACTGGATGCCCCAACGACACAGAGAAACCATGGGTGACTGTTCAGGTAGCCAGCAACCTCTGTCACTACCATAGTTTTGGAAGTTGCTTGCTCTACACTTCCTACATATTTAGGTAATAATTTAATTTCCTTCTAAAGTCTCTGATGGGGTTGAAACCTAAATAATTATAATCCTACAATTAAGGTTAATTGTATAGGAGTTAAGAAATGTTTTAGGTCTAAAAGACGTTACAGGTTGATAAATAAAAATAGAAATGATATAGGTGCAAAGCTCTAAGCTAGGTTATTGATAACAGATGTTTTTTCAAAGGTTGCTAAATACAAATGGACTGGACATTGTAAATATAATTCTTGACACATGTGATAAACTTATTATATGTAGTATATACACAATTTTTTGAACAAAAAGGGGGAAATGTGGTATGAGTTTATTAAAATCAATTATGAAGCCAGGCGTGGTGGTGCACACCTTTAATCCCATCCCAGCACTAGGGAGGCAGAGGCAAGTGGTTCTCTGTGAGTTCAAGGCCAGCCTGGTCTACAAAGCCAGGACAGCCAGAGATACACAAAGAAACCCTGTCTTGAAAAACAAACAAACAAAAAGAAATTATAAGAATGTTTTTATTTAATCCCAGGTGTGAGGCTGCTGAAGACACAGGTGTAAAGCATTAACTGTCTCGTGAGCTAGCAGGGGCGTGGCTTAGCCAGCTGCAGCATGTAAAGTCTGAGGACTTGGGAGAGAGGATAAAAAGCCAGAGCGAGAAGGGAGCTCTACAAAGTAGTAGGAGAAAAGGGGGCTACAAAGGAGAAAGGGAACTCTACAAAGAAGAGAAAGGGCTACAAGGAAGAAAGAGGTTGGTGCTCTTCTGGTCACTGGTGCTCCCCCAAACTGCTGCTTGTTCTTCCTGCTGCTGTCTCCTGGTTTGCTGGACTTCTACTGAGACTGGTATTACCCCCAAAGAACCCAACGATCCTAATCAGAACACCCAAAGAGAACTACGCCCTCTTTCACTTTTAACCTTCTTTCTCTCCTGCATAGTGTTGGGGGTTGAGAGGAACAAGGGGTGGAAGGGAGGTAAAGGTATTAAATATAGTAAAATAAGTAGAGTGTATAATGTAATAATAAAAGCCGCTTGCTACACCAGCCTACCTCCTGGATGACACTCTCCGATCCAGAATGGACCTTGGGCTTCTTGGCTGGGGAGGCCACAGGCTCAAGCTGTGCCTTGTAGGAGACCAGCTGCAGCTCATAGTCCTAGAGACACACTGGAGTCAGTTAGCAGCTCTACACTCTGGTCGCCTGGCACCGTCCAGGCTTGGGAGGGTCACTCAAGAGCCCAATGCCTGCTCAACTGCCAAGTGCGCCTTGGGTTCGAGTTTCAGAGCTGGCAGATGGGCAGTCTCACCTTGATCGCATTGATGTACTGCTTGGCAAACTTCTGGCACTCCTCAACCTTCTCGCCATGACGTTCAATCTCTTCCAGTAGGGCCTGAGGGAAGAAGGGGTTAGCACCGAGCTATAAGCTGCACCCTCCCACACGCCAAGCCTGTCAGCCTACCTTCTCCTGGCGCAGTTGTTCCCGTGCGGCCTGACTGTTGGCTATTGGCACAGCCTGGATCTGCTCTTGCCGCCTCTTGGCATCCTGCAGCCAGGAGCTCAGTGGATCTGCACTCTCACGGTAGTAGCGAAGTTGGCGGCCCAGATGTTCGAGCTCACGCTGTCGCAGGTCAGTCTGGGCTAGTACAGCCTGCCAGCGCTCCAGCAACTGAGTGACACGTTCTCGCCAGCGTTCTACTTCCACATCCCGCTCACCATGCCGCTGTTGTAGCCGTTCACCAACTTCCTGTGCCCCCCGCAACTCATCTTTTAGGGTGTCGAATACAGGCTGCTGTGCTTCTGCCTGGGCCCGCAGCTTCTGTTGGGCAGGGCAAGGTGGGTACCGTTTCAACACAGACTCCTACTGACCCTGTCCCCAGTGAAGCACAAGCTCCTGAAAGGTACCTTTAGTGAGGCCTTGGTGGCGTCAAGCTCTTGCAGAGTGGCAGGCACAGTCTGGGCCTCCTTGAGCTGCTCCTCGTGGGCTTTGAGTACCTCCTCAGTCCCCTGGGTACTGCGAATTACCAAGCTGATGGTCTTGAGTCTAGGTAGAAGAGAGCAAAACTTAGAGCCAGGAGATATGTGGGCTCAAATATACCCTCAATGAAGGAACTGGAGCCACTAGATGCCTCCTGCCATGCCCAGACTCCATCTGGCCAGAGCAAGTGGTCACTTAAGCTGGAAGACTTGGTGGAAGGACCCTCCAGCCAGGGGCAGCAGACTGTAATGTCCTAGAGCAGGTGATACCACTTGCAGTATAGTTCTCAACCTTCCATCTCAAGACCAGCTGAGTAGACGTATGAGGGGGCCATGTGCCAGCCAGCCAGACAGACACATTCCTTTCAACACTCTATTAGCATTTGTTAACAATGGGTAGATGCAATAAGTCATATGGGAAACAATAAATACTGGGGGCACAAGGCTCCAGAAAGTCAGGCCCTATGAGTAAATGTGATTCAGAGGCAACCTACTGTGCCTCTGAATCAAAATACACTGAAATAAACAGAAATGCACCGAAACTCTGCAGCCAGGCACAGGATGATAGACAGGAGGGGCTGGGCTCTGGAAAGGCTCCCATGCCACCAAGAGCTCAAGCAAGGAAGGATCCTAGGAGGAAGAGGTCAAGAGGCCTGGGGAGTGTCTTGCTGCCCTCTCCCTTTTGTCTCGAGCATTGCTCTGGCCTTAATTGCTCCTCTTTGGTCTCCATTCTTCTCCACCAAGAAGTTTGTCCATCTCTCAAACTCACCGATGCCCTCCATATAGCAGGCTGGTCCTTCCTCCTGAACCCAGTCTGGCCACACCTCATGGCATCCCTCCCTGCTTCTCTGCTCTGTGAGAAGACCATCTATGCTCCTTTCTACTCACAACTTGGAACAGCCTCTGCTCTAACCCGTGCTCTCCCCTCACTCGTCACTGGTCGGTGACTCCTGGTCAGTGCTGAGTCTATGACTTCCTGTCTTGGCACTCAGTGAGCAGCACCACTGACCCCTTACCCCACACTTCACATCCCATTATCAGGAAGACCTATGGATATGATCTTCAAAATGCATCAGGCTCCGAGCATTTCTTACCACCTCACGCTGCCGTGCAGGTCCAAGCCCACTATCCCCTAGCCAGACTGTTCAACGGCTCCCAGAGGCATTTCACACCTTCACTCTCATCTTTCCTCTTCTCAGAAGATGTCTGGAATCACTGCCCTCACCAGAGGAGCCCCACTGGACCCCAAGACTTGCACAGGAACACTCACTTCTCCAAGTAGATGGCAGACAAGCTTCGGACCTGTTCCAGCTTGCCCAGGGTCAGTTCCAGCTCCGAGCGCAGAGTGGGTGCAGCAGGTGATGGCTCCGGCAAGGCCAGAACTTTCTCAGCCTCAGCAGAGAGCCGGGAAACTCCCTTGCCCAGCCCTTCCACCTCAGCCTGCGCTTTCTGCAGAGAGATGAGGGGCACAATGACCAGCAGAGTCTAACAACAGCTTCCCGTGAAGGAGAGAGGTTGGGGTGGGTAGGTGGAGTGGGATGTGAATGGGGACTGTGCCTGCCTGTTGCTCAGCAATGCGCTGGGCACACTCCCGTGCAGGTTCTTTGTCCAGTGGCAGTCGCAGGCGGTGCACAGTGCGAGTCTCACAGGCCTCCAGCTGCAGCCGAATATCCTTGAGCTCTGAGATGCAGCGCTGACAGCGAGACTCCTCCTGCTCGCCTGGGGAAACAGCCAGGTTTATCAGAAACGGCCTACATACAGCCTGCCTGCCTGCCACCCCGCGGGGCCTGGCCCACCACACACCCTGCTCCAGGCTCTGTAGCAGCTGCTGGTAGTGGCGGCTGCAAGATCCATACTCGCGCTCTGCCACCAGCCGGTCCTCAGGCCCAAAGCCACCAGCATCCTGGCTGTCTCGGAGGAAGGCCTGGTAGTGTAACTCCAGGTTGCGCAGAGCTTGGCGCTGCTCCTCTGGCTTCAGTGTGCGGAACTGGAGGTGGCACACATCACTGAGAATGGGGCCAGGCCAGAAGGTGCCCACAAGACACCATCTCCCATCCTTCCCAGCTCCCATGGTCAGTGTGCAGGCCTACCGTGACTAGAGACCAGGACCTGATGAGCTGTATGTCACGACTGAGGCTCTGCCACGCCAGAAGACTCTTCATGTCCACGTGCAGCTGGTACCAGAGTGTAACCAGGGCCTGATGCTGGGCCTCCAGTCTAGTAGACAAGGACCACGTTCAAGGGTTCTGTCTAGAGCCCTCTTTGCTTTCCACAAACTCCCTCCAGCTGTGAAACCCCTAAGTTACCCACCTAGCGACAGCTTCCTGGGCCTCCTGGTTGGGTGGCGGCACAAGAAAGCACACAGAAGGCACAGCAGCCTCACTGCTGGAAGCACTGAGCACCTTCCAGTGGGATGGCTGGGCAGGACCCACCAGCTGGCATTGGTCACCCTTATGCACGGTCACCTGGGACAGTCAAAGTAGTAAACAATGTAGCTACGCCTATGCCCGAGTCGACCCAGCCCCTCTGGCTGGGGCACAGCCTGGCTCAGCCCTTACCTCCACCTGCTTATAGTCACACACAGCCAGCAGGGGCACATGGCCCCGCACAGGGTAGGCAGGGTTTCGTGGCTTCAGCTGCACAATAGCCTTGGCCCGCTTGGCCAGGCCTGAGAGGTGCCCCTTGTACTCATTCAGCTGCTCCTTCTCATCCTGTGGGGGAGGGGAGGCTAGGGTCAACCCATCAGGCTCTGATGCAGGGATACCTGGCCCAGAAAGTACCAGACACCCCCAGCATCCTGACTGGAGAGACTTTTGAGGCCAGGCAGGAGTGAGGGCATGTAAAGGCAGGTGCAGTTTCAGGAGGGTACAGGCCTCCACAAGTTAATTGCATTGACCTCCTTCCTCCCAACCAAGACTGGGCTGGTAGCCCATCCCTGCCCTAGGCCACTCCTACATCCTCTAAAGAAGAGGATAGGGCCTACTTACACTCTAGCCCCTGCAATGACCTTGCCCCTGTTCCCTTCTAGCCATAGAAGGTCACCCTCCTCCCCTGTCCAACCTGAAGGGAGGGGAAAGGAGAACAAACCTCACCAAGACCAATTAAGGACAGAGTTCATGCTGGCGCACCTGGCCCTCTCCTATCCTCTCAGGTCAGTGTTGTAGCTGAGGCCCAGTTTTTGCAGATCATAGAATCAGCTGCCTCCTCTCCCCTCTGCCTCTATGACTCCCTTACCTAGAGCGCTAAGACTACCGTGGATAACCCCCAACCACGCCCCACCGTATATGGGCACCACACCCAGCTGCCGACCTGCCCCTCACAGCCCTGCAGCTACACCTGCTGCAATCACCAGGCCATAAAGTCGATGCCTGTCCACCACAGGGCTGATGATCTGCTCAGGGAAGCTCTAAGGTTGGGTGGGGCTCATGACAGACCAACAGCCAGGCACCTGTCCCCAGTTTTTCTGTTTGCTGCACACCCGCCCTCTGGATGTTGCCCCAGCCCTGTTGGCCTTCGATCCCATCTGCAGGTATTGGCACAGCCCATGTCCCATCCAGCCTGTCCCTCTGTCCCTTGTTCACATCTGCCATACCTGGGCATCCTGCAGCAGGTCCTCAAGCCTGGTGACAGTGATGGATCGGTCACAGCTGTACTTCCTGCGTAAGGTCTCCTGTAGTTTCTGCAACTGTTCCTCAGCCTCCCGAACGTCTGAGAAGAACTAGGACAGCAGAAGGGGGTCATAGAGGGCTGACGGAGCACAAGCCCCAGGCAAGCTGTCTCGGGAGAAGTCAGATCTGAGGGAAGAGGTGGTGGAAACCCCCCAGGAGGGCTGGTAGTCAGGGCCGCACATCTGTCAGGCGCTATGGAGACTCTCTCAGGGCACTACAGCTGAGCCACACGAGGAAGCCCGGTCCTCACCTGGAAGTAGGCTGTGTTGTCTTTCAAGTGTGCTTCAATGCAACAACAGAGCTGTAGTATCCAGCTCCACTGTGTCTGCAAGGCAGCCTGGAAGGACTGTAGACAACATGGTCCTTAGGCCCTAAACCCAGCCCATCAGTCCTGCAGCCCTACCCCCTGCCAGGCTCATGTGGTTCCCTGCAGCCATGCCCCCACCTCCACTGTTGGCCGAGCAGGGTGGTCTTCCCTCAGTAGCCTGTCCCCAGTGTTCTGGATCTCTTTGATTTTCTTCTCCTTCATTTCCAGCTCACGCATCAGGGCCTGGTGAAAAGGAAAAGGGTCTCAGGGATGGTTTCGGGAATGCTGTAGATGCCCAAGTCCCATAGACCTGAGAGTGAACTCAAGGGGTTTCCAACAGTGGGGAACAAACAGTATGGATATGGGTGGGAAGGGAGAGAGTGGACTGTGCAGGAAAAGCTGCCTCACCGAGTAACTCTCCTTCTTTGCAGCCATGTTGGTGTTGCGGTCACTCCAATCAAAGCCCACTTCCTCCTCTTCCTTCTCATTCAGCCACATGAGCTCCTTGGTAGCTGCCGCCACAAACCCATGCAAGCTCTCCAGGGCCCGGAGGCGGGCCTTGGAGGAGTTCTTTAAAAAGGAAAGAATGAGTCAGCTGACTGCTGCCACCTACCCCTCCCAGCCACCTGCAGTCCCCCACTCACCAGCAGCTTTGCATACTGCAGGTCTAGGCGACCCAGGCAGTCTCGGTAGGCACCCCGGGTGGCAGGGGAGAGCTGGTTCTGCAAGAGAAAGAAGCAGTAGGGCCTGCAGCAGCCTGGGCCTGGCCCATCACCACAGCCTACCCAAGTGTACTGCTTACCTCGTCGCTCCGTGCCCGCTCGATCTTGGCCCGAAATTCCTCAATAGACTGATGCATGCCTCGGTGACTGCCCAGCTGTGCCTCTACACTAGGCAAGTCCACGCCCCACTCAGCGCTGTCTATTCGACGCTGGTTCTCCTCTACCCATGCAAGCAGGTCTTGAAGGTATCGTAGTGTGGAGTCCTCTAGCTCTGGGCGCCTCTGTGCACTCTGCAGGGTCACTTGGGTCACAGGGGCAGTCACCCCCGCCTTCAGCCGGAGGTTGTACTCAGTGCGGATGGCTACCAGGCGCTCATGCAGACGATAGACCCTGAGGAAGCATGGGAGTTAGGAAGGGGCTCAGGTGGGTTTCAAGCCTCCTAACCCAGCCTTCCTGGATGTGGTACATACCTCCGGTACATCTGTTCACCCTGTGGGTGCCGCCCATCTTTAAGGGTCTGCACATCATTGAACAGTAGCCGGATCATACCATCAGCCTTGTCCAGGTCTCTCTCAACTTCCCCAGCCCGCTGAGCCACCTTGCCTGTGGCCAGCAGTCGAATATCCTGCAAGATGGTGCTATGTGACTTGGCCTGGCTGACTCCTACACACTGCCTAGGGTTCTCAACCAAGGCTGCCCCTTCTCCCAGTTCCCCAGCCTAAGATCAAGGTTTGGTCCAGCTCACAGCCTTGGGATCCCCATTCTTTCCTTTTCCCTCCCAGCAACCCCACATATCTTCCTAGCATGCTTCTAGACAAATCTGTATCTGCTCTCTGGGGGATCAGGATCCTGTCCAAAGATTCCCACTAGGTCCAAGGACACGGACCTTCACAGCGTTGTCCACAGAGACTCTGTGGTTCGCCTTCCATCATCTACCACATAACTCCTCCCACCCAGGTCCATACAGCCCTGTGCCTTTGGGGCCTCATGGCACTTATCCAGCAGTGAGGCTGGGGTCTTCCCATTCCCTGAAGAGGGAGGGCATGGAAGAAAGAGGGCCACTCTGGAATGAGGCAGGGAGGCAGAGAGTCCTGCCTTGAGGCCAGAGGCCAGTTCTGATCACAAAAGGAGGTCAGAGTTGGCAGCAGACCAGAAGAGCCTGGTTTTCCCCGCCTTGGTGCCACACCCTGGGCACGTAGCCCAGCAGCTCAGTGCTCCTCCTGACTCCCTCAGGCCTGGAGGGGTGCCCACTCCACCCCTTGCCGTACCACCCAGCCCCCTTGCCCCGCCTCTCCTTGCCCCGCCTCTCCTCTCCCCCTCACCGACTGCAGCAGGGAGTCTGCCTGGTTCAGCTGCTCCTCGCACAGCCCAGCCTCCATCTGCAATTTGCTCACAATGCGCTGAAGACACTCCAGCCTATGGACCAGATCACCCCAGAGCCCCACAAGGAGTCACTAGGGCCACCACAGCCCAGGGCCAGAGAGAGGTGCCCTGTGTTCTGGCCTCATTGGCTGCCTGGGGCGTACTGCCCTGCTGGCCCTGAGCACTGGAGCTTGGTTGGGTTCCCCAGCCTGGTGTGTGGGGGGGGTTTCCTACTCAGGCAATGACTCACCCTGGGGTGGTTCCCCTGCCACCACAGGGCCCCACCCGCCTGCTGTCTCCCATACTGCCTGCCACTCTCCACATGGCCCACCTCTCAAACTCGCTCCGGAGTTGCTTCTCCCGCTCCAGGATGGCCACATGCAGCTTGCCCCATTCCTTTTCCACATCCAGCGGGTGGTAGCCGGGGGGAATCTTGAGCTGGCCTGCTTGCACCGCCCCCTGTGAACAGGGGCAAGCTCAGGCCCAAACTGGACACAAGGAATCCTGAATGCTCAGCTCCTCCACAACCTGCTACAACTTTGGTCCCTAAGGCAAGGTGGCGGCATCCTTGAGAGGCATCAAGTTCTGGGGCTCATGGAAACCTCAATTTGTCTGCCCAGGGAATACATGACCCTCATACCACCAGCTACCCCCAAAACCATGACACACCCTACTCACTTCCCTTAGGAGTGCCTTACTTTACCTCCAAAGACTGGTAGATGCCTTTGGACCGGTTCTTGTCTGCCTCCTTAGCAGGAAGCTCTGTCTCCTTGAACTTCAAAAACTGGCACCACAGGATCTGTAGAGATGAGGTATGTCAGCAGCCACACCAGACAGTCAGAGGGTACCAGCCCAAGTGTGCAGGCCCACCTCAATCTCTTCAAAGCTGGACGGAAACTTGCGCTCCTCAAAGGCAGCGGTGTGGTGCCGGATCCACTGCAGCAGCAACAACACAAGCTCCCGGTACTCCTGCCAGCGAAGCTGCAGCTCCTGTGAGCAGAGGAGTGAGCAAGCAGACATCAGTGTCTTAGGGTCTGGGCCACAGCTAAAGCCCACCTTCCACCCATCATGGGCTACCCACTCACATTGGCCCTCACCCCGTCCTGTGCACCGGGCACACGGGGCATGGCATCATACAGGGATGAAACATACGTGATGATAGACTTCTCATCGGGCTGAGGGACATCCACGTCTGCAGGGAAAATCCAGGTCAGCAGGGCCCAGGCAGCGAGGGTGAAGAGGGGAAAAGCCAGGGGATGATTGTACCTTCCGGGTCCAGGAGCCTTGTCACTCCCAGGTCCCGCTCTGCCACAGAGAAAGCCTGGTCTAGGTTCTCCAGGTTGGTCTGATGATACACTTTATTCATATCAATGAGCATGGGCCTGCGGACAAGTTGGGGTGGGTAGCGGAGACAACCACTGAGTAGGACTATGTAGACACATTCCTTTACACTTCCTAGCAAACAAGAGTCCGGGCCCATACCCTCCCAAAGATTTACTATCTACTTCACTAATATCTCCAATCCTGCCATGGGATGTTGATTTTTGTTTTGGGTTGGGGGGTTGTTGCTGTTTTGAGGCAGGGTCTTACTGTGTAACCTTGGCTGGCTGTAACTCCTGTGGAGATAAGATTCACAGAACCAGCTGCCTCTGTGTCTGCCTCAGAGTGCTGAGATTAAAGGCATGCACCACCACACCCGAGGAGCCTGTGGTGGGTGTTGGCACAGGACCACTGGTTAGATACCATCAACTTGGGCTCCTACAGTCTCCCTGCCCATCAGGCTCCTTCTGAGGGTCCATGGGAACATGACCAGGCTGGAAGAACAGAGGTGCTTCTGAAGGGCCCTGAAGGAGACAGGCAGGGTCCTGCTCCAGGCACCTCCCAGAGGAAGCTGATAGCATTTAGTGCACCCTTCAGGCATCAGGTTCCAACAGTGGAAGATAACTCCTCCTGCTACCTCTGCCCTGACTTGTTCTGAAGTCACCAGGCTGAAGTGCTCCCAACCTCCAGGGAAACACATACTTGTGTCGGTGGATGATAGCATTGAAGAGACGGCCATCACGCCAACTGGTGGTGAAGTTGTCACAACGCAGGCCTTGGTAGCCTTCTACCATACGCTGTGACCACAGCAGCAGCTTCTCCTTTGCAGTCATGTCCTCTGACTGCCCGCTGACCTGAATGTCTGAGATCTGCCACACAAAGGAGACAGGGGCAGGAGCTCAGCCCCGCCTGACCACCTGGCCTGCCTGACCACCCACACCTTGACTACTTGCATGAAAGCAGAACAGCTCACGATGCGATTGTTATGCCCAAGGCTCCCAGGCCACCTGGGGCACACTGGAGCGAAGCCTACCACATTTACCTCGAGAGCAAGCTACCCCAGGTGGCAGCTTCCACAGAAGACAACAGAGTCCCTAACTTCTATTGTCAAATGATTGTTGCTTAGGGCTCCCCCTAGCTGAATTGGAGTGTACCCTGACCTGAACCCCTAGAGACTGGCATGCAACCCGGATGATGGGCAACAGACACAAGAAGGGCGACTACAAACCCTTAAAGGTGGTCCAGCTGTTGGGGTGAAGTGCCCACTAGTTTCAGGCAGGTCTTGGTCTACCAGCCTGCCTTGTTGTCAGTATGCATGCCAGCCTGTCGCTAGCTGTCTGTCTGTCAGCCTGCCAGCACACGTGACTCAGCTACCATACCAGTCTAGCTTTTCGGCCCAAGATCTTAGATTTGTGGCTTCCTGTGAGGCTAGCACAGGCAATGGATGAGTCACCCAGGGCATCCCTGCAGCTCCAGAAACTTCCCTAGGCACCCAGCAGAAAATGCATTCCTCTACAAGGAGGTTCTACTGGCCCGATCCAGCCAGGGCCTGAGGGCACAGGATAGGCAGGTCTGGGAGAGAGAATTATGCCCTGGAGCCACAGAGTTAGCAAGCAAAGGCTGAGGCTGGCAGGAAGGCTCAAGGGCACCACCTCTGAGGCCACACCCTAGCCAGAAATAGGGCCAGCCAACCACCCATGGAGCCCACCAAAATCCTAGGGGAAGGTGGATGGTAGCAGAGTGGCCTCCTACCTGGAAGTGCAGGATGATTGTCCAGATCAGGCCAAGGGTCAGCTTGGGGTTGCCGTCAGCAATGTCATCATTTCTGATGTTCACTAACTTCACCTGAGAATGGATGGCTCGGTTACAACCCAGCTTTCAGGGAGGTGGCCAGGTTTGGGCCTTATGACCTAGAGCCTGGGGCCAGGTGGACAGCCTTGCTTACCTGGCGATGTCGGAGATAGTCCAGGGCAATCTGAACATTCTGCAGCTTGTGGAAACGCATCCTTCCCTTCTCTCGGGGCTGAGTGGGGGCAAGGCACAGTTAAGAGTTCAGAGGTCAATAGTTGCTTCAAGGCCCCACCCTTCTGTCACCCCAAGAGCAGTAACAGCAATTAAACCAAGGGTCTCCCCTAGTATATCGATGGCCCCTCCACGATCCCAGGTTCACCCTCCTTAGCTGGATGACCACTAGCACAGGGGCAGGCTTGGAAAGCCAGCAACCCAGGCTATGGGAAGGAAGGGAGTGGGGAAGAGACAATAGCCAGGAAGCCACAGGCGGGGGGCAATGGCACTGGGGGGTGTCCTCGGTGGTGCCCCCTGCAACTTCTGGTGAGGCAGGCAGCAGGGAGGACAGCAGGTAGCTTGACACACAGCCATCTGCCCGCCCAGGAGCCAGAAAAGTGGGCCAGGCTGGACTGGCCGCCATCCCCAGGTGAGTTGGGTGGGCTCCACAGTCTTGGGAAGCCCAGGTGCCGCCATGCCAACAGGCACAACCACTCACCAGGCGCAAACTCCTGATTACGTCCCGCTCCCTCGGCTGTCCAGCCAGAGCAGGACAAAGGGTAAAGGGCAGAGGTCAAGATTCAGAGTCCAAGCAGCAGAGAAACCAAAGCAGAGCAGAGCATGAGGTTACTGTGTTAGAGCTCAAACATGGAGAATAGCGGGGGGTCATGGCCATCAAGGCCTAGCCTTGGGCTATAATGCCAACACCCTGGCCAAGAAGGAGTAGTTGGGGCTGGAGGAGGCTGGAGAAGGTGAGAGAGGAGGAGGCTGGAGAAGGTGAGAGACCAAGCTGGACACCGAGTGGGTTGAAGGCAAAGGAAACAAAGAAGGAAGGAAAGCAGGGACACACATACCAGGCTGTCCCCTGAGAGGACTTCCAGCAGGGAGATGAGGTTGTGGCCATCACGGAGGTCTTCATACAGGTCACTGATGTGTCTCTGAGCCTGTGGGACCAAGATGGGCACAGATGAGAATCCCTAGAGCCACTGAGGCGCTGGGCACTGCCCTGCGTATGGAAAAGCAGGGGCATGGAGCACACCCCTGCCCCATGCAGGCACCTACCTCTGCCCTCCAGTGCTACAGCAGAGCCCACAGGAGACCAGAAAGAAGAGGGAGAAAGAGACAGGAGTAAGTGTGGGAGGAAAGAACAGAAAATAACAGGTTTCTGAGATGAAAGGGGAGCTTAGGAAGTGTGAGAACACCCTACGGGTGGGTTGTGGGCTGGGGAACCCTCTGGACTGACAAGCAGGCACCACTAACCTTGATAAGGTGTTTGTTGACCCACTTGGTGAAAGTTTTCTTCTGCACACGGTCCCGTTCATCTGGAGAAGACAAAATCAGTTTACCTGAGAGAAGCCTAGAAAGGCCCCCATAAGAGCAGACAGACACAGTGGCCTGCTTGGCCAAACCTTGCCTGACAAGGTTCTGCCAGGGCAATCCCAGGCCTTTCTCAGATCAGAAAGACCCGGGTCCCCCCAAAAGCCCTCCGCACACAGACACCAGAGACCAAGGTCTAGCCAAGCCCAGCAGAGTACCACTGTTCAAAACTTCCATTGTTTCTAAAAGAGAGGAGGTCTAGAGCCACTGTACCCAGAACCCACAGCATACAAGTCCCAGCCTGCCCC
This sequence comes from Lophiomys imhausi, assembly GCA_907164525.1. Classification (NCBI taxonomy): domain Eukaryota; kingdom Metazoa; phylum Chordata; class Mammalia; order Rodentia; family Muridae; genus Lophiomys; species Lophiomys imhausi. The sequence continues at coordinate 9,729,946 of CAJQZJ010031511.1, forward strand.
AGCCCACATGCTGCCTCCCAGGCTGAGCAAGAGCATGGCAGGCCTGGGACTAGCGGGGCTTTTGGAGGGAAAGTCAAGTCCTTCCTGACAAGGCAGTAAGCTTTCCCAGAGATATGAGAGCCCTAGACACCCTAACCCCCTGGCTTAAAGCTCAAGAGCCAATCAGTATGGGCATGGATCACTGGCCCCCATCTTGGAGCCTATCCCCGAAATCCAAACCCTTACAACAAGGCCCCACCCCCACTCAGTGCCAAAGCTTCCTGATACAGGAAGGAGCCTTCCTGTCACCAAGGCCATGCCCAGAAGGAATGCCAGCTACCTTTCTTGCCCTCGGAGGCCCTGAGCACAGCCAGGTAGAGGTTGTCTTCTGAGCTGGTTCTCTTGCTACCCAGGCCCTCAGGCTCAGGCACACGGAGCCGGTGCTGAGCCATGGTGCTGCCCCACCCCTTCTTCACCCTGTCCCTTGGGGTTCTCAGGTGCTGTGTGTGCTCCGTCTAGTCTAGGTAGCCTTGTGTGGTACACAGGCTGCTGAAGGCTTCCGGATCCTCTGGACACTACCTCAACAGAGGTTCAGCTCACACTGGAGTCCTTGTGGCCACACCCTTGCCTGCTGTACTCTTAGCAAGACCATCCCACCCCGAGCCTTACCCCGCCTTGCCCGCCCCCCAGAGGGGAGTGTCCCTGCGGGAAAGGAGGAAGGCAGCCCCTCCCCCATGGCCACACCCTCAGCCCTCCAGAAACAGGAAACCCGGGTTTCCTCACCCACCCTACTCACAGCAGTAGGACCATAGAGTATAGAGATGGGGAGCGGCTGGCCCCAGGATCACAAGGGGCCATACTCTCCCCATGGCCACCCAGGAGGATCTTGTATCACACGCAGGGAGCAGAGACCCCCTACTACACAGGGGTGCTGGAGTGTAGATACAGCCTGCCTACTTCCCTGCAGAGGGACTGTAGAAGAAGCTCCTAGGGTTGGGGACCAGCTGCCTCTCTACTTCATGAAGCTCCCCTAAATCATACCTCCTCAAGCCTGCACTAAGCAGGGACTATGCCCTATCCAGAAGCCCCCACGACGGTTAGGTTTTCAGGCCCTACTGGAGGACCTCCTGGGTTTGGCAGGGTCTTCCACAGGATCCCCAGCAGTCCAGCCCAAGCCAGCCCAGCCAGGCACAGCACACCTCAGACAAGAACAGCTCATAGTTCAGTGGTGACTCATCCCAACAGGGCAGCCCAGCCCAAGCTGAAGGGACACCTCCCCAGTTGGGGTAGGAGAAAGGGTTGTTAGGGCAGCAGGGAGCTGCTCACCAAGGGGGCACAGCCAGTGAGTCAGACCTGGGGAGGGGTCCTGGGTACTGTGACTCACTAGAAAGGAAGCTGTACCTTGGGATAGGACAGGGCTGTTTGCATCAGGGTAGGGCTGGCAGCTGTTATAAGTTGTAAAGGTGGAGGGCCTGGGTGGGCAAAGGGCACTGGCCCCTGTGACTAGACTTGTCTACTCTACTTGTAGCCTCTGGCTCCTTCAGGTTAGAAGATGGAGCCACCTATGACCAGCATCTGGAACTGCCCAACCTACCCGACCCATTCTGGGGAAAAATGTACCACTCAAACCACAAGAATTTTCCAGCCCAGGCATTGATGTGATCCAGCTGTGAGCTGCTGAGGAACAACCCGATTCCCACAGGCTATGGCCTCTCTATTCCAGGAAAAGTTTGCCCTGTGCTGCCCTTGCTGCTGCCCTAATGGCCACAAGAGGGCACCAAAACTCTGTAGGGTGGAGTAGGAGTGCCTGAGCTAGTCCTGAAGCCTCAGCCCCCCCCCCCCCAGGGCACAGTGCTCTCTGCCAAGCGTCAGACCCTTGAGGGTTCTCCTCACCCTCCAACACAAGACCACCTAGCTTTATCCCCTCTGGCCCAACAACCCCCGAAACCCACCAGAAACGACTCCTCCCACTCCAGGGGTCCTCTGAACCTCAAATCCGACTCTACACCGGTCAGTGCTCTAGGAGCTTCTCAAAGACCAGGGCGGCAACCTCCCACTCAGGAAGCAAAACCTTAAGAGAAGTGGAGGTGTGCAGCAGTGACGCCCTGCTGACAAGAGCTGTCACTCTGCGGAGGGCCCAGGCTCCTGGAAATGGGCCAGTAGTTGAGCACAGGGAACCAAGAAACCACTAGAATGTGGGGGAGACAGGACGTGACATCTGAGACATACAGGGCTCTAACCCAGACTCCAGCCAAACTGCTTTTCGGCCCTTTCCTCTTTGCCACTATGATGTTCTAGGGATGTTGTCTGGGAAATGGATTCAGCTCCAGGTAGGGGTTTCCACCTCCCCAAGGACCCATTCTCCTGAACATCAGTCTGTCTCCAGGGGTCTCCTTCCTTAAAAGTCTTTCAGAGCCTCAGGGCCCATGCTTGCCCTCATCTCTCCCAACTCTGCCTTGCCCATAATCCCTGACTGGAGATGTCCCCTCCTCTGCCTATCCTACTCACTCTCAAAACAGGTAACTGTTCCCGAGATGGCCAGCCACGATCTGGCCAGCCCCGACCTGGCCAGAGCCCAGGCGTGCCCTCAAATGCCGCTGCACACCTTCAGGGGGCTCTCCCACCTGTCCAATCAGCCCCAGGGACACTCCCCACCCCAATGCTGTGTTGGCATCTATAGAAGGCAGCTGACCCTCAGCACCAAGTCAGAAAGGGAGGCAACTATGGTCCTCTGAGGGATGTTCTTTCCTTGTTACAAACAACACGCACACGCACACTCACCCATCCATACACACTGGAAGGGAACCTGGAAGGCCAAAGACAGCACAAGTGGGAGGGCCCAGAGCCCCGCCCTCAGCGCCGGCACCGCTCCAAGATCGTCCCCACAGCTAAAGCTCAAAGCTCGGAAAGCCATCTGGCCCGCCCACTTACCATCCCCCGCTCCTCCAGCGGAAAACCTATCCCTGAGCAAGACAACCCGCCTTCCTTCCCAGGTGTTTCCGGAGCTTGGAGGCGGGGCTGTACCTGGGCCAAGGAACACCCCATCACAAGCCCAAGACCTGCCCACCAACCAGAGCTGCCGCACCCACCTACGCAGCACAGCTGCCCGTAGAGGTAGCCCCTGCGGACCTGCTCGCAGCCCCCATCCAGCCAGCAGGGCAGCTCCAGCAGGACCTCCCTCGGCAAAGTGAAGACTCCCTTCGCCGCCCACGTCCCTGCCATTGCCAGGAGCCCCGGGTACCCTAGGCTGCTCTCAGACGGCACGGCCCTGCCCGTGTTGAAGGCTGAAGGCACTGGCGTGGCTTTCCACGTTCGCCCCCGCCCACCGGACGCAATGCCCAGACCGGGAGAACCTGCCTCTGCTGCAAGCGCCCCGCCCAGTATGGGCCAGGAAGCCGCGCCCCAGCCTATAGGGAACAAACTAGTTCGCGGGAACTCGGATGCTGGTGCCCTCTAGATCAAAAGGGCCTGGGAACTCTCTAGTGATCAGAGTTTTCTGGGGTTCCTCCCACGCTCCGGGTAACTCTCAGACTGGCGTATGTGAGAGTGCCACTCCCAGCAGGATGTCCAAGGGTCATCCACTCCAAGGAGCCGGATCAGCTGAGACGATGTGCAGAGTACAGAATTGCGGGAGACCACGCCCACACGTGGCACTGCAGGGCACCTAGTGAACCAAAAGGGGACACAGGGAGCCCTTTCCCTCGTATGGTGACCAGATACAAAATTGAGTCCAGGGAGGAGGGGCTAGCGTCCTTGTCCCAAATGAAAAAAAAAAAAATCTCCTGGGGGAAGAAGCCCTTAGGCCTGTGCCTTCTGCTGGATGCCACTAATTGCAGCTGACTCACCGGCTTCTGGGGAACCCTACAGCAGCCACGCCTGGAGAAAACCCTTTCTTGAGACCCACGTCCCGGCGGACCTTCCGCTGGACGCTAAGGTCCGCTAGGGGGCACTAGGCCACAGGCACACTCCCATCAGTCCTGGCCTGAGGCGCATCTCATGTCAGTCCCTCTGGCCAAAAGCCCTGGTGCAGAACTGTCCAGTCCCCAGGGACTGTCCCAGGCTCCTTTCACTTCAGCCCCACCCCATCCTGCGGTGAGCATGGCCACCTCGGACTATAGCCCAAGAGCTGGTGACTTTGAGGAGAGGACAGAGAACATAGCCTCACTGCTTGCCCCACAACTGGTCCTGGGTCCTATGCCATGTTGGAGGGCACTCAGACAAACTGCCTTTGTGAAGCTCAGCCTACACTCTGTGGGCAGGGAGGTCACTAGGCAGGCTTTGGGGCCCTGCCCAGATCGGCCTGTGAACCTGCCACTCTGGTTTGTCACTGCAGTGGCGAGAGAGGGCCTTTCTTTAGAAGGTAGCCATTCCCATAGGCCTTCAATCCAGAGCTCACCCCAGTCTCCTTCCATTCACCTAGCCAGGACCTGCTACAGGCTAGCCGGTGAAAATTCTACCCACAGCACACCCTTAGAGAGTGGCAGGGTCTTCAGTGCGGGGTTGGTGGGGGGGGGGCACAGGAGAGACAGCAGCTTTCACATACACTAGCAGTTCACTCAGGAACAGGAAGGGGAGGCCTCAGGGGACGGCAAGGGGCGGGAGGAAGGCGGGCCCTCCAGCCCCCGCCCCGCCCAAGTCCCCTGGCAGGGGCGTTGGCCCAGGACAGTGGCGGAGGCAAGGGTGCTTACCTTGCTCATCCTGTGCCTGCCGATGCCCCTTGCGCCAGTGCCATACGGCAGCCAGAGTGACAACATGACCCACGACTACCAAGGAGGGAAACAGGCTGCCCGACGGCTCCATGGCTGCCACACGGAATGGGCAGAGCGGTCCTCACCAGGGACCAGCTGCTGCCAAGTCAGCCAGCACCTCCCTGCATGGAGGCTGAGCAAAGAGGTGCCCCAGGAACCAGAACCCGCTCTCTGCTGCTGTCCTGCCTTCAGAGACAGCCCTACTGTACTATCTGCACTCAGCTGGGGGACAACGTACAGTCCCCTCCGCACCAGCTGCGCTCTTACCCAGCCTCCTCCCAGCCTCCTCCCTCCCGTGGTTCTTGGCCGCTCCCCACCCGTGCAACCCACAGGGCCCAGCTCAGCTGTCTCTACGCAGAGCCACCGACGCTCAAGGTTAACTGGAGAGTTAACCCTTGCCTACCCACAGCCACACCCGCCAGGAGGAGGGGCCTGTAGCTCTTCTCCCCAAACCTCAGCCCCCCAGCCTAGCCTGGGCAGACTCAACACAGGTCCTCCCTCCCAAGTCAAGCCTAACCAGGACTCCCTGTCCCCATCAGGAGGACCCAAACGCTCAATCTACTTCCAAGACTGCCCTCTGGGAACAGCCACCCAAGCACAGAGGGTTGACAGGTGTCAGTGCCTAGTCCCTCACTGCCCTCCCCCAGGCCTACAACTGACCCCACCACACTGAAATTGGTGGGCTCCTCAGAAGCTCCAAGTTCCCATGTGAGCTCTTAAACAGGATCTGAGGGAGAGGCCAGGTGAAGCTAGGCAGCTGGGTGTATGCAGAAGACAGGAGCCATGGCCTCCAACCTAGCTGGGTTCCCAAGACTCTGAAGGGTTGCCCCACCTACCGGGCACGATCTTCATTGGGGACAGCAACAGGAGCCCACGGGGCGAACAGGGAGCGGGTGAGGGGCGTGGGGAGGGTCACAGACCCCTCTAAGGCAGCAAGCCTGTAAGCGGCAGTGGTGAGGCCGGAGGAGGGCAAAGCTTTCCAGCCTTGTCAGCAGAAGTTGGGGGAGGGGAGAGGAACAGTGGGCAGGGGGCCCAGGGGGATATAAATATCCAAGAAGGGCAAGCAAGGCTCGTCACTTGTCCAGACTTAGTACATGACGTATGGAGCCCAGGCTCACTGGAGTCCCATCTGACTGGGCGGTCCTACAACACTTAATCCCCCAGCACGGCCCTCTCTCCCCACTTTGCCCCTCCCCAGCTCCCATGGGTGATACTATAATAAGGAGGTGCCTGGCATCAGGATCTACCATGGACAGAGACAGAAATGGACTCGTGCTAATGTTCCCTTGGGAGAGGGTGCTACCCACACTCTGCCCAACTTCTAGGGTGCTCTTGGGAAATGCCACATGGGCCAAAGAGGCACCAATCCCTTTTCTCCCAGAGAGCTCCGTGCAAGTCACTCAACACCTGGCCCCAGAGCAGATGGGACTGTCTCTTCCAAGGTCAGACTACAAGTCAGAGGCCCAGACAGCCCAAAACTGGGGCCTATGCCACATAAGCATCCTGTGCTCATCAGGCTGCACCTCCCACCCCAAGCCTCTCCTGGTACCCCAGGAATTACAGAATGGGGAAGCCTCTCCCCAGGCTCCCAGCATTCCCAGTCTTTAGAGGCACAGTGTCCGCATGTCAGCAAGCAGGCCCACAACACATCCGCCAAATGCAATGCTGACCTGGACCCCAGGGCTTCCTGAGAAACAAGCTGCATGTGTGTGTGCATCTGCATGGTGGGGAGTCCCAACTCTTTCCTCCCAGGAGCCACTGGGAGGAAACTCTTTCCTCCCTGAGCACACTGGGCCAGGCCCTTGGGTCCTGACAAACAAATGGCTGAGGAACTGAAGATAGTCCTCCATTCTGCAACACTTCCTGTGTTGAGCACCATTTTATTAAAATCTTGAGGGTAACTGGGCGTGGTGGTGCACGCCTTTAATCCCAGCACTCCACTTGGGAGGCAGAGGCAAGCGGATCTCTATGAGTTTGAGGCCAGCCTGGTCTACAAAGCAAGTCCAGGACAGCCAAGGCTCTATTACAGAGAAACCCTGTCCCAAAAAAACCAAAAAATAAATAAACAAATAAACAAACAAACAAACAAACAAACAAATAAATAAATAAATAAATCTTGAGGGCATCCTACAAGGTCTTGGGCTGTGAGCACCATGTTCAGATGAGGAAACAGGGGCCTGGCAATAGTGAGGAGCTGGCCTGAAGTTCTACAGAGTCACATGACTCTCCAACACACATGGCCTCAACTGTCAATACAGCACAGCAAACCAGCCTTGGACCCTGACTGCTGAGGTGGGGCACCCTCTTTATACTGGGCAGATGAGTGCATGAGAAGGCTGGCTCCACCACTACCTCATGATCTCCAGTAGCACACTTCAGGAACTCATTTCTGAACAAAACTAGCCTGTGGTGGTCAGCTCTTGGCAGCCAGGGATTGGGCAGTCTGTGTGTGAGGGAACTGAAAGTCCCAAGGGTAGGCCAAAGAGACCCCTGGCCAGCAGTGGGCAGTAGATAGGACAGACAGTCAGGCATGGTTCTGCAGAGAGAACTGCAGAGCCTCTCTCAGCAAAGCCTGTGTCTCCACAGCCTCAGTAACTAGCCCCCCAAAGCAACGTGTCCTGGCTGTGGGCAGTCCCTCTATTACTTAGCCTGCCCTAGGCCCCCATCCCACATTCCACACACCCTAGCTCACTGTGCAGAGTCGTGCCATCCCTAAGTCCTGGTACCTGAGGTCATGAGAACTACCAGCAGGTGACACCCAGTCCAACCCCCACCAAGGGACCTGTCCCCTGCCAAAGACTGCCAAAGTCTCAGCTAGAGACTTTGGTCCCTCCTTACTTTCTAGCCTCTACCTGAAGCCTCTACTACCACTGTGCCCTACCTTGGCCCAGCTGGATCAGCTCCTCCATGCTGTACCTATCCATAGCTGCTGGCCAGGGTAGGTTGCTCCCACAGCCAGTAGAGAGGAAGAGAAGGCAGGAAGGAGGGAAGGGGTGGGAAGCAGAGGGCTGGCTTGCTCATGCCCTGGCCTCCACACCCAGCAGTAGCTCCTCCTCATGACTGACTAAAGGGTCTCCGTTGTCAGCGAGACCAACAGAGTGCAAGCCTGGGGACTGGCAACAATGGGTAGCCTAGGCGCAGACCAACCTAGGGGTACAGAGGAAAGGCCTGCCTTAGTCCTGGGGACTGGCAACAATGGGTAGCCTAGGCGCAGACCAACCTAGGGATACAGAGGAAAGGCCTGCCTTAGTCCTGAAGCTCTGAGGTTCCAGTCCACCGGTCTTCCCTACTAACTCTGCCAGCCCAACTCACCCTACAGCCTCTACTTCCCTCTCCCTGCCAGTTGACCCCTGGCACCCCTACCCACCTACACATCAAACATCCATATCCAAAGAGGCGCATTCCATGTGGCCACATGGATGCAAAGCCCTGCATGTGCACATGTGCACACATACACAAACACACCATTTTGATGATACTGGAGATCAAACTCAGTTCCTTGACCACTCTGGACAGGTGCACAACTACTGAGTCACATGCCTTGTCCCTGTACTTCTCCACTTAACTCCCCCTTTGAGTTACATTTATATATTTATTGATGTAGTGTGTGTGCGTACCACAGCATGAATGTAGAGATCAGAGGACAACTATGGGGAGTGGATTCCTTCCTTCTACCTTGTAGGTTGAGACTTATCAGCAAGCTCCTCCATGTGCTGAGCCATCTTGCTGGCCCCTCTCTATGCCTCCTGGACATTCACATTCCCTCAGCCCCCAAAGCTGGCCCCCTCCCTTGCCCACGCCCCCCCCCCCCCCAACTCAGTCTTCTAGTCTGAGCAAATATGACATCTCCTGGCGGTCCACATTTCCTCCCAGCCAGCTGTATGTAACCTGGGAAGTGCGAACCTGAGAAGTCCACAGCCTGGGTAAAGACCTTCCAGAGCTCTTCAGATCCCTTCCTGTACCCCAGAACCAACAAGGAAGGCAGGGCCACACTGCATCCCCATTCCTGCCACACGCAGTGGAGGATCACGTGGAAAGTCATGGTGTAGTAGCCATGGGTCGGCATGAAAACAGGAGAACGATATTCCTCTGAGAGGTGTGCCTCACAGTGCTCAGACATCTTTGCTCCAAATGCTTCTGGATTGGTTCTGAACTCTGAGCCAGGCAAAATACTGACTTTTGGAGTTAAAATGAAATTCACACACACAAACCACTCTGGCAACTTATAACACAAGGAAATCTGCCTGCCTCCTCCCTCACAGCAACTCTCTTAGCTGACCAATTTCTTCTCACCTGATTGTTCCTAAAGCCAACTCCTACCATACTCTCCTCACCTAGTATGCTAGAAAGGGGGGTTTCATCTGAAACTGCAAGATAAGATACCCCACCCCCTCCACATGAGTGTGCTCCCAACTCATCCTGCTATGTCTCTGGCTCCCCGGCCAGGGTTATATGGACAGAAGTAGCCCACCTCACTGGGACCGTACTGGTGAACAGCACTGTTGCCACGTGGTCTTAACATATAACCCACTGGAGGGGCAGAGTTATAGAGTGGCTCACTGCTCATTAGTGTTTTGTTTTGTTTTGTTTTGTTTTTGAGACAGGGTTTCTCTGTGTAGCCCTGGCTGTCCTGGACTCGCTTTATAGACCAGGCTGGCCTCAAACTCACAGAGATCCACCTGCCTCTGCCACTGGAGTGCTGGGATTAAAGGCGTGCACCACCACGCCCAGTTTTGTTTGATTTTTTTTTTCTTCTTGGAGACAGGGTTTCTTTGTGTAGCTCTGGCTGTCCTAGAGTCACTTTGTAGACCAGGCTGGCCCTGAACTCACAGAGATCCACCTGCCTCTGCCTCCCGAGTGCTGGGATTAAAGGCGTGCACCACCGCACCCAGCTTTGTTTGATCAATTTTAACCTGAAGAATTCAATGGTTTTAGGTGGGATTAGATCTGCCCCAGCCTGTGTGTGGAGCCATAAAGCCCCTGCCACCAGCCACACCCAGCACCTAAGGCCCTAAGCTCAGTCCTGAGGGTGTGGGGGGGGAATCCGCCTGGGGCCCTGAGTCAGTCTGAAGCTGGAGCTTATTTCCTGTTGGAAACTCTGAATTGCCACAAGCGGCTGTGGCTGGGAAGTCTGAGTCACCTCCACCATAGACAGGGGAGGGAGGTGGCCCCCCTCTTTGCCCACTACAACCACACCCAGAACCCCTTCCTAGTCCTGCTGCCAACTGCTGGTCCAGTCCGGACAAGGAAGCAAGGCAAGAAAAGCAGGGGAGTGCTCCCCTCCCAACTCACCACACCCAAAAGGAAAGGACTGAGGCATAGTCATGGCTACAGGGAAGCTGGAGAGGCCATCAACTTGCCTAAAGCCATGGAGAGAGCCCAGAGGCCATTCTCATCCTTCTGCTTCCCTGGCCCTCCCAGCTACATTCATCACTCCAACAAGCCATAGAAGTCCAACACAGAAAGGCCAGGACCAAGGTTTCTGTCCAAGCAGCTGTGCCCAGTGTAGGGTCTACCCCTTACTCTAGACTCCCTTCACTGCTCCCAGAGAATAAACCCTTCCCATATACTAAACCACAAAGAGGGAGGTGGAAATTAGGCAGTAGTGGTGCCTGCCTGCATTGCATGCTGGGATAATGGATAATGCTGGGGATCCTGGGATGCCCTCAGCAGGCATAAAGGACAAAGTGCCTCAGGAGAGCCTGCACAAGCATCATGCTCAGAGCACATAAGCCTATTCCTGTCCTGATGGCATGAGGGCTTAAGGACAAAGGGAGTGATTTCTGGTGGCCCCAGGGCTAATGGGGTATTGTTCCATCCTCAAGATCTGGTTCCCTCCCATCTGGAAAAAAAAACTCACCTAGACCACGGCTGGGCCAGCACCCCAGGCCCTGGCCTCTGCCCTCCTCCTAGGCAGTGTGCTCCTATCTGGACCCTGTCCTGTCCATCTTACCCAGGGTCACTCCACCCCATATCAGCCAACTCCAAGCAGGCCAAGCACCCAGTCATGGGGGCCCTCAGGACTATTCATGTCATACAGAATGTGAGCCACTTGGCCATAGGGGAGGATGGGCTCAAGCCTCAATGGACAAGTGGTTTGCCTGGCCCAGTCCAGTGCCAGCAGGTCTTCTACACATGCCCACTTCTGAAAAGAGGGGCCTCCAAAGGCCACTGGGGCGGGGAAAGGAGGAGGCGGGGGCAAGGGCAAGGACAGTGCCTGAGAGGGGCACAAATAGAACTATGCCAACAGCTGGTCCTGCCAGTCTTGGGGCCTTCAGGCCCCGCCCCCACCAGGATTTGCCTGGAGGAGCACAAGCCACGTGGTCCATTGGCTAGAACACCCAGCACCATCAGTCAGAAAGGGCGCCACCTGCTGAGAACAACAGAACCCATACACACACCTTGTGCGGCCCAACAGAGCCCACCAGACCTAAGCCCCAGTGCCCAAAACACCTACAGTCCATTCATTCCCACCCTCACCACCTGGAGCCAAAATGCAGCTGACCTGTGGCTGGGGCAGGCTCCGGGCCTGGCCTGGCCAGGGTCCCCACTGTGGTGGCAGACACCATAGGGGTCTCAGGTGGCCCCTCCTCACGCTCCTTCCTGCGGTAGACCTGCCGCTCCTCACGGGCAGGGTCCTCAGCTGGCAGAGGCCCCCGCTTTGGTGGGCAGCCTAGGGGACCTTGCATGGTCTGCACATGGTTGGGGGAGCGACGACGTGCAGGCATCACCATGGCGACAGGGCGGCGCACACGCTGCAGAGAGGCAGGCACGATCTCCGGTGGCAGGTGTAGGTACTGGCGAAGGTGGTCAATGCCCTCGTTGGTCAGGTACCAGTAGAAGTGGCACCAGGCAAAGGTCTCCCGCACCAGGCCCCGAGCTTTCAGGGAGGCCATGGCACGCATGACCTGAAGATTGGTAACGCCAGGCACATGGGGATGCAGGCTGCGGGGTCGCCGGTCCTTCTTGGCAACCATCACCCCCTCACGAAAGAGCACCTCATAGATGGCCCGAAGCTGGTCCAGCGGCATCAGCATGCCAGCCACCATGGCTGCTGGAACCCTGCCGGTCAGCACAGCGTGAGGGCGTGAGGACAGCAGTGGGGCACAGCCAGGAGGCTGATGAGGCTCCTTTGGCACAAGATGTGGCAGGGGCCACTGGCAAGTAGGCAGGCAGGCTCCGGTTATAAGCACAAGGGCGCAGGCTCAGGGGCAGTGTGGCTCCAGAGCCTTGTTCTGTGAATTCCTGCCGGCAAGGCTGCCTGTCTGAGCCTCCCGCCTGCCCGCCCTCCAGGACGCCTGGGCCGGCCCCCTCTGACTCAGCAGCAGGGCGGCCCCTCCCACCCACTACTGGCAGGGCCCCTTAAAGAGTGGGGGGCAACGATAAACTGCCCCTCCCCTCTGGGCCTCATAGCTCCAATGTCAGAAATCACATCTGTTTTGTAAAACACTTCTTCAAGGCTCCCAAGACTGTGTAAGGATGGAGGGGGGCATAATATGTACCCCCCCAGAAGATGACAGAATGGGCAGAAAAAGAGGATCAGAGAGGGCAGGAGGGTCCTCATGGCCATCCCACCCCCCGCTGTGATCTGGGTGGGACATCATCAATTCACAGCTATTTGAAAGGAGGGGTTGCCTGAATTGAAAAACTGGAAGAGCCCAAGAGAGTAAGATTAGGGTAGGGTACGGAGAGGAATGGGGGGGGGGAGGACAGAGACCTGAGGAGAATAGGGCAGCAGCCAGCTGGAATACACAGGCAGTTGGTACAGGCAGCACTGCTGCTGACCATCAGAAAAAGAAAGTGATGGTGCCTCCTCTCTCCAAATGACCACAGAATTTAACACTCCCATGCCAGGCTAGATTAGGGTGGGTCCAGAAACAAAGCAACTTTCCAGCCCAAGACCTCTGAAGAGAGCTCAGGGGGAGGGCTCTGGGTGAGGCCTCTATCTACCCACACCTTCAGCTCAGCTGTCGGAGGAGGCCAGGGACTCCCAGCTGCCATAGGAAATCAAAGTCACCAAGTCCCTGACACCCCAGGCTTGGTGGCCCTGCCATCCAAAACTTCCCTACCCCCAGGCAGCCTGAGTGTCCACTTGTGGCCAGGGGGGCAGGTGCTGTGGAGAGGACACAAGGACACCATTAGGGTCTGAAGCGAGAGGAAGAGGAACGAACTATCACATGCCCTAAGGACTGCCCAGGACAGCTGTCAACTCTGCTAGGTCCTCACAACTGAGGGGAGAACAAGGATATAGGATATAGCCTGTGCTGGGTGCCACCACCCAGTATCCCAATCTTCCATGTTGTGTCCCACCAAAACCCCATGCCATTAAGGCTTTCCCTAAGTGGACACACCCATTCCTACCAAGCCCTGCAAACCCAGGAACTGATTATAAATAGGGCGGGGGCGGGGGATCCTGCGGTGGGAGGTGCTGGCCAGCGGCAGGCAGGCGGCCAACAAAGCAGTGTGTGGGGCGGGTTTATGGTCTGTCACCATGGCGCCCCGGCAGACTCCAAACATACAGACACAGGGCCGGTGGCGGGTGGAAACTCTGAAGGCTCAGCCAACAGTTCCCAAAGCCTTCCCTGAGGCCAGCTCAGCCAGCTCACTGCGGCAGGGCTCTCCCTGCACCACGCCCCTAGTTAGGCTTAGCCAGGAAGGGGGCCAGGCTCTCAGAGCCCAGCCCTGGGAGGGCGGGGCAGCACTAAGTCAGCTCTGCAAGGATGTACAGCCACTGCACCTGCATCCCTGCAGCACCTAAGGGCTCTCCACACTAGTGTTTTAGTTTGGGGACCAGTACCAACCCAATTCTAAGACCAAACAAGTTCCTTGGCCTGTCCTTCAAATACCTCTACACAGTAACCTGTGCTCACCCCATCCCCACTCAACAGTCCCTCCTATCTTTCTGATATGATTTCCTCACCTAATCCTGTCAAATCTCCAATCCCACACCCACGAAGTCAATACATAACTCACCACCGTCCCCAAATGATCTGCAGCCACAACCAAAGTCCCCTGAGCCCTTGGACCTGAAATCTCTTCTGCCTAGGCCCACATGGATCCCCTTACAGTAAGTCCACTGTCCCTATCCCACTCTTAGGCAGGAGAGGGCAGTAGTTTCCAGCCCAGAGTAGGGAATCTCTCTCCCCTCCCACCAGCCAGAGCACCTGCAAGCTGGAGACCGCAGGGAGGAGCCTAGAACAACATGTCCTCCCACGTCTGCTTCCACGTGCAAAAGCATACACACAACCTTAGTGTGGGTCTGCTAGTCTTCAGGGTCCCTGGGTTTAGGAGAACTCCCTGTGCCCTACCCTACACCTTGCAGAAACACTGAGAAGTTGCAGATTCAGCACTGAGACCAGCCACACTCCCTGGCCCCTTCAGGTTTCCAGAGCAACCAGACAGCGGCCCTTGGGCAGCAGCCCCCAATCCTGCACAAAGAGCCACAGTGTGGCCTTTCCCAGGGCCAGCCCGACTGGCGCCTAGTGCCTTGGGCACAAAGGTCTCCACAGGCCTACAGTGCCCCCTCATAACCCCAATCTGTGAGGCATCTGGCCCAGGCGGAGGAGTGCAGGTTGACTGCTCTAGGGCCAAGCTCCCGCCCTCCCACTAGTACTCCCGCCACCACTGCCGGCTGCTGCCGCGCCGCAGTACTCACTGCAGGGCTGCAGGGCTGGAGGGCTGCGGCTGCTGCTCTAGCCCTCACCCAGCCCTAGGAGGAAACCTGGAAGGGCATGAGCTGGGGTCCTCCCTCTCCAGCTCAGCACTTTTCAGTGTTACCAGGGAGACAGCTGACCCTGACAGTCACCCGTGGGATATTGCACCCAGGCAGAGGTCACTGAGTGTCCGAGAGCCAGGTTCCTCCAGACTGTACCTTTGAGGGAGCTGATCTCATGCTGGATGGCTCTCGAAGGGTCCATGTCTTCACCGAGAGGCTGAGGACGGTGTGCTGCAGCCACTGTATCCAGGACTGCATAGCACCGCACGGCCCAAGGCCAGCACTGCAGCCTGAAGGAGGAGTTGGGAGGTGTGGGGCAGGGCTTGGTAGTCAGAGGCGGGGCTTCTGATCAATATTCAGGCCACTGCTGCCCAAAGCGCATGCTCCAGGCCATGCACCACACTGCCCCGCCCCTTCTACACAACCAGCAGGAGCTTCCTAACCAACAAAGTCCAGCTAGACTACCCAGACACCAAGTATGTGTATGCACAGCCAGCTGCACAAATCCAGGGCCTCTGTACCGGAGAGCAGCCGTATGTATGGCCTGCAGGTTGCACCTGCAGAGCCTGTCCCTCAAATTGAAGCTTCAGCCACCTATCCACTCCCTGCAGGGGACACAGTCTATACCTACAACCTCCAGCTTTGCCCATAGATGGAACTGGAGGGCAACCAGCAATGTGCCCCTTCCCTCAGCCCTGTCCCATCCAATTTCTTTTCAAGTGTGGTACTTGGTCACTCCGCCATCCTAGGCTCAAGATGTTTTTCTGTCCCAGCTGTTGCCTCTGTCCCAGCCGTTGCCTCTCCAGCCAAACAGTTCTTGGCATGCCCTTGTCTGTCCTGTTCTGTGGTATCCCAGCACCCACCAACCTGTGGCTCAGAACACAACTTTGGGGTCACTATCCTTCACAGCCATTCCCACAAGGTTTTCTGACTCTGGTCGTCTACATGTCTTCTTGTCACCATCTCCAATGCCACCCACCATGACATGCAATTCTTAGTGTGGTCCAGCAGTCTGCCCCTGCACCACTACCATGACCACTACAGAGGTCACCAGCATACTGTTAGTAACTGCCTGCCCCCTAGACAGGATGTCCATGCCAGCAGGAGATCGGCTCTACTACTTCTATGTCCCACAGGAAGTGAGAACATAGAGACCATTTCAAGCATGTGCACCCCAGGTCCTCTGTGCTGGGCACACAGTGAGGGGCAGGGACGACCTCAAAGGATGTTACCCATCATACTCAAGTCTGCATTCTTCCTTGTTCTCACCCAAGACTCTCTGATGGCTTCTCAGCTCCATATAATGTCAAGCTGGCATCTCTCAGAGTGCCCATCATTCTGCAGGCAGGCCTACCATGGGTCAGGTCACAGCTAGGGAGACCATGAAAATGGCCCAGGAACAAGATTGGCAACACCCACAGATACAGACACAGAATCCAGGTATCAGTTCCATTTGGCTTTTTTTTTTTTTTTTTTTTTTTTTGGCTTTTCGAGACAGGGTTTCTCTGTATAGCCCTGGCTGTCCTGGACTCAATTTGTAGACCAGGCTGGCCTCGAACTCGCAAAGATCCTCCTGCCTCTACCTCTCAAGTGCTGGGATTAAAGGCGTGCGCCACCACCGCCCGGCCCATTTGGCTTTTTAATCCCTCAGACCTCATTCCTGCCATGTGGGGGTTTAAGCCAGTTTAGGGCATGGGTGGGTTTCAGGAAAAACTAGTTTCCAAACTTAGGGAAATAGTAAAGAATTCAAACACAGTTTTCTAAATACTCCCTCTGAAATTTCTACTTTTTGCTTAGTTGTACCCGGACAAACTTGAGATTCAGCCTACAAGAAAACAGTGTTTGTGCATGTGTATGTGCGCGCATGTGGGTGTATGTGTGCACGAACACATACACATATGCAGAGTGTGTGCTGGCTAAAGGTCAAATTAGGGTGTTGCTCTTCAGAAACTGCCTACTTTGTTTTGAACCCGGGTCTTCAGCATGAACAAGTGCTCTTAACTGCTGAGACATCTCTCTATCCAGAAGAACAAGCAGATCTTATGGTTGGAAATAGAGAGGGCCTACAGGAAAGAAAAACGGCCTTGGAGAGGAAGCAGGGGGTGGCACAGAAGCAGGATGCCCTGTTTTTCCATCCTTGTTTAATGAGAAGCAATGCCTGGCCACTCACCACAGTGCTCCACTTTCACCTGCTTCACTGCCCAGATTTCATGGGTCTCTGTCCTTGGCAACCAACTGTGGATTACAAACAGTTTTCCTGACAAAGCACATGGGTTTGTAAAACAGAGGACAGTCAGTGCAACCGGGCTCACCAGTGTGGGACACAGCAGGAAACCCACAATCTCCAGCTTGTCCTGGCCACCTTCAGAGGCTAGGCAGTCTGACCTGACGCCACTCCCATGGTGACTAAGAGTCCCATCATGTCATCTGGCCTAGGGACACACATCCTGGACAAAGCTAAGTACTCTTGATGCTTTCTGCCAATAGGAGTGAACACCCTGAGGACTCCAGGACCCAGATCAAGTCATATCCTCTCCTCTGTACATAAAGCATCCCTTCCTCACACATGCCCTGTGACCCTAGCAAGCTTAGTCACAAGTCCAAGCCAAGGAGGAATCCCTGGTCCCAGATAGCCTCCACCCATCTTGTACATCAGATGTTCACCCCTTGAGTCCCTTGAGCTCTCCACCCTTTGTTTCTGAAACAAGCTGGTTCCAACCTCAGGCGGAGGCTGTCCTCAAGGAGCCCACCCACAAACCTGCCTGTCCCTAATGGCAACCTTCCTGTTGGGGCTCACTGGCTATGACGGATTAGGATGGTGAGGAGTGGCCCAGGTGATCCTGTGCAGGGTGACCTGTAACAGCTGTAGATCATGTTGGTAGATACCTTCCACCCAAGAAAACCCCATCCCTAGGCCTCTGCAGAAAAGCCTCCCTTGTCTGTTTTGTGGTGCTGACCCCTCCCTTGCTCACCCCGGAAGCTGGCACCACAGGAGACATGGACCTAATGATGCAGTGACGTCCAAGAAAGATATATTGCTGAGTAACTCCACCGTGACCGCTGACATCACTGCTGAGTTAAGGGGAAACAAATCTGGGTGAGGGTTTGGCTCAGCAGTTAAGAGCACTGGCTGCTCTCGCAGAGGACTAGGTTTGGTTCCCAGCACCCACAGGGCAGCTCATGGCCATCTGTAGCTCCGGCCCTGATGGATCCAATGCCTTTTCTGGCTTCCACAGGTACTGTGTACACATGGTGCATACACACATACATAAAATAAAAGTAGTTTTTAAAACTGAAAGAATGGAGCCAGGCATGGTGGCACACGCCTTTAATCCCAGCACTCAGGAGGATGTGGGAGGCGGATCTCTGTGAGTTTGAGGCCAGTCTGGTCTACAAAGCAAGTCCAGGACAACCAGGGCCTGGACACAGAGAAGCTGTGTCTCAAAAAATAAATAAAAAGAAAAGAAAAGAATAGGGCTGGAGAGACAGCTCACCAACTACGGGCATTGGTTCCTCTTCCAGAGGACTGCTCCGAACCATCTATAAACGCCACTTCCACAAGATCTGACATCCTCCACTGCCCTCTTCAGGCACTAGGCACATGAATGGCGCAGAGACATACATGCAGGCAAAAATTGTGCTAATTTTTTTTCATGACAGGGTTTTTCTTTGTAACAGCCTTGACTGTCCAGGAACTCACTCTCTAGACCAGGCTGGCCTCGAACTTACAGAGATCCAGCAGCCTCTGCCTCCAGAGTGCTGGGATTAAAGGAGTGTATTAGCTAAAATAAGATAAAAAATTTAAAAACCCGTAGATGATCTCTAAAGCACACTCAACTCGTTTGTTCCTTGGTTTGCTTTTGCTGTGTGCTGGTGATAGACTCCAGAGCTTCACACATGTTAATCCAGAGCTGAACCACTGAGCTCTTACCCACTCCACTAACAACTCATTCAATTAAAATATCATTTTTTAAAAGGCCAGAGATGGGGTCAGTTGGTAAAATGCCTGCTGTGTATGAGGACCTCAGTTCAGATCCCTGGCCCTCACGTAAGCCATGCACTGTGGTCCATCTATAACTCCAGCACTGGGTGGATAGAGACAAGAAGATGCCCAAAGCTCGTTGGCCCATCCAGACTAGTCTAAATGGATAGAGACAAGAAGATGCCAAAGCTCGTTGGCCCATCCAGACTAGTCTAAGTGGATAGAGACAAGAAGATGCCAAAGCTCGTTGGCCCATCCAGACTAGTCTAAGTGGATAGAGACAAGAAGATGCCAAAGCTCGTTGGCCCATCCAGACTAGTCTAAATGGCAAGCTCCTGATAAGATACCCTGTGTCAAAAGTGATAAGGCAGAGTGCGATCAACAGAAAAAGACACTGATCACTGAATTCTGGCCTACACACACACCAACCACACACATACAGCCATGTGGACCATACACATACAAGTTCACATACAAGTACACATACATGTTCACATACAAGAATACAACACATACACCACCACTAGCGCACATGGTCTAGTAAACTGGGCATGGTATCCCAAATCTGTAATCCCTGCACTCAAAAGCTGAGGCAAGAGGATTGTGAGTTCAAGGCCAGCCTGACTCTATCCTGAGACTTTAAGAAGGGCAGAAGGGTGGAACCAGTAAATCACAAAAGACGTATGTTGTTAATATGAGGGTGTCCTTTTGAAATCACAAGAACAGTCTCAGATGTTTCCCTGCTGGCAATGGAATAGGTAGTTGTGGAAATGGGGGTGTGTGTGAGAGAGCAAACAGAGAGAGACAACTGTGGCTGTTTTCCTAGCATCAGGACCTAGAAAAGCTTTCTGTACCAGTTACTGCTCCTCTTAGCACCAAAACAAATTCAACCTATCAATGACCAAAACAAGTCAGAGTTCAGCAAGGAGGTGGTGGCACACACCTTTAGCCCCAACATTCAGGAGGCAGAGACAGGTGGATCTCTGTGAGTTCAAGGCCAGCCTAGTCTACAGAGCTAGTTCTAGGACAGCCAGGGCTACATAAAGAAACCCAGCCTCAGGGAGGAAAAAAAAAAGTCAGAGTTCACTGGACTGCTGATTCAAATACATTTTCAAAAGTCCCAAGAGTCCAGTACAGTGACTCATGCGTATAATCCTAGCAATCAGGAGGTCAAAACAGGAGGATCAGAATTTAAGGTCATCCTCAGCTACATAAATGAGTTTGAGGGAGCCTGGGTTATGTGAGATTCTGCAAGAAGAAGAAAAGGAGGAGGAGGAGGAAGAGGAGGAGGAGGAAGAGGAGGAGGAAAGGAAGGAAGGAAAGAGGAGGAGAAGGAGGAGGAAGGTGAAGGAAGAAGGAAGGAGGAGGAAGAAGAAGGAAGGAGGAGGAGGAGGAGGAAGAAGAAAAAGGAGGAGGAGGAGGAGAAAAACCCAAAATATATATGTGTATGTGTCTCACTGTGTGTATCTTTGGCTGGCCAGGAACTCACAGAGATCCGCCTGCCTCTGCCTCTAGAGTGCTAGGATTAAAGGCGTGCGCCACGCGCCACCACACCCAGTCTGAGTCAATGAGCTCCATTCAGAATGCAGCTGTCTAACATCCCAGAT
This sequence comes from Lophiomys imhausi, assembly GCA_907164525.1. NCBI lineage: Eukaryota > Metazoa > Chordata > Mammalia > Rodentia > Muridae > Lophiomys > Lophiomys imhausi. The sequence goes on from CAJQZJ010031511.1 coordinate 9,749,977, forward strand.
ACTTTGCTCAGCAAGTACACCACTGGGTACAAGCACTAACTGTGGTTCCGGTCAGCCCACTTGCTGGTGCAGGGAGAAGACTGTTAACATTCACCTCACCTACTCACCATGCAATGTAAGGTGGTGTTATTACTTTGAGACTGTAACAGTAGATGTTGGGCAGGTTGGAGTCCTCTCTCTCAGGTACTTCCAGAAAGGAGGAACCGCAATACTAACAAACATCTTAGAAATTATTCTAAAATTTGTTTACCTTTTCATACGGAATATTTCATGAATTTACATGTCATCCTTGTGTAGGGCTCATGCTGATGTTTTCTGTATTGTATATGTACTGCCAAAGCAAGCAGTTAAAACATGTTTGGATAGAGGACTGGGGTTGTGGATGAGTGGCAGAACAGCACAGTATACACAGACCCTGGATTCGATCCCCAGCACTGGGGGTTAGAGGGGAGGAGGGTGTTTAAAGAACAAAAGAAACACATTTGAATAGAAAAATCAGGAAAATTGGAAGTTCAAGGTCATCCTCAGCTACATGGAGAGTTTGAGGCCAGCCTGGGCTAGAGTCACTGTCTCAGGTAAAAAAAGGAAGAAGGAGGTGTGTGTGGTGGTGGGGTCGCCACTTAAACCAAATATTAACAGTAGAGAGTTAACAGTCGTCCTCTGATCATGTCCCTTCATGACCCCAAATACAGTGTAAATACAATCATTTGCTGTTCATTCCTCCAGTTTCCTTATGGAAAAAAAATCAAGTAAATCCTAATTTGATATTGATTTTCCATCTTTTAATGTAAAAGGTGACATCCTATGTACATGCTTTGACACTGGCTTTTCCATCAACCCTACACCTTGGTGGTTTTACACATTACCCTTGCTCCCTCAGTGGGCACACAGGAGGGTGGCTCTTTTTCCTTCCTGTGTGCATATTACATTTGATGGACACTCAAATTCACAGTTAGTGAAGACACCATCTCTTTGCTATCTCATCGAGTCTTAGAGATCCAGACCTTTGGATTTGTTTTTTGGTTTTTTTGTTTGTTTTTCTAGACAGGGTTTCTCTGTGTAGCCCTAGCTGTCCTGGAACTCGATCTGTAGACGAGGCTGGCCTTGAACTCAGAGATCCACCTGCCTCTGCCTCCCAAGTGCTGGGATTAAAGGCGGGTGCCACAACGGCTGGTAAAAATCAGAAACTTTAACAACAGTCACAGAGATGACAATGACTCTGACACAAAGTTCCTCATTGCACTAGTTTCTTTTTAAAATATTTATTATTTCATTGTATGTATGTCATAGTGCAGTGGAAGTCAGAGGACAACTTGTAGAAATCAGCTCTCCTTCCATCCTGTGGGTCCTGGGGACAAATTCAGGTCATTAGGCTTGGGAGTAAGTGCCCTTACCATCTGAGCCATCTCATCTATAACAGGTTCTAATTAAAAAACAAAACAAAAACAAAAAAACCCCAAACAAAACAAAACAAAAAACAACCTAGCAAGAACCTCAATGCTCTAGAACAGAGAAATGGTTTTTTGTCTTGTTTTATTGATTGATTGATTGATTGATTGATTGATTGAGACAGGGTTTCTCTAACAGCCCTAGCTGTCTTGGACTCTCTTTGTAAATCAGACTGGCCTCGAACTCAGACATCCACCTGCCTCTGCTGGGATTAAAGGCATGCGCCACCACGCCCAGCTGCAGAGAAATGGTTTAATCGGATGTGTTGACTGCTATGGTTTGAAAGTGGTTTGTCTCCACCAAAACTCATGTTTAGGCTTAACTCATCAAGGTAAATGGATTGAGGCAGCAGACCTCAGGAGAAGTAATTAGCTTCTTAAAAAGGATTAATGTTGTCTCACGGGGTGCTGTCCCTCAAGGGACAAGATTAGCATTTGAGAGAGAGTATTGTTCTCAATGAGCCTGGATCTTCCCAGGATCTCTTCCACAGCCATTAGCTCCCCCACATGATGCCATTTACTGGGCTCTACTGCAGCCCAAGGGCCTTCCCTCCTCACAAGAGGGCAACCAAATGAAGCCTTCTGGGGTTACACTTTCAATCTCTGACACCTCAAGCTACATAAGCCTCTTTTCTTTATTCAAATAGCCAGTCTAGTCTCTCCAGGTAATGGTGACACACGACTTTAATACCAGGACTTGGAAGGCAGAAACAGGCAGATCTGAGTTCAAGGAGGCCAGCCTGATCTATAGAGTGACTTCCAGGACAGCCAGGGCTACACAGAGAAACCCTGTCTTGAAAAACCAAAATAAGAGAGAGAGAGAGAAAGAGGAGGTATAAGAAGAAGCTTAAAGACGGTGCTGGTGAAATCAGAAAGAAGTGAAGGGCTGATGCTGTAGGTGCATTGGAAGAGTGCTTGCTTAGTGTGCACAAAGTCCAGGGGGTTGGTCCCCAACATCTCACAGTGGCAGTGGTGACACATGTCTGTAATTCAGCACTGGGCAGTTGGAGGCAGGAGAATCAGAAGTTCAAAGTCATCTCTGGCTACATAGTGAGTTTGAGGTTATGTCTGAGGTACAGGAGACCCTCAAAGAGGGAGGGAGAGGGGGGAAGGGAGGGAGGGAGGGAAGAAGAGGAGGTTTGAATGAGAATGGTCCCTATAAGCTAACGTTTGAATGCTTCGGCCCCAGTTAGTGGAACTGTTTGGGAAGGATTAGGAGGTATGGCATTATTGGAAGAGGTGAGTCACTGGGGCTGGGCTTTGAGGTTTCTAAAAGCCACAACAGGTCCAGTATCTTTCTCTCTGCCTGCAGACCAGAATGTAAGCTCTTAGGAACTGCTCCAGCAACAAGCCTGCCTGTCATGCTCCCTGCCATGATGGAGATGGACTCTAACCCTCTGAAGCTGTAAGCAAGCCCCCATTTCCTTTACAAGTTGCCTTGGTTGTGGTGTCTATTCACAGCAATAGAATATTAACTAAGCCAGAGAAGGAAGGAAGGAAAGAAGGAAAGAAGGAAGGAAGGAAGGAAGGAAGGAAGGAAGGAAGGAAGGAAGGAAGGGCCCTTTAACCCTAGCACTCCAAAGGCAGAAGCAGATCTTATAACTTCAAGGCCATACTGATCTATATAGTGAGTTCCAGGCCAGCCAGGGATACATAGTAAGATCCTGTGAAGAAGGAGAGGGCTGTAGAAGTGGCTCAGAGGTTAAGAGCACTGATTGCTCTTCCAGAGGTCCTGAGTTCAAGTCCCAGCAACCACATGGTGCCTCACAACCATCTATAGTGAAATTTTGCGGGGTGAGGTGGCACACGCCTTTAATCCAAGCACTTGGAAGGCAGAGGCAAGTGGATCTTTGTGAGTTCTAGGCCAGCCTGGTCTATAAAGAGAGTTCAGGACAGCCAGGGCTGTTAGAGAAACCCTGTCTTGAAAAAAAAAAAAAAAGGAGAAAAGCTGGGCGGCCTTTAATCCAAGCACTTGGAAGGCAGAGGCAAGTGGATCTTTGTGAGTTTGAGGCCAGTCTGGTCTACAAAGTGAGTCTAGGACAGCCAGAGCTACACAGAGAAATCTTGTCTCGAAAAACCAAAATGGAGGAGGAGAAAGAGGCAGGTGGATCTTTGAGTTTGCAGCTAGTCTGATCTATAGAGCCAGTTCCAGGATTGCCAGGGCTACACAAAGAAACCCTGTCATCCCCCTCCCCCCCCCCAACAGAGGAGGAGGAGGACAGGAGGAAGAAGAAGAAGAAATGAATTAGAAAATATATTCTTGGATACTAGAAGCAAGGTGATCCTTGTCTTGTAGCGGCCAAAGTTGACTGGGTGGTGCTCTACTGTTGGGTACAGAATTTGTAAGCAACAAACAAGGATATTTAGTGGAAGAGATTTCCAAGCAGCTGTAGCTCAGCTTCTTCTTATGGCTCATCTTAAAAGTCAAGAAGAAAAAGAAATTGAGGAAGAAACTTAAGCAAAAAGGAACCAGCACTGGTGATTTGGTAAAGTCACAGCCTATTCAGTTTGCAAAAAGATGCCGACATAGGGAGCGTCACTGTCTGGACAGGGTGCTCTGGAAAGAAAGCCATGTGTGTGACTAGATAGCCTTTTGCTGTGACTCATGAGTCCATTCAACCACCTCTGCAGAGTCAGGAGGGAAGAGATTACCCAGAAAAGCCCTGTGGCAGGCATTCTTGGTTAGCTGCCTGGCTCTCTGTGACACAGAAGGAAGACACAGATTTATGAAAATGCTCTTCCAAAGTAACCCTGCCAGCCTGGACTAAAAGGACAGACAGGAGGAAATAGAGGTGCTAGACTTCCAAGACACTATAAGCAGGAACAGTCGGCTGCAAACATGCCTCCTCTCAAAAAAGGACAGCAAAATGGTGTCCTCCTCCTCCTTCCTGGGTCAGGGATTCCTTTGTCTTGGACAAACAATAAACGCTCCTGTCAATAGCCAGCTGCCCAACTTAGAGGACCCTTCCACAGCTAAACCAGGACCCAAGCCTTGCAGACAGGTCAGGAATGAAGAGCCCTAAAGGCCTGTATCTCAAGCCACACAGAGATCACCTTCATCTTCCACCAGCTCCTACTCCCAAACATCTTTCCACACATCCCTTAGTGCCTGGAATCTGACTGCACCACTAAAGAATCTGGGTGAGGTCCCTGTAGTCCCTCATCCACTGCTCCCAGGACTTTGCCTGCTCTTAGGACTTGGTGATCAACTGGATGGTGGTGGTACAAGCCTTCAATTCCAGCACTAGGGAGACAAAGGCAGGCGGGCCAGCCTAGTCTACATAAGAGTTCAACACTCGCTACAGCTACACAGAGACCTTATCTGAAAAAAAAATTCATGCCCAGGAAGCCCTCTCTACTTAGCCTGGTGTTCTGTATTCTTCAGTCCCTAGACTTGGAGGGTCTGAGGGAATAGGTGTTCCCTTCAGTTGGCTCCAAATAATCTGTCCCCGGTCAAGCCCAATCCAGCATTTCTCAGCATCTTGGCTCTCTATACACATCCCCATCTCAGAGTCAGCTGTATATACCAGTGCCAACCTACCATTCTACTTTCCCTAAAGGACATACTACCTCCACCCAGTGGCTCTCCATCTCCACTGCCTCCTCAGCAGCTTCTTAGGGGGATTAAGGAATCAATTCAGGAAGCTGGGGTGCCTGTGGGGTCCAGCTCAGAGTCCATCTGTCCCTCCAGCAAGTGGAGTGGGGCTTAACTCAGGGATGCAGAGATGCAAGGAGCCATGGACCTTGCTCTCAGGAAGCTGAGTTTGGTGGGAGAAAAGATGTTGTAAATATTCCTTGTCTGTGAACACACATCCAGACCCCAATGCTTCTTATATATTTCAGTATCCCCAAAATTCCAAACAAGTTAATGACAGAAAATAAGCAGATGTATGTGGTTTTGGTTTTTGCTTTTTTTTGTTTGTTTTATGTTTTGGTTTTGGTTTTGATTTTTCGAGACAGGATTTCTCTGAGTAGCCTTGGGTGTCCCTAGAACTCACTCTATAGACCGGGCTGGCCTCAAACTCACAGAGATCCACCTGACTCTGCCTCCTGAGTGCTGGGATTAAAGGTGTGCACCAACACCACCCAACTTGTTTTTGTGTTAACTTTATTTGTGCATATGCGTGTGTGTGTGTGTGTGTGTGTGTGTGTGTGTGTGTGTCACTGTGTGTGTGCACACATGTGTGCAGGTGCCAGAAGAGGACACTGGATTTTTCTGGAGCTAGAGCTGCAGACTATTATTGTGAGCCTGCAGATGTGGAGGCTGCAAACCGAACTTGTGTCCTCCGGAAAGCAGCAAGGACTCTTAGCCACTGAGCCATGCATCCAGCCCATGGGTTTGTTTTGTTTTGTTTTTTCTTTATTTTTCAATAAAGAAAGCCATTCAAAGCACAGCACAAAATCCAAAGGTCACAACAAGAAAATTGGCAAATTTGAAAGACTGTTCTGGCCAACTGTGGTACAGATAGTTTCAGCTGAGGCAGATCACTTGAATACAAGAGTTTGAGGTTAGCCTGGGAGACATTGTAAGACTCCATTTTAAGAAGGAATACTACTAATTATTATTACTTTTTTGTTGTTGCTGTTTTGTTTTCCAAGACAGGGTTTCTCTATGTAGCCCTATCTGTCCTGGAACTTGCTCTATAGACCAGGCTGGCCTCAAAGTCAGAGATTCTCCTGCCTCCGCCTCCCATGTACTTGGATTAAAGCCATGAGCCACCACTCCTGACTCCAATAATAATTATTTTTATTATTAAATATAAATCAAATAATTAAAACAAATTTGCCTGGCTGGACTGTGGTGGCACACGCCTTTAATCCCAGTACTGGGAAGGCAGAGGCCGGCTTGTTCTACAAAGTGAGTTCAGCACAGCCAGGGCTACACAGAGAAACCCTGTCTCAAACAAACAAACAAACAAATAAACAAAAAAAAAACCAAATTTGCCCAAAGTCGCTCAAATAAAGACAGATTCATAGCCACAGCTACACAGAGAAACCCTGTCTCAAAAATAAAACAAAACAAAAAAGCAAGCAGAGGCCTGAGTTGGCTCAGCAGGTACAGGTGCTTGCCACCAACCCTGACAATCTAAGATCAATCCCCAGAACCCACGTGGTGGAAGGACAGAAGCAACTCTTGGAAGCTGTCCTCCACCTCCCCATGCACACTGTAACACATATATGATGTCTATCCCTCTCCTCACCCCTCTCTTTTCCCTTCCCCCTTCACAACACACATACACACTAAAAATGAAAAAATAATTTTTAGAAACATGAATGGTCAACAACTCTTTGAAATGATGCTGACCTTCATTAATAATCAAATAACACAGAGTAATTCAAATTAGAATTTTCTCAGCAAGACTGTAGAAAGTTCTATGCCACATCTGAAGGATTCATCTACACTGAAGAACAATCTAGAAGTATAGCATCTCTAATTTTTATTTGTGTGTGTGCGTGAGTGTATGCTCAACATGTGCTTGCACACACATGTGCACTCAGGAGTGCTTGTGGGATCCAGAAGACAACCTTCAATCAGTTCTCCCCTCCTCCACAGGCCCTGGGGTTTGAACTCGGGTCGCCAGGCTCACACGGCAACAGCCTTTCATCCTCTAAGCCAGCTCACCAGCCCTAGAAATACGACCTTTTAAATTTATTTTATTTTTACTACTTTTTAAAAATTTACATGTACAGGTATGTGTCTGTTCATGTCACATGAATGCAGGTGCCTGCGGAAGTCAGAAGGGGAGGTTGGGTTCCCCTGGAGCTGAAATAATAGAAATATGTCAGCCAGAGTGGGTCTTCCAGAAGAGGAGCCAGTGTTCTTAGCTGCCAAGTTATCTCTCCAGCCCCAATAATCTTTTGAAATAAGTTCAATGTCCTTCTAAAAGGATCAAGTAAATAAACAGTGATGCTTCCAAGTAACAGAGTATGTTGTAACCATTTAAAAATATGGGACTGTTGATAGCATTCAAATGGGGGGAATAACTTTGCAACAAATCATGCTGTGACAACAGGATATTCACATTTTAACCTGGATATCTAGTTCATGTCATGAACAAAATGAACTCAAAACAGACCAAAAACCTCAACATAAGAGATAAATATAGGGGCTGGAGAGAGAGCTCAGCCATTAAGAACACTGGCTGTTCTTTCTAATAAAGCAGGTTCGATTCCCAACACATACAAGGCAGCTCATGACCATCTGTAACTCCTGCCCTGGGAGATCTGATGCCCTCCTCTGGCCTCTATGGGCACTGCACACACATGGTGTACACACAAGTGGGAAATATACCTAGAAACTTTAAAAAAAATTTAAATTAATGAGCTAAATATATATTACTAAAAGTGTAGCTCAGTGGTGATCATTCTCCTTTCATGTATGAAGCCCCGAAATCCCAGCACCACAAAAAACAAACAAACAAACAGAAACATAAACATAAATCTTTGTAGTTTTGGTTAGAGCAATGGTTTCTTAAATATAACATGTAAAGCATAAGCAACCAATATATAAATCAGACATATAATAATAAAAACTTAATATACTTTGTGAGCTGGTAAAGGCACTTATCACCAAGGCTGAGGACCTAAGTTCAATCCCTGAGACTCATGTGGAAGGAAAGAACTCAATTCCACAAATTGTCCTTTAACCTCCAAATGCTCACCACAACACATGCTTGACCCACCCAATAAGTAAGTGTAACATTTTTCAGTTAAAAATATTTTTTCAAAACTTAACTATTTCAAAAGATACTTCAATAAATTAGAAAGGTACCCAGCATGCTCGAGGCCCTGGGTTCCATCCGCCACTTCACAAAAAGAAAAAAATAAATAGAAAAATTAATATATGAAGAAGGGAAAGGACAGGGAACAAAATGCAATGAAGAAATTAGAAACTTCACACAGTGCTCCTGGGAGAGCTGAATACTTCAGCGTCTTTGGAAAACCATCTGGCACCTCCCCAAATGGTTAAATATAGAATGATCACTCCTAGTCACCTGTCCAAGGGGAAGATACACGTCCAAAGACAGACATGTATGCAAATGTTAGCAGTACCATTAGTCATAACAATTCAAACATTCATCAACTAATAAATATACAAACATCGCTATATGTATGTAACGAAACGCTCTACCATGGTTGCAAACATCTATAAACGCAACACTCAGGAGGCAAAGGCAAGAGCACTGTGAGTTCATGACCAGTCTGGGCTATACTGTATGATCCTGTCACGAAAAAGAAGGTGGGAATAAAAGGGAGGTGGATGAAATACTGGCACATGTAAAGATTAGATGAAATGTCCAATCCAGAATCCATAAGGGCTGACACCAGAGCAGTGGCAGCAGGGACTAGGAACAAAATGTTCAGGAATTGATTATGATGGATGTACAACTCTGTCAATTTTCCAAAAACATTGAATTGTACACTTCTTTGTTTTTGAAACTGGGTTTCTCTTGAATTCGGAGATCTGCCTGTCTCTGCCTCATATGTGCTGGGATTAAAAGCGTGCACCACCACCCCCCGGCAAATTATACATTTTTAAAGAGGTGAGCTGTATTATGATACATGTGAAGTACACAAAACAATAATAACCACAAGGTCAACAGAATAAGGGTTGAGGAGGAAGCCAGTGGCTCCAGAGGTCATTAGAGTTTGAGAGCCAGTGAGCACAGGAAGGTCTCTCTCCCCTTCCTTCCTCCCTTCCTCCTTCCCCCCACCTCTCTCTCACACATTACCTTTTACTACTTTTGTTTAAGGTAGTTCTGTTGTGCTAGACTTTGGGTTTTGTTTCTGTTTGTTTTGTTTGGGGGTTGTTTGGTTGGTTTTTTGTTTTGTTTTGTTTTGTTTTTTTTAGTGTGTTTTACTTTCCACAGTAGAGACCATAAGTCCTCTCTAAAGAGTCCCCAAAAAACTGCCAGCCTTCACCCTTGCCAGCTAAGCTCTACTTGCAGAGGATCCTTGTACTTACCGTTCATCCATGCAAAAACCCTGCAGACGCTAGCTAGGGGGTGGGGGTGGGAGCGCTGGTGCCAGGGACACAGATAACAGAGCTCAGAGTCCAGTATGGAAAAGGACAGGAACACAGTAGAGGGTACCACCCACAGTACTACCAGGTAGGCCACGGCCTTCAAAGGAGTTTGGGAGCCCCCAGACAGGTCTTGCTATAGACACACTGACACATTCCCAGCCTTTATCCAACCCACCTTTTCCGCAGCCCAGTGTGGGTCTCCAGGGCAGATGCTTCTCACAGATTCCCACCCCTCCAGCCCTAACCCACTCACTAATAGCACTCACTGCTGCCTGGCTTCTTATGCCTTCTGCCCTGATGACCTAGCAGTCTGGCCAGCACTCCCAAGCCCTACCCTGTCACCCATGCTACCTGTTGTTATACCGTCCCCATAATTGATAGAATAGCCTTGAAGGCTCTTATACTGCACCATAAACTGTGGCCCTGACTCAAGCTTTTCCTTCCTTACTAAACATCCCCATCTCTATATACCTAAATCATCTCTTCTCACTCAAAAATTTCCCTTCCCCCTCATAGCCACAGGCTCCTGTGGTACAGCAGCATGGGACAGCTCTGTGAGCTCTCACAGAGCAGGCTCAGGGAGCCAGGGGTCAGGATGCCTCTCAAGGTGGACTGGTTAGCAGTAAGTCATCAGCCCACGGCACCACGGCAAGGGTGGTACCCAGAGCTCTCCAGCCACTAAGCCCCAACAGTTTTCAACTCTTCAGAAGTCTCAGTGGATAGAAGGCAGGATAGATCAGGAAGATGGAGGAACTCAAGTAGACAGGAAGTTTAGAAAGTTTTGGGGAAAGACTTGCCCCTAGGGGAAGGCTGGGGATTTCCAAGGAAGCCAGGAATGACTCTAGGGAAGAGGCGGCCTGGGAGGTTGCAAATAGGAGTGAAGGTCAGTGGGATGAGAGTTAAAAGGAGAAGGTAGCATTTCTGTAAATCCCAGTGTCCTTCCTCAGTTCCTGCACTGGAGGTGCAACTTCCAGGGGCATGAAGGCTCCCTAGCCTTCCATAGAAAGCTGGGCCTGGAAGAGAGGCAGTTGCTGGCTAATGTCAGGCACCAGGCCCTCTGCCTTCTGCTGGAGACAGCTCCCCATGTCCTGGCAATCCAAGGACCTCGACTGGACCAATAGAGTCCAGTCTCAATGAGATCAAACAGGGCCAGACCTCAAAAGGAAATGAGACTCATGGCCTCCTTTGGGCTATTTCCTGCGTTGGCCTACAAGTCCCAGACCTCAGCTACCCCCTGTATGGAGTCAGAGTCAAGGAGACTGGTGCCTTGGAGTGCCTCAAAAGCATTCTTGATCCCCAGTCACTGCTCCAGGAGCCCCCAGCACCTGCTACCATGCTTAGCAACGCAGCTACTTTGAGGCTGGTGAGACACACATGCACAGGCAGCTGCTCTGTCACATGACAATTCCACCAGGCAGCACTCCTGCACCCACCACCCTCTCACCAGCCTCGGATGCCAAGCCAGAAGATAGACAAGGGCTAATACTGCCCAGTGGGCCCAACATGAACCTCTGGCTCGAGTGGAACTAGGCTAGGGGAAGGACACAGAGCTGGGTCCCAGGAAAATTCCAGGGACCTGTTGGTACACTCCTAGATGAGCAGAAAACCCCCACCTCAGGAAGGAGAGGCCAGAATGGCTTTGGCATGATGCTTAGACAGGCTCTGGCACTGGACCATCTAGCCTAGCAAACCAACCACACAAGGAAGATTTGAAAGGTACTCCTCTACATAGTCAATACTAGTTTACACAGTTCTACCCTGGGGGATGCCAGGAAGGCTGTGGCTCAGGTAGACAGCTATTTCCTGCTCTGCATCTTTTCCGGTAGACCCTCTAGGAGTGAACATCAGGCCAGCCCTCCCAATGATTCTCTCATTCTCATTCTCCCCCCCCCCCGGGGGGGGGTTCAAGACAATGTTTCTCTGTGTAACTCTGGCTGCTGTCCTGGGCTCACTTTTGTAGACCAGACTGGCCTCCAATTCACAGAGATCTGCCTGCCTCTGCCTCCCGAGTGCTGGGATTAAAGGCTTGCGCCACCACACCTGGCAATTACAGACAGCTGTGAACTGCCATTGTGGGTGTTGGGATTTGAACCCCAGTCCTTTGGAAGAGCAGCCAGTGCTCTTAACTGCTGAGCTCTCTCCAACCCTCTCCCAATGATTCTCTAGGGGTACAGTGGTCAGCCTCAAGAGTCCACTGTCCCAGGAGCATCAGCACCTGATGCTCATGAGCAAACAGGCTGGCCACAGCACACCAACAAAGCCCATAGCAGATCCCCACACAGCACACCCACTGTGCCCACAGCACTGTGAAACCTACCCTGCCTGGGTGAGGTGTGGGGTGGAGTGGCACCACAGGTTCCAGGCAAAGCTGCAGCAGGACTTCTCTCCCTGAGTTGCCCTTGAGGGCAGAGCCAGCAAAACCAGCCATGTGGAGCTGGAACCTGTTTTGTTGGGCTCTGCCTAGGGCCTCCTGATCAACCCACCCCAGTGGCTCAAACCTAGACCTCTATGTCTTTGAGAGCTGGGATAGGCATTTGGACTCATGCCTGCGTTCAACTTACAGACCCCAACCCAGAGGCAAACATTTGGGCCTTGAATGGCTAACAGCATCCAGAACCTGTGTAGGTCCAAGGCTCCAGGAGGGCATGAAGCAGGTAAGTTGCCAAAGCCACAGACTGGGCTGGATGGATACTCTGAGGTTCCTCTACACAAGAAGGGGCTATTTCCAGGGGACAAAGTCAGGGTACAATGGAATTCCCTGCCAAGGGAGGGTGTGGCCCAGTCCCGGCCAGTTTGGGGAGGTGAGGAGAGGCAGCAGCTATGCCATTCACTGCCAGGCGGTAGCAGCCACCCCCACCCCCCCCCAACACACACACACACACACACACACACACACACACACACACACACACAGGCAATTGCCCCAGAAGAGGAGAGACAGGGGATGGTTTAGCCTTGACCCACGTGTCTGTTGGGTAAAGACACCAGACAGTGGTCTAGACTGAGGACCCTGACAAGCCCTGCTTCACACACACACACACACACACACACACACACACACACACCCGCCCCCACCAGGGCCTACCCCACCCAACCGAGCCTCGAGATGTCCTATTAAGGTCATAGACTCGGGGGCTCAGCGGAGCGCATCCATCTCTTCCCTGGGCTCCGAAGGCTGCAAGGGGCGAGCGAGGCTGGTGAGACTTTCGGCGACTAACTGGGCTCTGTTGGGACAACGGTTGGTGACAGCAGCTGGGGACATGGCCGGCCGGCTGTCAGGCTGGCTAACCTGGAGGGGCCCGCGCGCCCGAAGGGCGGACAGGGGCCAGAGGCTCCGTACCTTTGTATTTCTCCCGCACCTCCTCGTAGGCCTGGATGAAGTCCTGCTCATTGAGTGGTGGGCCAGATGTCAGTAGACCGGCCATGCCGGCGGGAGCAGATCACAACGGGCCGCTGCCCAAGGCCAGCCCTGGCGGCCGCTCTGCCCCCGCCGCCTCCGCGCGCACGGCTTAAAGAGGCCTCCCCCGCCCCGCCCTGCACCCAGGATGCCCCACGGGCGGGGCGGGGCCGGGCCAGACCGGCCAGCCGGGGACCTGCCCGGTAGGTGTACCCGCTGCCTGGCGCCCCTTCGCGGGAGTCCGAGCCTTGATCCCACACACATCCAGTTGCAAATACTTCCCTGCCTACTTGGGAACCAGATGCGGCTGACAGTTCCCAACCAGAACTTAGCCTAAGACGGCCTTTTCCCTAGGTCAGCGACGACTGTTTCAACTCCTTCGCCCCTGGCAACTCCACCGGGCCACCTTAGTGAGGCCCTTCCCGCCCGTCTCCCTCCCTCCTCCGTTCCTGTCACTTTGAACGTTCCTCCGTCATAACAGTGGATGGAGCTATAGCTGGCATCTCCGAAATATAAGAAGCCCTTAGAACATAGGAAAAAGTTGCGCATAGGAGAAACGGAGTCCACAATTTACCAAAGAAAATACCTTAATTTTTTTAAGTTCTTTTCTATCCATCCGTCTGACACAGACCTCCCAGCAACCGACAGTGTACCGTTCCTGGAAACCTTAAACACTGTATTCTCTACCCTCTCCCCGTCTTTAAAGGTCTGAGATAGAGAAGGGTAGTCATAAATCCAGGTGGGAAAATAGCCCCTTTTATTGGGGGGGGGGGAGAGATAGTTCAGGCATGTGTGAGCAAGGGCTCTCGCTGGGGCTCATGAATATTCCTTGAAGCAGGATAGGGAGCATGCCCGTTATCTGTTCCTTTCCATCTCCACAAGCTGCTGCTGTGCTTCCACCAACAAAGTTCCCCGATGTTGTACCACTTCTGTGCTCAGCACCTGGCCTTTCAGCTCACTCTACCCTTCCCACCTCTTGCATTTCAAACGCCTCATCATCCCCTAGGGGGCCCTGCTGGTGGAATGGGGTCAGTGCTCACTTTCCCATGACATCCCACCCAATAGCCTCCAGCCTTAGGTGACCCAGTTCCCAAAGGAACAGGCCGCCCTCCAGCTAGCTACCTTCCAACTGCCTGCTGTCTCCCATGGTGCCTTTTGCCTAGGTCTTTCCCATCCTGGGACTACCAGCTCCTGAAAGGAACAGCTGTTACCCTGGCTCATGAAGTTTCTAGGGCTCTCACAGATGAAACTTCCTCTCCTTACGGGTGGCAATGGACTCTCACCCTCAGATGGTGGCCAAGACCAGGAGAAGCAGTTTGACCTCAAAGGCCCAAGAAATTATTCCCACTGGAGATGGGCATCTGGACCGGTTTCAATGAGACCTCTGATGAGCTGGTAGAGCAGGAAGTCTCCTTGCTTTAAAAGACCTCCAGCCTCCTGCAGCTACCCAGGTAGAGCCAGCAGGTGGAGCTGTGCCGCCTGTACACACCAGGACAGGACAAGCCCTCCCTCATGATCGCCCCCCCCCCCCCGCCTCTAACCCAGTCCAACACCCCCACACAACACATATAGGGTGTTAACACCCGTGCTAAGGAGGCCAGCCGACCAGACCCTTCCCCGTTACCTGCAATTCGGATGACTGCCCGCTCTGCGGGATCCAAGACGCTCCCATTGCCCACAGAACCACCTCCACTTCGCCGGCTTCGCTGTGTTTTCCCAAGGTTCCAGGGCAGTGTGTCCCCAGGGCTGGGTGAGCCACTGCTTCCATTAGAACTACCTTCAGCCACTGCCACTGGCCGTACCTCGGAGTCCTCCCCTGACATGGCCTCCTGGAGAGACAGTAAGAGGGAGTCACACTCTCACCTGTCGGGGAAGTTGGTACTGTATATTGACCCATCACCTCCTTAACCTAAACACCGTTAACCAAACTCCTCCTAGGTCCCATCTTGCCCACACACTGACCCCCTGGTGCCCATCCCAGACTTGGCCTCTCCCCTGTTCCTATCTATACTCACATTCTCCCGCACGCGCACACGCACACGCACACACTGACTGACCATCATTCCTGTCTCTTAGTTACCCAAACGCTGACTATCCTCCCCCGCCCCCATCTCCAACACAAGGCACTGACTCCACCTGTCAGACTGGAGAGGAAGAGGGCACTCACTACCTTCAAGTAAGTACACGTTGATAGGATCCTGTCACTGGGACAACTAGAGCTTCCATTCCCTGCATTTCAATCTTGGACACTCTCCCTTCTGATCCTCCAATAGGCTGGCAACGAGGCCATCAACAAACACTGTCTGTGTCCCTCTTGTCCCACGCTTCAGAAAAGGACCCCCAACTCCGGTCCGTGGTCACTGCATTCTACCTCCAGTCTCAGTCTTTAGGTTTCCCCATCATTCTACCCCACCTCCAGCCACCACAGTCCCACCTCTGTCTCCGTGATCTCTGCAGCAAAAGCCTATAAATAGCTGGAGCCGCAGCGGCGTGGGTTGCGGGAACTCGGATGCCGCAAGGCCCGGGGGAGCCCGGCAGCAGCTCTAACAACCCACCAGCTTACTTGCTGCAGGAGCAGCCAAGGCGCACGCATCCCCACGCGTGCACACGCCCCGGCTCCCTGCCCCAAGAGCACTGGCGTGCGAAGAGGTGAATGGGGGCTCTGTGTCAACGGGGTGGCATAGCGTGGGGCCACAATGTGGGCTCTGTGCCTTGCCCTCAGGCCAAGGGCTGGGAAAGAGTCAGCGGTCTCCAAGCCGGTGCCCTTCCCGACCCCGCTCCACAGCGGGGCCCCTCAAGTGGCTGCCTCTGTTCCAGCCCCCAACCAAGCCAGCCTTCACCGAAGCGTTTTCTGCCCACACCCAAGCACCTCCCCGTCCAGTTCCGCAATTTCCTGATTACAGGGAGATGTTGTTCTCTGCATAGGGCAAGAGGGGCTACGAGGCAGCACCTAGTTCCGGGTGGTCTGAAGCCATCCCACCCCCACCCATGCTCTCCGCAAACTCCCAAAACATTTCCAGCCTCTCCATACCCTCCCAGTTCTACGCTCCTGGTGGTTCCGCTGGCCTCCTCTCAGATGCTGCAGCCAGACTCCTAAGGCCAAGAGAGCTGCGGAGGCAGCGCAGGCGGGGCGAATTCAGGGCCCCGCCCCGAACCCACCGAGAACTGCGCTGCCTGGGCACCTCCGAGAGTCAGCAAACAACTCACGCGTGACCGGGCTACGTGCCAGGAGTCCCGGACCTGGAGGTTGCAGAACCGGAGCCCACGGTATGACCAGATCAGGAGGCACTCACCAAGTGCGCACACCTTGGCGGGAGGCTCTGGAGGAGGCAGAGATGCTGCTGGCCAGCGTGAGGTCGTAGGAGTGCACTGCGTCCAGACGTCTGGGGACACTGGCCCACCGCCGCCCCCAACCCTGGGTGAACAGCTGACCCGGTCCTTTGTCACATGGGTGGCCCCCACATCCCAAACAGAGGTCGGATTCCGAATTCCAGCCAGTCCTTCTGTATAACTGGTTTCATGTACAGGTTTATTCAAAGACAGAGCCGCGCTAGGGCGCGGTCCAACCAAGACGGGTGTGCCCGGCAGTGCACCCTCCTGCCGTGTTCTGCTGACCCCTGGCGGTCGACCAGGCCAAGGAACAGATTAGGTCTGGCCCTCCACAGTCCACAGTCATCCTGGCTTTCCAGGCAGAGGTAGGGGCGCCCCCAGGGGCAGCTCTGCCGCTTAGGGACTTTGTACAGTAGGAAACCAGAAACTGGCATCTTAGGTCAAATGTCCAGGAAAGAGATCCAAGGGAGTTATTAGGGAGTACCCCGGGGGACATTCTTGCAGGTGATTAGATGAGTGGGTAGCGCTTGGGTGTCGTGAAAGATGACAAAGATTCTGGGCTGCTGTAGGCAGTCCACGGCGCTGTCGTAGCGAAGCACCTGACCGGAGGCCCTCAAAGGAGGGGCCTTCAGACCCTGGGAGCCCTGTCCATAGTCACCGGTCAGCACCTGTGCTACAAACACTGCCTTGTGGCCTTCTGCGTTGGGAGGCGAGTAACGATCCAGTACGGACAGAGAGGCACGCTTGGCGAAGTACACGCCCTGTCCGTAGAGTGTGCCTACAAGGACAAGGACAGGTGAGCCACCAGGGCGAGGATCATCAGGGTCAGCATGGCCCATGTCCCTACCCGGCGCGGGCCTTACCGTTTCGTCCACAGAAGCTGCGGTTGAAGCCGTGTGTGCAGATATCAAGCACTGCGGAGTCTGAGGTGCCATGGTAGAGGACCTGCTCCACGGGGCGTTGCTGGCAGCACTGCAGCAGGCGCTGGCGATGCAGCCGGTACTGTTGTTGCAGCAATGGGTGTGACACACGTTCTACCTGCCAAGTGCACGGTAGTTGGGGTGAAGTTATTTGGAATCTATCCCTTTACTGGCCAGAAGAGAGCTGAACTCAACCATCACCAGCTCTCTGGTGGAAGGAAGAATTTAGGATCTGAATGAAAACGTGAAGCCCCTTCCCCATTATGCTCTTGTCGAGAGGACTACAATAGCTACATCTATGGGACAAGTGGCATTGGAGGGCTGGCTTCCATAACTCCTCCAGGGATATCTGACGCCTCCAGGGAGCCCTGATGGTGGGTAGATCCCACCCCACTCACCTAAACTTAGGACCAACAATCAGGCTTCAGCAGAAAAAAAAAAAAAAAAGCCAAGCCATATTGCCTCTCAGTGCTGGAAGACTTAAGACAGTAGAGAAGGCTTCAGACTCAACCTCAGTCCTGAAGAACAAACTGAAGCATTTTATTTATTTATTTAGGTTTTTTGAGGCAGGGTTTCTCTGTGTAAAAGGACTGCCTGTCCTAGTACTCACTCTGTAGACCAGGCTGGGCTAGAACTCACAGAGATCCGCCTGCCTCTGCCTCTGCCTGTAGGTGTGTGCCACCACAGCCAGGCAAGCACAGTTTTGTTTTGTTTTTCTCCTAAACACAGCTTTAAAAAAAACTCCAATTGGCCTTTTAAGAGGAGGCAGACAAATACCACATCCATCAAACAAAACTAGCTGCTATGAAAAGGAGTCTGAACGTGAGCAAGAGGAAATTAACAATGAGATATCAAGGCGAGGGCAGCAGGGTGCTCGCTTCATGGGTTGGATCCCCAGTATTAAAAATGAAAGGGAAAAGCCAGGCGGTGGTGGTGCACGCCTTTAATCCCAGCACTCAGGAGGCAGAGGCAGGCAGATCCCTGAGTTCAAGGCCAGCCTGGTCTACAGAGTTAGTTCCAAGACAGCCAGGGCTACACAGAAAACGGTCTTGAAAAACCAAAAGAGGAAAAGGAGAAAAAGAAGAAGAGAGAAATGGAGGAAGAAAATAAAAAGATGATGCAATGGTTAAAGCTAAAGATTTGGCCACGTGGTACTCTAGATGGATTCACAGAGCGAAAGGGAAAGGGACCATGAGGAACAGGCAAGAGCATGAAGCAGAGGAGAAGACCTAAGCTGTGCTTCAGAAGAAGGTGGTGCACCTGGGGACACAGTGGAAGATGTTTCCCTGAGCTGGAGGGCACACCACCAGGGAGTCTCAAGGACACTGGGAGAAGCACGCCCCTGGCATCTAACAGAAAACTATAGCTTTTGAATTGAAGAAGCCTTCGCAAGTATACACATATGCACCAAGGTAAGTCTAAAAATACAAATGGGAAGAAATCCCACACTGAGTTTCTCAACACCAGTCCTGGATGTTGTTGGTAAGCCATCAAGCTTGGGTCTGAAGAGATGGCTCTGCAGTTAAGAGTACACACTGCTCTTGCAGAGCACCCAAGATTGATTCCCAGCACCCATGTCAGACAGCTCACAACCACCTGTAATCCCAGCTCCAGAGGGATCAGGGGCTTCTACAGTCACCTACATTCATGTGCACATAATCCCTCACCCCCTCCACTTTAAAAAAAATCAATCAATTGTTCTAACTTTCCAAGAATGGGGGGCTGTAAGAAAGTAAAGGCCTTTGCTATGTGAGCCTAGAACCTGAATTCAGGTGCCAGAAGCCACCCACATAAAGATGGGAGAAGAGCAATATCTTTGTAAATCTGAGAAAAAAATATTTTGAATCTAAACACTATATTCCAGCCAAGATAATAATGGCAACAAATAAAGACATATTCTCAAATGAAAAACCATAGAAAGTTTACATTCATATCAAATTAGAGCCAGGTGTAGTGGCTCATGCCTTTAATTCCAGAACTCAGAGGGCAGAGGCTGGATCTGTGGGTTCAAGACTTTCCTGGTGCTTTCCAGGAAAGCCAGAGCTGCATAGTAAGAACCTGTCTCAATAAAATTAGGGTTTCAAAACAATCCTCTAGTTACAAAAGGCTATATGCTTGCTCTTTGGTTTTTAAGACAGGTTCTTGCCCAGACTAGCCTTTATTATGTAAACCAGGCACGCCTCAAACTTTCAGGATTCGGTCTCAATCTCTGAAGTGCCTGGATTACAAGCATTTGCCACTACACCCAGTTGTTACTATGACCTAAAACTCAAAGATGTTCACTACACACTCCTGTTCAACAGCAGAGTCTACACACCGGGGTGTGGAGAGGTCCGCTTGACTGGAAGAAACAAAGAAAGTAAAAGAGGCACTAAATCCCAGAGTATTCCCTCACCCAATGTTGTTTGTTGTTGCTTGAGACATCGTCTTGTGTATCCCAGGCTGGTCTTGACCTCAGTGTGTAGCTGAGGATAATCTTCTCATCCTGCTGCCTCTTCCTGCCCCTCACTGCCTGGGACTTGGTGCTACCATGCCCTTCTGTTCATTGCTGGGAACTGAACCCAGCGCTTTGTGAATGATGGGAAGCGCTGGAGCAGCAGGAATGCATTTCTAGTCCATCACACAGGGTTGTGGGGTGTTTTGTTTATATGTTTGCTTGTTTTGGTTTGCCCTCTTTAGGATTTTTTTGTTTTAAATTTTCGTACGTGTGTGTGTGTGTGTGTGTGTGTGTGTGTGTGTGTGTGTGTGTGTGT
>CAJQZJ010031511.1:9780332-9794905 GCA_907164525.1 Lophiomys imhausi
TTGGAAGGTTGAGGCAAGAGGATTGCCACATGTTTGAGGGCAGCCTGAGTGAGTTCCAAGCCAGCTGTAGTCACAGAGTGAGACCTTGTCTCAAAACAACAAAGCCAAGGGGTTGAAGAAATGGTTCAGAGGTTAAGAGCACTGGGTGCTCTTCCAGAGATCCTAATTTCAATTCCCAGCAACCATCTATAATGGATCTGAGTCCCTCTTCTGATGTGCATGAAGACAGAACATTTATATATATATATATAAAATAAATATAGCATATATTTATTATATATTATATACAATAATATAATTAAAAATTTTAAAAACAGGGTGGGAGGGCAGGACTGGGAGGGGCGGAAAGAGGACACTGAGATGGAGATGTAACCCGAAGTAATAAATATTTTTAAAAATAAAATCATTATTAAGAGAAAAAGAATTTAAAAACAAAACAAACAAATAAATAAATAAAGCCAAAAAGGGATGGAGTCCTTAGAGGCTTCAGTAAATCCTAGATTTAGGAATTAACTCCCTGAACCCATCGATAGTCACATTTGCCAGAAGAGACTCGTGCCTCCAGAAGTCGTTAGCCCCCACGCCAGATCCCCAACCAACCCTGGTCAGAAGGTGCAGGCTGCAGGACTCTGACCTAGGACGCCTCCAGACAGCAGCCCACTGGCCGAGCCAGGCAGTTTCGGAAAGCTCAGAGGCGCGGGGATCATCACAACATCCGCCCTTTGGCACGGCCCCGCCCCTTCCCGCCCGCCCCACCCGTCACAAGGCCCCGCCCACCACAGGCCCGCCCCGCCCAGTCACAAGGCTCCTCTGCGTCTCGCCAGCCGCAGGCGCAGGCCCAAGCAACCCGGCCGCCCAGTGGGTGCAGGTGCCGACGCACCGGCCATCACCGCGCGCGGCTGCGCAGCGGGCACCGTAGGCACCGGCCTCTGGCTCCCCGGGAGCGGTGAGTCCCCCGACCAGTCCCAGGAGCGTGTCACCGCCGCGGCCCCTTGCCTGTCGGCTCTCCTCCTCCCTGCGTTACTGAGCCTCCTCGGGTCAGTTAGTTCGGACTGGACGAGCGGCCGACTCGCCCAGACTGGTTGCATCATTGGGGGTGGGGAACTCTGGCGGCCCTGAGCAAGAGGGAGGGGGCGGCGCGCTGCAGCGGCCCAGACCCGAGGCCCAGCGACCCCCAACCCGAGAAGAGGGCCCATCGGCCCTCGGGGCGCGTTCTGTGGCCACTGTCCCCTCCCCCGTCGCCCCCATCCCCGCTTTGTTCCCTTGAACGCCCTCTGTGGTCCTATCCATCCCCCACACACCCCCGCACCCCGCTGTTCCTGGCGTACCCTACTAGCAGACACCTTAGCAGCCAATACAGGCCTGCATTCAGCACTCGGAGCTGGGGACATTGGGCCCCGTGCTTAGGAGGGGAGGGTCAGTGTTCCCACTGGCCACAGATGGCCTGGGGATTTCCTCGGATAGAAATAGCCGCTAGCGCTGGCCCCTTCAAGCTGCTTAATAGGCGGGATGGGAAAGGGAGGGCCAGGGCACACCCCCACGCCTCCCTAGCTACTAGCTACAGCGCCTCTCTGCCAGACCCTTTCATTGCTGAGCTCTGACCCGAAGGACCCGCATCGGCGAGAAAGCATCTCCCAAGCTCCAAGCTGTGGCTGACAGCCATCACTCTTCCTCCCATCCCCCACTCCTAGATCAAGAGCAGCCCCTTCCAAGGGTCCACAACATGAGTCCCCTGAGCTCCACCCAACTCTCCCTGCCTTCTTTTTCTGTGGCTCGTTACAGCCTTGTACAGAGGTCATGGTCCAGCTTTTTTTTTCTTCCTGGGTTCCGCAGCAGGTGGTGCTGTCACTGGTTCCAGTCTCTCAGAGCTAACTGTTCTGTTTTTCTCCTCTAGGGGCAGCCACAGAACCCAAGGCCATGTCCCATGAAAAGAGTTTCTTGGTGTCTGGGGACAGCTATCCTCCCCAAAACCCTGGCTATCCTGTGGGGCCCCAACCCCCTATGCCTCCCTATGCTCAGCCTCCATACCCTGGGGCCCCATATCCACAGCCCCCTTTCCAGCCCTCTCCCTATGGTCAGCCAGGGTATCCCCACGGAGTTAGCCCCTACCCACAAGATGGCTACCCTCAGGGACCCTACCCCCAAGGAGGCTACCCACAGGGGCCATACCCACAGAGCGCCTTCCCTCCCAATCCCTATGGACAGCCACCACCCTTCCAGGACCCTGGTTGTAAGTGTGGGGAAAGGTGGGGGCAGGGGCAGGGATAGGGATCCAACTGCCCTCCAGGGCACATTGACCCAGCCTCTGTGTTCCTAGCACCACAGCATGGGAACTACCAGGAAGAAGGGCCTCCATCTTACTATGACAACCAGGAGTTCCCCGCTGTCAACTGGGACAAGAACATTAGGCAGGCCTTCATCAGAAAGGTTGGGCCTGGCAAGTGTGTGGGGTGGGAGGAGTCATGGGGAGGCAGCTGAGGTGGAGCTCTGATTCGCTCTTTCCCAGGTGTTCCTGGTGCTGACCCTGCAGCTGTCAGTGACCCTGTCCACTGTGGCCATTTTCACTTTTGTTGGGGAAGTGAAAGGCTTTGTCCGGGCGAATGTCTGGACCTACTATGTCTCCTACGCCATCTTCTTCATCTCCCTCATTGTCCTTAGCTGTTGTGGGGACTTCCGGCGAAAGCATCCCTGGAACCTTGTTGCTCTGGTAACTCCCAAACCTGAGCCCAGTTCCCCTACACCCATGGAACAGGAAAGGGAGGTGCACAGGGTTGGATGGAGAGCAGCTCCACACACCCAAGGCTCCCTGTGATCCTCTTCTGCAGTCGATCCTGACCGTCAGCTTGTCCTACATGGTGGGCATGATAGCCAGCTTTTACAACACGGAGGCAGTCATCATGGCGGTGGGCATCACCACAGCTGTCTGCTTCACGGTGGTCATCTTCTCCTTGCAGGTAAGGGGGACCTAAGACAGGGTTGTAGTCCAGAGCCCTGAACCCCCACAGCCTCTCACCTTGTTCTTTTCCTTCCAGACCCGCTATGACTTCACGTCTTGCATGGGTGTGCTCCTGGTGAGTGTGGTGGTGCTCTTAATCTTCGCCATACTCTGCATCTTCATTCGGAACCGCATCCTGGAGATTGTCTATGCCTCGCTGGGCGCTCTGCTCTTCACCTGCGTGAGTGAGGGTGTTGGGAGGCCTTTCCTGGGATATCAGGTGAGTGAATAAGCTGTTTAATAACCAACCAGGTTTTTGCATCCTAGTTCCTGGCAGTGGACACCCAGCTGCTCCTGGGGAATAAGCAGCTGTCCCTGAGCCCAGAAGAGTATGTGTTTGCAGCTCTGAACCTGTACACAGACATCATCAACATCTTCCTATATATTCTCACCATCATTGGCCGTGCCAAGGAGTAGAACAAGCCCCAGCTCAGGTGGCATGGTTGGTTCAGACCCATGCCCCTGGCATGACAACGCCATCTGTGCTTCCCTCTCTCTGATCCCCAGGCATGGCCTGGAGCAGAGGGAGCCCTTCTCACCCTCGTGTATGTTCACTGCAAATACTTAATGTTTGGACCCTCTATGGCCACAGCATGGCCCTTTTTAGCCCTCTTACCCTTGCCAAGGGGTGATGGGGCTGAGTTTCTGTGCCACCTTCCATCCACTCATTGTTGCATGAGCCCTGTCTGCCAGCCCATCCCACCTGGGATCAACACCAAGTTCCAGGGGAGAAGGATCACATCAAGAGGTGAGGGTGCACGTCTTCCCTCTTGTTCCAGCTCCCCTGGCATAGAGTACCCCCTGTTCCCGCCCCACCCTGCCTTCTGAGGGACAAGCAGGGTGGGGTTTCATTCTTGCGCTGAGCCCCAAGAGCAGAGAGGATGGCATGTTTCAGGGGAGGAGCCTTTCTCTCATACTGCCCTCATTAAAATTCCAATAAAGGGTATCTTCTGCCCTTTGCTTCTCCTTGTCTCTCTTCACTGCCACTTCCTCCATGAGGTATGGAGGGGCTTCAGCAACCCCTTGCCCTGGCTGATGATAACTTCTGGACAGGTACTGACACTGGAAGTTAATGGCAGTAGCCAATCCACCATACTTGCACTTCTTTCCTTGCCATCTTGCTAGCTGCATTTCAAGGTGTGTACTGGGAACTGGGCAGATGGACAGGGCTCTTGAGACACACAGGTATAGTGTCAAGCCACATAGTAGGGAGTAGGGACTGGCTGTGTACACCTCTACTTTCTGAGAATGGCACCATGGGCTCTGTGAGTTCTGTAACCGAACTTTTAAATTATTATTTAACACTTATTTATTTATTACTAAATTCACTTATAACAAACACCAACAATTTTTACAACCCCTTTAACCTATCCACTAAACCTATTGATAATCATAACAACTACTTTCATAACCTTTTAGAATGATACAGTCTCTGGGGGTCCTCAGTCGTCAGGAACACAGTCTTTGTTGTAGATTCTTTAACGCACTTAGCAGTCCTTCTTCTGGATCTCTCAGATGCAGGTTCGTCAGGGTAAGTTGGTTATTGCAGTCTCACCTTAAATAAGGCTTCATGCTTTCTTCTCTGTGGGAGACCCCAGCCGTCTGCAGGCCAACTTCTTTTGAATCAGGAACTCAGCTGCTCTGCCTCAGTCCTTAAAGCCAGGCACCGTTTCCTTTAGGCCACTGTTTGGACAGATCAAACCCCTCTAGGCAAAAGCTGAGCCACAGGGTCCAGTCCTTGGCCTTTTGGTGTCTTGCTCAGGCTTTCTTTGCTCACCGGCTTCTTTCTGCTTCAGGGAGAGAGCTGGCCATCAATGGCCAGCCCTTTTTTCAGCAGGACTCTTGGAGCTCTCTAGCATCAGGGGCCTCTTCTCCTCTTGGCTCCACGCACTGTCCTCAAATAGGAGGAACTCTGTTTCAGCTTAATTTGGGCTCCGCCCACTTAGCAGCTGAAAACAATGTCAGGCCAGATACTTTGTTTCTTCAAGTCTTGAGTCTTTCCTGTTTTTCCTTACTTCAAACTTGTTTTTCAGTCTATTGAGTCTTTCCTGTTTTTGCTGACTTCAAACTTGTTTTTCAGTCTATTGAGTCTTTCCTGTTTTTGTTGACTTCATGCTGATAATGCTCTTCAGGCCCCGAATTAAGAGACAGTATCAGAAACTCCTATATATTTTCTAAATCTAATTTATCTAACTCCTACATAGTTCCTTATGTCTCTGCGTGGAACCAGCTGCATAGGACATTGGCAGAACCCTGAAAGCTGAACAGAGATGGCTCCTTGGCCTTTGGTGCCCTGGCACTGCCCTTTGGTGCCAGTTCCTCAGTCCTGCCTGTTCTTGCCCCCTCCTCTGATTTTGCCATTTCATCTCTGGAGCCCTCCTCCATGTGTCCAGGTCCCTGGGATCCTGCTGTGCACGAGCGGGGTGAGTCCTCACCCGCCCCACAGAAGGCTCCTTGATAACTAGCTCTGGACTCAGTTCAACCCCCTAGCCTCCTGAAACCCCAAGGTCAGGATGGTCTTGATTCTTTTAGTTTCTTCCCCAGGACTCTGCATTCTGATTGGCATGAGAACCTCCCTGGGAGGTTGCTTCCTGACAGGGTATGGGTGTGCTCAATTAACTGGCATCAGCTCCTTATGTACGTGTAGGAACTCATGCTCCACAAGCCACCCAGTGCCCACAGGTGCCTCTGCTGTGGCCTATGCCAAGCCACAAGCACCCTCCCCCAAACTTGGGGTTTCTGCATTATCTCCCCAAGCCAGATGTGGCCATCCTTTCCTTCATTCTGTCTCATTCCTCCCCAACCTAACCTCAGATTCATTTATACCCTATTGGCACAAACCAGACTACTGGATGTGAACCATGGATCCCACAGTCCACCACCTACCTAAGACCCACTCTACCTGGTGCCCTCAGGATGAAGCCTGTATTCCTCATTCTGGTATCCAGGGTCTGCCAACTGTCCCACTGGCTGCTCCAGCTGCCTTCCTACTCTCATCTCCAGCCCTGACCTCAGACAAACTGAACCAAGAGGTTTCTCCTTGATAGGCAATTCTTGTAGCCCTTCTGCTGGGGGCAGGGTTACTGCTGCTAGGAACCCCTTCTGGGAATCTGCCTTACTTTAACAGCTAACAGTCATTTGGTAACAAGACAACAGAAACACTTTACTCCCTCCACTTTCTGGCATTCCTTTGAGCAGAAACAGTTCCTCATCGAGCAGAAACAGTTCCTCATCGAGAGTACTGAGGCAAGTTCTGTAAACATGTTGATGAGAAGAAATCAACCTAAAAGTTTGGGGTTATTGCTCAATGGCTGAGACCTTGCCCAATAACTTGCCTAGCTGGTGCAAGGGCCCGGATTCCCAACACCACAAAAACAAAGCCCCACTCCTGACATTAACTCATAGATCAAGAGGAAAGAGACCATATTGTTAAAAATGTCAAGCAAGACAGGAGGTGTACCCCAGGGATCATCACAAAGCAATGTGAGGAAGGGTAGTGTTTCATCAGAAAATTCCAGGAAAACTTAGTTGGGGAAGAGGCTTTCTGTGAGCAGCTAGGACCTGGAGGAGGTAAAGGCCAAATACAGGGGTTTGAAAATGCCCTGTCAATGAGAGATATTCAGCAAGAGCTACTGGGTTTGTTTTCAAGTAGATAAATTCCAAAAGAAACTAGATCTCTGGCTGGGCCAGGTGAAGAAAGCAAAGGGAGCTGTTGAGATATGTTAGAGACTGAGCAAATGGTGCCGACAGCACGTGAGGTTGAGTGTAAGGGTCAGGACAGCAGAGGCTTCTACCTACTGAAAGGAAAGCAAAACCAAGCTCCTGATGTTAACCTAAGCATTAGAGTAGATTGAAGTGTTCATATTGGCCTGTGGAGATGACTGAGTGGGTGAGACTATTGCTCTGCAAGCACAGGAACTATATACCCCAGGACCACAGTAAAGTTGGGCATGGCAGCATTCATCTGAACTTCTAGTGCCCCTACGTCAAGATAGGTGACAGAGACGAGAGAATCTGTAGAAGCGTGCAGGCCAGGTAGCCTGGAGTATGCAACAGTTAACAACAAAGGGACCCTATCTCAAAGTGGAAGGAAAGCAAGGACAGGCACCCAAGTTTGGCCTCTGTCTCCATGCACACAGTAGGGCATGCACATCCCTGCACATAATACACATAGCACATGAAAATGTATTTAAAAGGCTCTCAAGTTGATGTATGTAGTTAAATGGAGTCATACATGGAATCAAATGTGAGATCACTATGTTGATGTTCAAGTGAGAAAGAAAAGCATTTTTCCAATACCTGGGATCTGGCCTGTCCTATCTACGAGGTCTCAGGGCAGCTAGGAACTGTCCTGGTACTCACAGATAGAGACGCTGGGGTTGCTAGGAGCTGATCTGGCCCCTACAGATAGAGCCTTGATGCTGTACTTAAACAATTTCACAAAATGACAGCACAACCAGGCCACTCTGTCACCATGATGGGTGAATAAAAAACCAAAACCCCTCTTAATCATATCTAAACAGGTATTCTTCAAGCTGTAGGAAGGACCAAGCTGTATTCTCTCTGTCTATGCTTCCATGAGTGATACTCCAACTTGGTCAAACCACAGATGTGCCCAAGCGGGTTACATGGAACAGCACTGACAGAACTAACTGCACCAAGACATAAAGAGGTGATTGGCTTTCCACCATGAGCACTTCTATGCATAAGCAACAATGAAACCTTGTCTTCAAGATTAAACAATGAAACTAAATGTCCACCTCTTCACCATATCCCCCCACCCTCAGAGCAACATTGTCATTGGTGCCTGTGGCAAAGCACAGTAGTGGGCTAGCTCTAGACCCCAGCTCCCGAGGCCAGCTCAGATCCCCCAGACTGCCTCTGGCTCACCAGGGCGGCTGCTCAGCATCTCTAGATGGGAAGGCTCTTCAGGGCAGGAATTGAGATCTGATTTTTATACATAGCCCAGGACCTAGTATAGAGCCTGGCACAGCACAGTGTCAATCAAGCAATGAATGAATGAATGAATGACGTTAACACAGCATGAACCACACAAGCACCACCTGCCTCAGGACAAGTACAAGATGGTCTTTGGCTGAGCACAGTGGATGGCGTCTCAGGAGTAAAGGGAGTAAAATTAAAGGCCATGGTACGTAGCAGAGTCATGTTTTTGGAAAGTACATGATGGAAAGAGGGGCAAGGGCATGGGAGAGGGATGGAAGAGCAAGGCAGTCAAAGCTGAGGGAGCCTACCATGGTCTGGAAGCTCAAATATTGGAAGTATATTGTGCGGGCAGCAATGGCTCTGAAATGGTTTGAGCAGAGGCAGGAAAACTGGCGAGGAAGACCTGCACTCAGGGACAGGAGGAGGTTAGAGGTGATGAAGAGACTTGCCTGAGAGCTGGCATCAGCCCTGCAGGCTCACAAATTGGCCCCTTCTCCATTGGGGTCCAGATGCCACTTCCCAGGTCCCAAGGGCCTGTCCTGGCACCCAAGGTGCTACCCTGTCTCAGGCTTTGCAGTACCTTTCAGAATGCCCAAAATGTACATATCTCTTCCCCATCTACTCCAACTTCTCAACTCCCATCTCTTCAATAACAGAGTGCTGCTTCTCCTTGTAGGGACCCTACCCTCTGGATGCACTTCATCAGCCATATCTCCTCCCCCCTAGCCACTGCCCCTTCTAACCGTAAGGCTCTTGTGCATCTATTCTCTTTTATTGTGCTCTGGCTAGCATTTTGATGCCACTCAGCAGCTTCCTGGTTCTGGAATAACTCTAACTCAGGCTCAGACCCTCCTCTTGATTCCAACTGTCATCATAACTTCTGGCCAATTAAGTTCTGTCTTTTGAGCTATCTCTAAGCTAGCCCTTCTCTCATGTCATGGCAGCCTCCAGTCTATCCTTAGCACAGCCGACAAATCTTTCTGAAGAATAGCTGGATAGTCATTACCCACTTAAACCCCTTCAGTGGCTTCACAAACATGAAAACGTGAGTTGACCTGAGCCCAACTTCCAATCCAAACACTATAAAATTGCTATGTAAATGCTTTAAGCCATTTAAACATGCCTAAGGGAGCAAGAATGCACAAAATACATGTAAAAGGAGACCCCCTTAACTGTGAGAGATAGTTGCAGCTGTTTAATTGACAGAAATTGCCCTGAGTAGACCAGAATTCACATTTGAGATCCTCAGGGGAAAGTCCTGGTAAGATCCTGGGCTCTTGTCTAGAAATCTGGAGGGCTCCAAGTACAGATGAGTGGGGGCAGGGGTGGGTTTGAGGCAGCCAAAATCAAGCCCAGGCTCCACCCATCTCTGACTAAACAGTTATGGGAAATTAGTCCACTCCCTGTGCCTGGCAAAGGATGAAGTGAATTCCTTCTGAAAAATAGACAATATCACCTAGAAACAATATCTGTCATTTCATTAACATCACTAGGTATTTCAAAACATAAGATTGTCTGACTAACAACCAAGAGGGAAAATCAAATGACAGAAACAGACCTAGAGGTGATTCAATAATGGAGTGAGAACAAGGTCTTTAGTACACACGTGGCTATTAAGGAAAAATACATGTGGGAGCAGTAGAAAGTAAAAGAAATATGGAAAATCCCACCAAGCATTAGATTCTATAACAATAACAAGAGTCAGCCAGGCGTGGTGGTGCAAGCCTTTAATCCCAGCGCTTGGGAGGCAGGAGGCAGGTGAGTCTCTGTGAGTTTGAGGCCAACCTGGTCTCCAGAGTGATTTCCAGGACAACTAGGGTTACACAGAGAAACCTTGTCTTGAAAAACAACAAACAGGCCGGGCGTTGGTGGCGCGCGCCTTTAATCCCAGCACTTGGGAGGCAGAGGTAGGCGGATCTCTGTGAATTCGAGGCCAGCCTGGTCTACAAAGTGAGTCTAGGACAGCCAGAGCTGTTATACAGAGAAACCCTGTCTCGAAAAACCAAAAAAAAAAAGAAAAACAACAAACAAAAACCAAAATCAAGTTGAGCTTGAGCTTTAAAATTTTTCTTTTTAAAGTAAAGTCTCAGGGGGCTTGAGTGATGGCTCACAGGTTAAGAGCATTTGTTGCTCTTGCAGAGGACCAGTGCTCAGTTCACAGCACCTACATCATGACTTACAACCACCAGCAAACTCCAGTTCCAGGAGATCCAATTCCATCTCCTGACATCTGCAAGCACCAGGTGTGTGTGTGCCATATACACATATAGGCAGACAAAATGCTCATGCACATAAAATAACATAAAAATATATTATTTATATATTATTATATAATAATAACATATATATATATATATATATATATATATATATATATAAAAGAAACCAAAAAGGGCTTGGAGAACAGGTAAATAGCAAAACTCTTGCTTAGTGTGTTTCAGGCCTTGGGTTTGAGACCCAACTACACAAAAATAAAAAACAAGAAAACAGATACTAACAGATGGGGAGAAATTGTGTTGGACCCTGTGGGTCCCCCAAGGTCCTGATGCCCTGAGACCACCAGAGACCGAGGTTTGTTGCAAAATACAAGAGGATTTTTATTAAGTGGATGCGCCAGGGTTCAGCTGCCTTCGGGAAGGAGTGAACACCGAACCACAGTTTACAGGCAGCTTTTAAGCACAAAAACCACAAACGGAGGGTAAAGAATATAGTTGCTTATGTAAACTTAACCTCTAGCTCGCTGGGCGATAACTGCAATCAGGTGGGGATGGGGGAACAAAGGGGAACATTCTAGTCAGCTATGTACACTCAGCCTTTAGCTCGCTAGGGTGGGACCATTGTCTTTGGTTAGATAGGTTCCAGGGACCAAGTTCTGTGGAATGTTCCCAGGGGCCGGGAGGTCAGGTTCTCATGAACAGAAAAGAAGGCCTTCCTTGGGGGGGAGGTAGTGGTATTTGCCACATCCTCACAATTGGAGTCCTCGGGGACAGATTGTAGGAACATAAAATGGTACAGTGCTGGGGAAAACAGCAAAGCAGTTCCTAGAATAACTAAAGATAGAATGACCATGTGACCCAGTTCCAGAATATAATAATAAAAGTTTCACATGATAAGAACCTAATAAAAATGGTAGTCATGGCTGGGCAGTGGTGGCGCACGCCTTTAATCCCAGGACTAGGGAGGCAGAGGCAGGTGGAGCTCTGTGAGTTCAAGGCTAGTCTGGTCTACAAAGTGAGTCCAGGAAAGCTAGGTATACACAGAGAAACCTTGTCTAGAAAAAAACAAAACAAAATTTTTTAAAAACCCAAAAAACAAAACAAACAAGAATGGTAGTCATTTTATATGTTAAATGGCAAAGAAATATATAAATAGTACTAAAATTATAACGTTTACCATGAAAGAGATCTAAAGTTTGTTTTTAGAAGTGGGCTTTTGTGAAGTGAGTTACCTGAAATCAGGTGGAAAGACAGAAGCCTGGGTGTGGAACTCTCAGCAAACTGAGGCAGCTGGTAGACAATTGTGTGCACTTGGTGTGTCCTTCTTGTTTTCACACAGTTTGTACTTTTATTTTGTGTGTGTGAGTTTTTTGTCTATATGTGTGTACACCACAAGTGTGTAGTCCTCATGGAGGCCAGAAGAGGATGTCAGCTCCTGGAGAACTGAAGTTATCAACATGTAAGCCAACAGCTGGGCGCTCAAACTGAACTGGGGTCCTCTTCGTACACCTAAAAGGCTCTTAACTGCTGAGCTGTTTCTACAGCCCTTCACATAATAATGTCTCTGGTGGACAAAATTACACACCTAAATACAAAATTTGCTTTAAGCTCCAATTGTTCCCAAATATATCAATAGAGCTGAAACTAGCTTGCACCCAAAACATAACAGCAAAATTGCTTAGTGACTTACTCCTTTAACCAGCTTTCCCAAAAACACAACAGCCCCAACTGTACCAGACAAGGGTACTTGGACACTTCTATCCTTGTCATGAAAGTGTAGCAAAATTGGTCCAAAACCAAAACGGACAGAAAAAACAGATCCCTCCTCCCCCACCCCGCATCTGATCTACTGTGGGCCGGAAGGGGGTGGGGCTATCCTTAGTGGGTGGGGCTAAGAACTGACCAGAGCAGAGACTCAGAGCTGATTGGCTAAGTAAGGCAGGTATCCATCATTACCTACCCAAGAGTTTTAAAAGGATTTGTCAGAGACCCAAGTTCCTCCAAAAAGGAAGTGGTTTTGGAAAGGTCTTTTTGACTTATTTGAAACCTATAAGAGATGAATTCCCAGGCCAGGAAGGAAGGGCTGGCCCAAGAGTCCAGGAAGATGCCAGTCTTCCTCGGGTCAACACCTGCCAGTGGGATGTGGCTGCAGCCCAGCTATCTAAGGGACATATGACCTGGAAAGGCGGCCTCCAGCCAAAGGTCACAGACAAGGAGGCCTGCAGAGCTGCAGAGGAGGGCAGCAGTCCTACAGGGTGGACCTAGGTCCTGTGCCTGTCCTCCTGTCTGAGATTCAGCTCACTGACTTGCATCAGAGTACGCTAGCGTGGATTATGTGTCTTCAGATTATTTCAGCAGTCCTTCCCCATCCCCAACCCCTACCCTCAGAGACTGCTAAAGAATTTGAGTCTTAGAAGTCAATATTCATTCTTGGGGTTCATTTACACTCACCTGCACTCCCCTTAGATAGCTGTGAACCCCACTCAGAGAGGGAACCCAGTCTGAGGTGACCTCACACTTCCATGCCTACAAGGCCAATAAAATTCAAGACCGCATTTCAGTGCCCCTGTCAGACTGTCACTGTCCTGTTGCTGTGAAGAGACACTATGACACTATGACCACAGCAACTCCTATGAAAGAAAACATTTAATTGGGGCTTGCTTAACAGTTTGAGGGTTAGTCTGTTATCATCATGGTGGGGAAAATGGGCCTCCTTGAAGATATTCAAAACCATACCAAACCTAGGTCTTGGTACTGGTATTCCTTACACTGTTATTTTCTTAGTTTGAAAAGTTTTGTCTATTTTTTATAATGTTATTATTTATGTAGACTGGGTCTCACTGTGTAGTCCTGGCTAGCCTGGAACTCTCTATTCTGCCTCCTGACTGCTGGGATTGGAATTGAAGGTGTGCACAACCACAACCAGCCTCTGCTTTTGCTGTTTTGGGGTTTGTTTTTTGAGACAGGGTCTCTCTGTGGAGCCCTGGCTGTCCTGGGGACCTGTCAGGCTTGGCAGAATGTGCTTTGACTGAGACAACTCACAACCCAGTTTTGCCTTTCCTCAATTCTCTACCTTCAGTTCTCCTGCCAGGCATTCCTTGTTAGGGAAGCCTTTCCAATACTCTATCCCAACAGCGGTCTCCTCTGTGTTCCCCTTTCCTGGTTTCATCTCTGCCCATGATACACAATCCTGCCTGCCATATATCTACAGCTGGCCTTTCATCTGACCACCATCCCTCCTTCTGCCAGAGGGTTGGTCCTACGGCAGCAGGGACTTTGCTGTGCTCCTTGCACTGTAGGAGATGCTGTGGAGACTTACCACAGACTTAAGAACAGGCTTCTCTGTAGCTCTGTAGAGGAACAGCCCTGCTGCCTGCGGCAGAGGAATAAACTAAGGCATGGAAAAAGTCACACAGCTCAGTTTCCCAGCTGTAACTAGCTTTTGGCTTTCAGGCCATGGACTCTGGAGATGGCTCCATGAGTAAGACTGCTTGCTGTGCAAAGCCTGAGGACCTGAGTTCAAATCCCAAGACTCTACATAAAAAGCACGCCATGGGTATATACAGCCCTGTAACCCCAGCTCTGTCTCGGGCAGAGCCAAGAGGGTCACTGGAGCTCAGGTTCAGTGAGTATCTTGTTAGGGTTTCTACTGCTGTGATAAAACACTGTGAGCAGGTTGGAAAGATGACTCAGTGGTTAAGAGCACTGGCTGCTCTTCCAGAGGTTCTGATTTCAATTCCCAGCACCCACAAGGTGGCTCACAACCACCCGTATTGGAATCTCATGCCCTCTCTTCTGGTGTACATGAAGACAGAGCACTTGTGTATATGTGTGTGTGTGTATGTATATGTATATATATACATACACACACACACACACACACACACACACACACACACACACACATATATATATATAAAATCTTAAAAAGAACCACTGTGAATCAAAGAAACTTGGAAGAGAAAGCTTTATTTTATCTTACACCTTGTGGTCCATCATCCAGGGACGTCAAGGGTGGTGACTCAATGCAGGAACCTGGAGGCAGGAATTGATACAGAAGGCATAAAGAGGTGCTGCTTACTGGCTTGCTCTTCATGACTTGCTCAGCCTGCTTATTATACATCCCTGGGACCACCTACCCTGGGGTGGCATCTCCCACAACAATCACTAATCAATAAAGACTTGCCCAGAGCCAAATCTGGTGAGAGTATTTTCTCATTTATTGCTCTTTTCCCAAGTGACTCTAGCTTGTGTTAAGAAACCCAGTCGGGACAATGAGGACACTCAGTCTCAAGTGACTAAGGTGGTGAGAGATAGTGGACACCCAAAGTCTTCATCCTTCTCTCATTGCTACATGAGCACACATGTAAAACACACACACACACACACACACACACACACACACACACACACACACA
>CAJQZJ010031511.1:9794915-9818619 GCA_907164525.1 Lophiomys imhausi
ACACACACACACACACACACACACACACACACACACACACACACACACACACACAGGCCTGCCTGTCTAACATCTGTGCTCTTCTGACTTCCCCCAGCCAGGCTGGGTGAGTCCTATAGGCAGAAGTCATACTGGGGAGCTCAGGTGTACCCATTAGTTTCCAGCGTGGTCACCTAAGCGACTCCTGCAGTACAAACATAACTGGAGGGAGAATGAGGCTTCTCATGCCTGGCTGCTCGCTGATGTCATCCTCCGGAACACTTCATGGGCCTGGACCTGGCAGGCTCCAGATCTCCAATTTAATAAGAAAATGTGGTTACAGCCGAGAGTGCTTGCTGTTGTGCTCCCATGACCTTCTCTAGTGCACCCAAGAACATCGAGAGGTAGGACATGATTCTATTGTAAGGGAAGTTAGATTAATATAAATTAGATTTAGTAAATATCTGGGGGTTTCTGATACAGTCTCTTAATCTGGGGAATGAAGATCAACTTGGCTGTGGGCAATTAGCTTATCAGCTTATGGACTAAAAACAAGGATGAAGTCAGGTGAAATGAGGGGAGTCTCTATGGACTAAAAACAAGGATGAATTCAGGTGAAATGAGGGGAGTCTCTATGGACTAAAAACAAGGATGAAGTCAGGTGAAACAAGGGGAGTCTCTAAGGACTAAAAAAAGAGGAAGCCAGGTGAAACAAGGAGAGACTCTATGGACTAAAAACAAGGTTTATGGCCTGGCATTGTTTTCAGCTGCTAAGTGAGCAGAGCCCAGATTAAGCTGAAGCCAGGTGGAACAAGGAGCGATCCTATTTAAGGACAAGTGGATGGAGCCCAGTTGGGCCCTATGCTAGAGAGCACTACTGCTAGAAAGAACTAGCATCCCTCTGATGGAGAGAGTGCTGGAGGACTGATGGCCATATCTCCCTGAGGCAGAAAGGAGCTGGTGGGCAGAGAAAGCCTCAGCAAGACAGCAAAAGGCCAAGGACTAAACCCTGTGGCTCAGCTTTTGCCTAGAGGGGTTTGACCTGTCCCAACAATGGCTTGAGGGGAACTGTGGCCAGCTTTAAAGACTGAGGCAGAGCGGCAGAGTTGCTGATACAATGGAAATAAGTTGGCCTACAGACCGCTGAGGTCTCCCAGAGAGAAGAAAGCCTCAAGCCCTATTTAAGGTGAGACTGCCATAGCCAATTTACCCTGACGAATCTACATCTGAGATATTCCAGAATAAAGACTGTGTTCCTGATGACTGAGGACCTGCCCCAGAGACTGTATCCTTCTAAAAGGTTATGAAAATAGTTGTAATAGTTATCAATAGGTTTAGTGGTTAGGTCATAGGGGTTGTAGGCTTTCGTAGGGTTAGTAGTTAAGTGAATGTTTATAAGTGAATATAGTTATCAATAAATAAGTGTTTAATAATTAAAAAGGTTTGGTTTCACCCTACACCAACAAGAAGAGATAGAGACCTGGAGGAGGTGGGTAACTAGCGCCGACCCACAGCACAGAAGTCAGGGATCAGGCTTGTCACGCCAAGCACTGCTGCTCAAGGGAGAGGCAACAGGTCTGATGGGAACTGACCAATTCGGAGAACCCAAGAGGCATGAGAGTTATGACGGAGTAATTACAGGAAGATAGAGAAGGATGGCATAGGTCTAAGGCTGGCACCCTGAAGTTTGCTATGGACTGACAGTTTATGTACCCTTAAAATTCATATGTTGAATCATTGAATCCTGGCCCCAAAGTAATGGTATAGGGAAATGATTAAGTCTTGGGACGCAGACATCACGGATGGGACTAGTGTCCTTATAAAAAGATGTCAATAGTGTTTTTATAAAAAGATGTCAAGGCTGGGCGTGATGACACACATTTGTAGTGCCAGCACTCAGGAAGCTGAGGAAGGAGGATTGTGAGTTCAAGGCCAGCCTATAATATATATATATTTTTTTTTTTCATGCACTGTCTCAAAAAACAGAAAAAATGAAAAAAAAAAAACACCAATAATCTTGCTCCCTCCTTCCTTCCTCCACTCTCCCTCCTTATGGGGACCCTTCCTTCCTTCCTCCACTCTCCCTCCTTATGGGGACACAGGAGAATATGGCTAGCAGCATACTAGGCTCTTCCAGGACCTTCCAGGACCTTGATTTTTAGCTTTCACCCCTCAGAACTGTAGGAAACACAAATGTGTTGTTTAAGCTGCCTAGTCTATGGTAACTTGTTATACTACAAAAGCACAGTCTGAGGTTCTGGAACCCCAGCCACATACCTTCAGCAGGTCTCTGTCAGTCTGATGTCCTCTGTCCTCTGGGTAGAATTGACCACTACACCCTGCTGGTTTTCCAAGGCTGATTCTTCCTGTTTGTAGAAAAAAAGAAAGGAAAAAAGAAAAGAAGGCAACTATTGAACCAGTAGCATGGGGATATTTTCAGGCTCCAAAGCCTCACAGAACCTCCTAGTCTCTCCCTTAGCATTTGACCCCAGCCCTTCCTCAAGGGATCATGTTGGGGATGTGATCCAGGTCTTGCACCCCAAAATCTCTGCTTCTAGCCAAGACCTCTGGAGACTTTTTCTTTCTTTTTGTTTTTGAGACAGGGTTTCTTTGTGTAACCTTGTTTGTCCTAGAACTTGCTCTGTAGACGGGCTGGCCTTGAATTCACAGAGATCCAACTGCCTCTGCCTCCTGAGTGCTGGGGTTAAGGGCCACCACCACAGCCCCACTGCAGACTTTCACTAAGGCCTTTCTTCCTAGCAACAGGGCTTCCCACAGATATACAGATGCCCCGACTCTCCTAAGCTCCATCTGCCTTCCCGGGTTCACAACAGAGTGTACAATCCCCACATTAGGGAGGCATGAGGATTGCTTTGAGTTTGATGCCATTCTGGCCGGCATAATGAGTTCCAAGTCAGCAAGGGCTACAGGATAAGACACTGCTGTCAAAAAAAAATTTTTTTTTTTAAGAGTACCTCATTAATGCTTGTCTGCTCTGAGCACCTCATTAATGCTTGTCTGCCCTGCCGGTCAACACATGACCCTCCCCAGCAGCTGCTGACATTTGTTCATTCCAGTCTGTTCTTTACCTTGCCAACCTTCAGCCAAAGAGAAGGAAGAAAGGAAGGAAGTTTCTAGAGCATGGTTCATGTGAAGCAGACAGCCTGCATGTCACCTGTTGTAAAGCACTTAGGAAACAACTGCTTGCAAAGCCACTGTCTCGGGGTAGTGGTGGCGCACACCTTTAATCCCAGCACTCAGGAGGCAGAGGCAGTGGATCTGTATGAGTTCGAGGCCAGCCTGGTCTACAGAGTGAATTCCAGGACATACAGGGCTACACAGAGAAATGCTGTCTTGAAAAAAAAAAGCAATAATAAAGCCACCAGCAAGCCGGGCAGTGGTGGCGCACGTCTTTAATCCCAGCACTTGGGAGGCAGAGGCAGGCGGATCTTTGCGAGTTCGAGGCCAGCCTGGTCTACAAAGTGAGTCCAGGACAGCCAGGGCTACACAGAGAAACCCTGTCTCGAAAAACCAAAAAAATAAAAAAAATAAAGCCACCAGCAAGAATGTGTACTAGAGAGGTTGAAGAAAC
This sequence comes from Lophiomys imhausi, assembly GCA_907164525.1. NCBI lineage: Eukaryota > Metazoa > Chordata > Mammalia > Rodentia > Muridae > Lophiomys > Lophiomys imhausi. Next base: position 9,798,487 of record CAJQZJ010031511.1, read on the forward strand.
CACCTCATGACAGACCTAGTACTGTGTCACTCCATGCAGACACGGGAAGTCTCCTGAACATCTGGACTGCAAATTCCCTGTCTGTATCTGGTGTAAGAGACTGGTGTGGACTTCGGACCAGATCTGTGCCACTGGAGCATAATTTTCCGGGAGGCAGATGAGGCTGCTCTGATTGGCTTTTCAAGATAACCAACCTGTGTGCTACCCATGCCAAATATAACATAGTTTTGCCGTGAGATCTCCACCCAGGCAGCAGAGCACGTAGGCAGAGACTGTGGTATAGAATCCAGTAAGGCAGGGCATGGTGGAACATGCCTGTAATTCTAGAACTTGGGAGGTGCAGGAGGAAGATCAGGAGTTAAAAGTAAACTTGAGACTAGTCGGGGGGGCTACATGAGAGAGACCCTGTCTCAAACAAATTACTAGTGGCTAGATTTTGCACACCGCCAACATTCACACTCTGACCAGAGGAAGGCTTTGTCTATTCTGAGCCTCCCTAGTGGGAGGTTGCCAATTTTCCATAGGTCTGAAGCATTGGGCACAGTCAAGAGGCCCTCTGCCTATGTCCACAATACATATTCACTCAGGACTTCATCCACTCCTGACACGTTCACTTAAGCCTTCCTTGGCTACTCATATCTAAAGGTGCCTCTGGTCTTGATACACACCACACAAAAACACACTCATGTATACATGCATGTGTATTATACATAATCCTGTGTATATACATTCACACACCTACATATATATACAAACATCAACACACAAATTTTTTTTTTTTTGGTTTTTCGAGACAGGGTTTCTTTGTGTAACAGCTCTGGCTGTCCTGGACTCACTTTGTGGACCAGGCTGGCCTCGAACTCACAGAGATCCGCCTGCCTCTACCTCCCAAGTGCTGGGATTAAAGGCATGCGCCACCACCGCCCGGCGACACACAAATTTTTAAAGTCAATGCCAGTATTTGTTTTTTTTTTTTTTAATTTCTAATTATTTATTTATTTTGGAGATAGAGTCTAACCATGTAGCCATGGCTGACCTGGAACACCCTATGTAGACTAGGCTAGTCTTGAACTCAGAGATCTGCCTGCCTTTGCCTGCCAAGTGTTGGGATTAAAGGCATGTTGCCACCATGCCTGTTAGAATTTTCTTTTCTTTTTGGTTTTTCAAGACAGGGTTTCTCTGTGTAGCCCTGGCTATCCTGAAACTCTGTAGACCAGGCTGGCCTTGAACTCACAGAGATCTGCCTGCCTCTGCCTCCCAAGCGCTGGGATTAAAGGTGTGCACTACACCCAGTGCCTGTTAGATTTTTTTCCTATGTAGTAGCCCTGGGTAGCCTGGAGATCTCACTTTGTAGATCAGGCTAGTCCTAAACTCCCAGAGATCCATATATCTCTGCCTCCCAAGTGCTGAGAGAGAGAGAGAGAGAGAGAGAGAGAGAGAAACTTTTCAGTTTTAAGTAGTGTTCTCTTAGGGGAAATAATAACAATTTATTCATACATTTTTGACCCCCTTCTATGCCCAGAAGGGCCTGTGCTGGGCTCGGGAACACAACAAAGCAGGGGATCATGGGACTCTTCACTTCCGGGATGTCTTTCTAAGTCTCTCTTTTGGGAAGAGCCTAGTTCTGACGCACGTATCAGGGCACTCCCTGTTGGCATCCAGCAGAGAAAGGCTGCAGTGAAAGAGGGTGCTGGAGGCGAGAGGAGCAGGCCAGAGGCTATGGTGCTTGTACCAAGCCCAGACCTGTACAGCTGAGAGGGCGCTGAACAAATAGAGAATGGGTTGTGCCCTAGTGTTCTCACCTGTCCCAGGAGGCATTCTGTCTTATCAACTGTCACCATTGTGCCTGGCATACGTGTAGCACTCAGTAATAGTCACCCATAGCCCCTTCATCATCTGAAATATAAGACAGGGACAGGTAAGAGTTGCCACTGACATTTAGGAGCACGGTGACAACAGCTAGCTGAAAGCAGAATATGGTGGAACACTGCATTAATCCCAGCACTAGGGAGACAGAGACAGATGGGATTCTGTGAGTTTGAGGTCAGCCTGGTTTACAGACCAGGCCAGTCAAGGCTTCAGAGTGAGACCCTGTTTCAAAAACAAAGCACCAGCTGGGCGTGGTGGTGCATTCGTTTAAACGCAGCGTTTGGGAGGCAGAGGCAGGCGGATCTCTGTGAGTTGGAGGCCAGCCTGGTCTACAAAGTGAGTTCAGGACAACCAGGGCTACACAGAGAAACCCTGTCTCGAAAAAACAAAAACAAACAACCCCCCCCCAAAACAAAACAACAAAACAAAAACACCACCAACAAAAACAAAAAGTGGGGAAGCAAGTAGCTGAGTGGAACAGAAGAATGGACAAATCCATCCCAGGAGCTCCTGCCATCAACAGCATGTGAACACATGCTGGCGGACCACAGAGTTTGTTAAAGCAAGTCCTTCAGGCAGGGGCAAAGTGGTCACGAGGCCAGCACTGCTAGTATTGTGTTCGCCACGGACTGCTGCAGAACATTTGATCACACTGCGAACCCTGAGTTTGTGAACTGAAAAACCTGTTTGTAATTATGGGATGGCTCAGCCTTTAATCCAAGAATTTTCTGTTTATTGTAAACAAGTACTCACCGTGTGGCTCAGCTCTAAGAACACGTCTTTAATCCAAAACCTTTCTGCATACAGGATTAAATAAAGTTAATCCTAGGTCAAGAGGAGGAGCAAGAAATATGGCTCAGTTGATAAAGCATAGGATTCTTAATCCCAGGGTCAGGGCTTTGAGCCCCACATTGGGTACCAAGATGTCGTTTTAAAATATTAAACTATGGGTCTGGAGAGATGGCTCAGTGGTTAAGAGCACAGACTACTCTTCCAGAGGTCCTGAGTTTAATTCCCAGCAACCACATGGTGGCTCACAACCATCCATAATGAAATCTGGTGCCCTCTTCTGGCCTGCAGGCACACCTGCAGACAGAATACTGTATACATAATAAATAAATAAAATCTTCAAAAAAAAAAATTAAACTATCCCAATCATACTATTTTACCAATGAAGACTCAAGAGCCAGATGCTGGATTGAAAACTTGCTAGCTCCGAGAGACAGAGAAAGCACCCAGCTGATCCTCCTATTCCACCAAGGTCCCAGCCAAAAGGCCTAAGCTAAAAATCCCAGAAGAACCTACAGGAAGAAGCCTAGAAGGAGAAAGCCCAAAAGAAGAACTCTGAAGGAGGAACAATTCTCTGGAGGAGAAAGAACTCCAAAGGAGAAAACCTCTGAAGGAATCCAAACTCCTTCTCCATACTGTCTTAAATGCACTTAGCGCAATGGCCCTCCTTTCTATTTAACTCCTGTCAGTGGGTTTCTTGTTTCTCCTCTTGACCTAGGATTAACTTTATTTAATCCTGTGTGCATAAAAGTTTTGGATTAAAGGTGTGTTCTTAGAGCTGAGCCACACGGTAAGTACTTGTTTACAATAAACAGAAAGTTCTTGGATTAAAAGCTGAACCATTCCATAATTACAAACAGATTTTTTCAGTTCACAAACACAGGCTTCATAGTGTGATCAAATATTCTGCAACAATGTACAGTATGTGGCAGCTTCCCAGGGAATGTTCCTCAGCATATCACAGTCCATTCATGGGGAGGGGAGGGAAGTAAAAGATGAGAGGGGGTATGGACAGGCTCTAAAACAGACCACAGTTCCTTAGCAATTTGATGTTTTAAAAGGAAAATAAAAAGATTTAACAAGTTTGCTGAAGCTGCAAAAATTCCAAGTGAAAGAGGGAGTAGAAATCCCTGAGTGACAGCCAAGCTGGAATGCTGAACTGAATCTAATAAGGCAAATTTGAATGGGGACAAACTGTGCAAACCCAGTGACCGGAAACCAGAGGGAGCAGATCTGACTCAGCTTTCAAGAAGGGAGAGCACTAAGATTTGTTCCCAGTGAGTTCTTAAGAACCCTGTGAGGGATGAAAAGTCATAGTGAATGCTGGGAGATTCCTATCCGCCCTTTTGGATCTCCAGCTGCCTGGAGTCTACAACCTCTGACCTGTTTGCAGATGGGGGTCCAGGAGCCCAGCAAGCTGATTGAAATCAACACAAGACAACAATTACCCTACTTCCCAGACCTCACTTCCTCAATACAAGATCCAGATGGAAGGGAGTACATTTAAGATAAATCCCACTCCAAACTTCCAATATTCTCTGCCCCCAAATCAAACCCACTAATTTGGGTACCAAAGGACACTTTGTAAATACAACATAATAAAACTAATAAGAAAAACTCAATGAAGAGGAAACAAGAACAGAAAGAGCAGAGCTGGAGAGACAGCTCAGCTCTTTCAGAGGACCTGAGTTCAAATCCCAGCACAGCTGCCTGTAGCTCCAGCTTCAGATGATCTGCCTCTAACCTCTACAGTTACCGACTCTGCCTGCATTCACGTGTGTGTGCTTGCGTGCATGCATGTGCACACACACACATACCACACTAAAAACAAATCTTATGAAAAATAGAAAGAGCATATGATCATAAGTAGAAAACAAAGGGAGTGAGTGGCTCAAAGCTTGGAAAAGTCTGGGTGCCCTTCGAGGACATTCCCTCTCTACATTGTATGGAGAAGCTGGAGGCTAAGAGACAGGGGACCACAGTCTACCCTGGCACTCAACTGCAAAAAAGGAAAGGTACTAGAGAAGGAAGTCAGCTCTACCCACACTCCTCCACAGCCAAACCCTAAGAACAGCTGCATGCACTCCCATCTCTGCCTTCCCATTCACTTGCCAGACTTGTGAATCTGGAGTTCACTGGTCAAACTCAAGCAGCCTTCCACGTATCACTGATGACTTCTACATCAGAACCAATGTACTGTTCCATCCTGTCTCACATCTGACTTCCTAGGAGCATTAGATAATATTGCTGCTTCATAGCCTTGAAATGTTTCCTTTTATGTAGCTTATCAAACCTGGTCTCCTTGAATATTCCCTCCCTTCCCTGTGGCTTCTCCCCTCGGTCTTTTGCAGACTTGCCCTAGTTCTTTGAGGCACAATAGGCCTCCCATTCATTACCAATTCCGGGCTGATTTCATCTGCTCGTACGCCTTCACTTGCCACTGCAGAAGCTGATGACTCTAAAATCTATCTTTCCAGCCCATGCAGCATGTTCTACTCCGAGAGTCACGGCAGAAACTCCCACCTCACCGAACACAATCTTAACAAGATCTCCAGGATCCTGTAGAACATCTGGACTCAACCTGAAATTTCCCCCCTAAACTTGACGTTCCTCTCTATTGGCTTGGTATAACCAGTGACTATTCCAACCACCCACACCAGAAACTCCAAAGCCATCCCTGCCCCCACCTTTGCCATCATCCCTAAGGCCACTCTATTCAATACCTCTAACACTCTCAGCCCTGACCACCTTCCTTCACCATTCTCCAAGCTACCTCAGGGCTCATTTGGACGGCTGCCATGACCTTCCTGCACACCATCCAGCAGTTTTTCCCCTCCAGCATGTTCCACACTCCCCCTTTTTAAAAGTCCTTCTAAGTCAACCTCAGTCTGTCGTGGCCTGGGCCCCCCATCCTTCTTTAGCCCACAAAGGTTCAATGTTCTCATCTGTAGGTCCCCCTTCCTCATAGCATTCTCTCCCATTGGCCTCTGAATAGGCTGTTCCTTTGACTGGAAAACTTCCCACGCTTGGCCTTTAGTTCAACTGTCACATCCTCAGGTAAGGCTGCTCTGATCTAATTACATCTAGCCCACCCACACCACCACCTCCTTGCATTTACCATGGGGGTAACTCAACATTTTCATGTGCTCATTATGATCATTCACTTCATAGTGGCTGCTTACCACTGGCACTGTTTCCTAACACAATGCCTTGCACAGATGGAGGAAAGAGGCACTGGGCCAAAAATAGTGATGGTCTTTGCTTTCCAGTTTGCTTGCTTGCTTGTTTGTTTTGTGATGCAATTTTTTCTTTTTTGCTAGTGAGTCCATCAACTGACTGGATGAGGCCCATGTATATGATTGGAGGTGATCTCTTTTAAAGTCAACGTCTTGTAAACGTTAACCTCAAGTACAAAATACCTCCAAGGCAGTGTTTATGCCAGCTTCTGACCAAAGACAGGAGCGCCACAACTTAGATCATCCAAACTGACCCACCAAATGTAACCATCACAGATGACATCAACTCAAAGACAAGATCATGGTAAGCTATTGTCACATGCTGGGGGGGGGGAAGTCCAGCAGGTATAGTCCATAAAGTTAGGAGGACCAATGAAGAGAACTTGTCCTTGGTCCTCAGATACTCTTGTCCTTGAGGCCAGAGTGACTTAGGATTACAGCATGGAGTGTCAGAGGTGGGGGACAGGCCCCCCATTGTGAGGTCTAGATGGAATACTCAACTCAGACTGACCCCAGTCCTGGCTGATCTCCTCTTCCTCAGCTCTACTCTCTACCAGAGTCTGCCCACTGGGATCTGGTCTGGAACTGGACTTTACAGTCCTCTCCCTGACCCATGAGGAAATCTGAGAAATGACCACAGAGCTAGTGGAGGTCCTGAGGATCAGCTTCCATTGACTCTCAAGGTCAGGCTCCTGGAGTTCTCTCTTGATAGCTCTAAGAGAAAGGGGGTGCCAGGAGGACTCAGTCCTCAGTTCTTGAAACCAGTTGAGGAAGACTGGCTTGGAAGTCCTAGCGGAGGAATGCAGCTACTTGTGAATCTTTGTCTGAAAAAGGGTTCTCTTCTGGGAGAAGGTCCTCTTCTACCGAGCAGACAGCTTCAGGAGGGATACACATGGAGCAGTGAGGGAGGAAAGAGACACTCACCTAGCTAGCCACATCAGCCAAGTCAGCCCTGGCAATCATAGAGTAACAGATGGTGCTGTTGGATCACCATCGCCTCTTATTTTAGATTCTTAAAAGAATGAAATTCAAGGACCTGAGGAGCAGAAATCAGGTGCTAAGGAAGCATCATTACAGATGACAGCAAGAAAACCTGAGTCAGAAATGGAAACCCCTGAGCTGTGGATAACCTGGTGCTTGGAGGGAGGAGACCCCGGGCCAATAGCCGGGGAAGGAACACAGCGCTTGTGGCCAGAAGAAATTATGGGCCAATCTCCTGGCATACAAGACAGAGCTTCCGTGGGAGATAGTTGACAGATGAAATCCAGGCATGCCAATGTCAAAAGGAAAGGGCACTCTGCCCAGAAAGTCTGACTAATGAATATTCATTGACAAATAGCCAATCAACAAATGCCTGTGCCAAGTTGCACCCCTCATTGTAGTTCAAGGACTCTAGGGAGGTACAACACCCAAACTTATTGTGCCCCAGTAGAAAGCAGTGAAGGGCTATCTGCACAACCACAAGGTAAGTGATGTGACAGGACTCATCTGCAGGGATGTCCAGGGGCAGCAGTTAGCTTGAAGTAGGGTAAAGAGAATTACAGGAGAGGCAACCTTTAGATTAAAATTGGCCCGGCCCTGTCAGGTCATTTCAGGCTGAGGTAAGGCCAGGCACAGACCCAGAGGCGCAGAGAGCGGAGCCTGTCAGGGCAGAGGGCAAGGAGGAGGGCACAGCCTCTGACCTCATAATACCCAGGGCCCACTAGGCAAGCATTGCAGACTCTAGTGCCCTTTTCCAGCCCGGTGCCCCTGGGCAGCCCTTCAGGTGCAGTGCCCTCCCTTGGGCCGCACCCTCTTCAATGCCCTAGGGTAATGTCTCTACTTACAAATTATGAGGGTCTGAGGCATCAGATAGAGAGGCTGGTTCGGGAAAATGAGGAACTGAAGAAGCTGGTACGGCTCATTAGGGAGAATCACGAGCTCAAGTCTGCAATCAAGACTCAGGCAGGTGGCCTCAGCATCAACGGGTTCACCTGCGGGTTTGGTGAGGCAGCAGCAGGCCCTTCCCAACACCAGGGTAACTATAAGAGGCCTGGGTATAAGGACAGTGGGGAGGGGAGGATGGGCTGTGCAGAGGGAGGAGTCAGTGTGCTGGAGTCTGAGGAAATTGTGGAGGATGGGCTTAGATAGTAATAAACATAGAGGACATTGGCCTCAACAGATAGAGGCAAGATGAGAACATAGTAGGACCATTGGATTAAAAACTAGGCCCCAAACCTACTCCCCTCACCACATTCCCCTCAGCCTAACTTCCAAGCAGCATTATAGACTGAGAACTGCCCAGCTCTGCATCCAAATGTTCTTCCCTACAGGGTCCAATATGCTACCAACCCTCAGCTTCCACATCCCTGTCCTCCCTCGCCTTCAGCTTTCCCCAATTCTCACCTTTCCATTTCTTTCCGGTTAGAGAGAGCCAGGAGGAGAACTCATATCCAGAAGCTGAGGAGAGAAACCAGGGCCTAGAGTTGAGATTTAGGATTTGTTAGTGTGTGATAGAAACCCCACGGCTAGGGATATCCAGAGCAGGGTGAGAGAAGAGGGCAAGCAAGGAAGTTGCAAGTGTTCCCAGAAATATGGCTGAACGGACAGCCCATGCTAAGCCCAGTTATAGGGATGGGGTTAGAGGGAGGTGGCATTCAGACACCAAGATATGACAGAGGCCAGCTATAAAGCCCAGTATATTAACAGGAAGGAAGTGTTGAAAAATATTGGAATGTTGTGAGCAAAGAATGGTCAGCATTGAAGATACCAGGGGGGAAAACTTATGAGGGTAGTAAGCTCCCAGGGAATGGCTACAGACACCATGACTGATACAGGTTACCAACCAAGGTGTACTCAAGCGGGGAGACACTGGAGTTACTGTATACACCTCCCTCCCTACACAGGCTTCCTGTCCTAGAGGTTGTACTCTTTCCTGTCCAATATTTTCTATGTATGCTTACAGCCTATCCACCCCATACAGTGAGTGACCTGGCCTCTGTCACAGCCCTTCATCTCACCCTCCCTGCGGATTCCCCTCCTCTGCTCATGATCAGGCATGAAATCTCTCTTATCTAAGAGGAAGACGTTTCTCTGCCTGTTTAGACCTCTACAATTTGGCAACAGACCCCAACAATGTTGTTCGGCAAAGGCTATGAGTAACATCCTAAGTGCCACCTAAATGCCTTCTCCACCTCTGCATGGCATTTGGGAATAATAACCCTTTGCTGAGTCTTTCTTCCTGAATTCCCAAGCCAAGCTGGTTATCTATATCCTGACTCATGTTAATCACTGCAACACCCAAGCTTCAGGCTTCAAGCCCTGCCCCTCCACCCTCAGGCAATCCACCTACTGCACCACTCCAACACCCAACTGCAAGTGGAGATGGCTTCCGAGGATCCCAAACGCCTAATTAATCCCTGGAAATAGTCTCACCAGGGGTCGGGGATGTAGCACAGTTGGTAGAGTATTCTCTCAGTATGCATGGAACCCTGGGTTTGATCCCTACTCATAAACTGGGTATGATCACACAAGCCAGTAGCAGGAAGATCAGAAGTTAAAAGATATTCTCAGCTACATAGTGATGTCAAGGCCAGCCTGGATTCCACAAGACACTGTCTCAAAAAGAAAAGAAAGCCGGGCGGTGGTGGCGCACGCCTTTAATCCCAGCACTTGGGAGGCAGAGGCAGGCGGATCTTTGCTAGTTCGAGGCCAGCCTGGTCTACAAAGTGAGTCCAGGACAGCCAGAGCTGTTAAACAGAGAAACCCTGTCTCGAAAAACCAAAAAAAAAAAAAAAAAGAAAAGAAAGGAGAGTCGTTCATTCCAAACTAAGTAATTTCCGGTTAAGAACTTGGACCTTTGTACTAAGAGACTCCTTCAGGGCGGTGCTCATTCCCTATGCCTTTCTCCCTGCTCCTTACTCACTGGATGTCTCACCATTGAGCCTGGCTGTAGTGGGCTAACTTCATTTCCCTAGCAGTGGTCATAAGCCCACGTGCACCTCCAGTTTGAAATGCTCTATCTTTCATGACTGAGATAACAGACAGGGTGACAAAATAATATGCGTGGAGGGGGCACAACATTGAAGAAGTTCCAGGGTCTAAAAAGCTACATTCTGGATTCCTACTTCAAGCCTTAGATTTTATTTCTTCCTAAATTCATCTTTTAAATGTGTATATGTGTATGGGTTTGTATGTGAGGGCATGCCTGTGCCATGGCACGTGTGTGGAGGTCAGGGACAACCTCAGGTGTTGGGTCTCATCTTTTGTCTTGTTTGGTTAGGGTTCCTCTTGTTTCTGCTGCTGCACTGTATACTCTAGGTTACCAGGACCATGACTTAACGGGGATTCTCCAGGCTCTACCTGTCATCTCATCATAGGAATCTGATTTTTATAGACTCATTGCCACCATGTCCAGCTTATCAAGTCTTCATATCCATTGAGCCATCTTCCTGGTCCTTGTAATTCTGAGACAATTCTGATCTCACTAGATAGCCTAGGTTGTTCTTGTAACCCAGGTTGGCCTCAAAGTGGTTATCTCTCTACTTCAGCCTCCAGAGTACTGGTATTACAGGTGCATACAACCATATCTGGCACTGGGCCTGGTGGCACACATCTTTAATCCCAGCACTCAGGAGGCAAAGGCAGGCGGTTCTCTATGAGTTCAAGGCCAGCCTGGTCTACAGAGTGAGTCCAGAACAGCCAGGACTACACAGAAAAACCCTGTCTCAAACATACATACAAACAAAAACAAAACAAAAAACCTACCATATCTGGCTGTTAGGTTTAAATCTTAAATTCTTGGGGCTGGAGAAACGGTTCAGTGGTTAAGAGCCATGTGCTCCTGCAGAAGACCTGGGTTTGATTCCTAGCACCACGTGGCAGTTCACAGCCATTTGTCACTCCAGTCCTGAACACTCTCTTCTGGAATCCTTGGGCACTGCTCATATGTGTGAGGCACAGGCATAAATGCAGGCAAGACACCCAGATATAAAAAAATATTTAAGAAAAGAAAGACTTGAACAATTTCAGTTGTTTATAGAGAAGTTCAGACAGCTGGTAATGAAGGCAGAAAGCGACATCCTAAAGAGAAAGTAAAGCGTGGACAGAGACTTGGTCTTAGTGTTATGGGAGTGGGAAGTAGCTGAGTGATGCATGTGAGAGGGTATGTGGGTCCCTAAGTGCATGAAGTGATCAGTGGATGTGGAGTACCAGTACATGAAGTGCATGTGAATACATGTATGTGAATATGTGTGGAGGACATGCCTGAGAATATGAGGACGCAGCATGTATACTTTGAGGGTATCTTGTGTGTGAGTGAATTGTCCCATATGGCTGTTAAAATATATGAGTTGCTGAGTTATGTGTGAATGTATGTGGTGTGGGGGTTTGTTTTATTCTATGTATTCGATAGTGTATGTTGTTCCTGTATGTATAGTACTATTTGCAAATGTTCACATTAGGGGTCAGTAAGAAGTGAACAGTCAGCTAGAGAGGTCAGTAGGGGTCAGATCACAACTGACTGTGAATATTAAATGACATGCTAAGGACTTGCTCCTAAAAACAATGAGCAAAAACTCGTGATTTTCTAACAGGAAGTAGCCATATTTGTGTCCAGAAAGATTATTTCTGCTGGTGGGGGAAACACAACTGAGGCTGGGAGACAAGTTACAAAGAAGGCTTTAATATTCCGGTGGGAAACCATGGCATGGACGGCAAGGAAACAGAAATCCATTCAAGTTTAGTAAGAAAAACAAATCCGAACTGTTGTATGTAAGAGGTGGCACACACCTTTGGCCCCAGCACTCTGGAGGCGGAGGTAGGCAGATCTCCGAGTTTGAGGTCATCCTAGTCTACAGAGTGAGTTCCATGACAGCCAGGACAATGCAGAGAAACCCTGTGTCAAAAAAAGTTTAAAAAGAAGAAAAACAAAAAACCCCAAAACAACCTACATCCCTGTGGGGCTGAAGAGATGGCTCAGTGGTTAATAGAGCTGGTTGCTCTTCCAGATGATCCTGGTTCAATTCCCAGCACCTACATGGCAAATCACAACTGTCTGTAACTCCAGTTCCAGGAGATCTGACACCCTCATACACAGATGCATATAGGCAAAACACCAAAGCATATACAATTTTTAAAAATTCGGTTTTTAAAAGAACACCTGGGAAGTAAGTACACAGTAGAGAGACTGAGAGGAAACAACAGAGCAAAAGCAGATAGAAGTTGGCAAAGGAACATCTCAAGACACAAGGAAATGTGGACAGTTTAATGTCTTGGAGACAATTTCAAAGGAAATGGCGTCAGCAGTTGAGCAAGGAAAGTGTTGACTATATCCACTCTTTAGTGAACAATGACTTGGCATCCATGTGACCTCAACCTCTCTGAGAAAGACTGACCAGAGTAAGGTACAGAATAGGTAAGAAGATGGGAAAGAACAGGGCTAGTGGAGTGGCTCAGTGGGAAAGGGTGCTTGCTGCCAAGCCTGGGGAGCTCAGTCCTAGACCCCACACTGTGATAGGAGAGGACTGACTTCCACAAGTTGTCCTGTGACTTTCATACACATGCTGTGTTATGAGTGTGTGCGTGTACAGACACATAAGTGTAAAAGTACTTCTTTTGTTGTTTGTTTTTCGAGACAAGGTTCCTCTGTGCAGCCCTGGCTGTCCTGGAGCTCGCCCTGTAGACCAGGCTGGCCTCGAACTCACAGAGATCTGCCTGCCTCTGCCTCCTGAGTGCCGGAATTAAAGGTGTGTGCCACCACCACCTGGCATAAAAATGTTTTTAAAGAAAATGCAAAGAAGAGATTACTGTGACATCTTAGGTCAAGACGTTTGGCTTTGAGATTTGATGACTTTTCTCACTGCTGTGGCAAGATCAACTTGAGGAAAAAGGGTTTATTTTAGCTTGTAGTTTGAGAGGTTATTGCCCATCGTGGCAAGGATGAGAATGTAACTAGTCACTTGTATCTGCAGAGAGAGATAAATGCTGGTGCTCAACTAGCTTTCCTTTTTACTCGGTCTGGAACCCAAGTGCATGGGATAGTGCAACCCACTGTCAAGTCAGGGTTTATTCACTCAGTTAACCCACTTTTGAGAGCCCTCACAGGAAAAAGGAAAGTTATGCTGTCTTTTGTTGTCTTTTTTGTTTTTGTATTCAGACAGTTGTTACTCATGTAGTCCAAGCTGGTGTCAGATTTGCTATGTAGCTGAGAATGGCTTTGAATTCCTGACACCCTACCCCCCACTTCCCAAGTGCTAGGATGACAGATATGAGACACCATGTCCTCTAGGACACTCTAGGTGTTTCTTAATTCAGTCAAGTTGACTACAGAAATCAACTTCACATGGGGCATGGGAGCTAGGTAAACAGGGCAGTAGCTAGAGAGGCAAGGAGTTCAGGGTTTCTTTTCAAGACAACAGCAACATGAATTCGTTCATATTTAGAAGGATCTACGGAGACTGTTTTAAAATGCACAAAATGAAAAGGAAACTTTGGAGGAAGTGTCTTCGACTGATGGGAAGGATGAAAGGTCAAGGGCAAGGGTGGAGCCCAGCACTCAGGAGGCAGAGGCAGGCAGGGCTCTATAAACTTGAGGCTACCCTGGTCTACAGAGTGAGTTCCAGGATAGCCAGAGCTACACAGAGAAACCCTGTCTCAAAAAACCTAAAACAAAAACAAAAAACACAGAGCTGGAGAGATGGCTCAGTGGTTAAAAGCACTGGTTTCTTTTCCACAAGATCCCGGTTCAACTCCCAGCACCCACATGGCAGCTCACAACTGTCTGTAACTCCAGTTCCAGGGGACCTGATACCATCATACAGACAAACATGCAGGCAAAACACCAATGCACATGAAATAAAAATTTTTAAAGTCTTTAAAAAAAACCAAACAAACCAAAAACAGAAAACAAAACAAGGGTGGAGAAGAGAAAGTCTGAAATTAAGTTGGGAGTAGGAACTGAGAAGGGAGCCTGGAACCCCTGTTTGACCAGATAGTGAGTTTTCCAAAAGCCTAAGCCGGGTACCCACCTGATGTCTCTTCTTGTAGTATTTTGTACCCTGAGGGTAGGCATGTGGTACACTTTGATTGTTTTAGCAAGACTGTAGGTTCATGATCAGCTATACTGGTTGAGGGGAAAGGTAGATTAGGAGGACTATTGGAGAGAAAACAACTTTCCCAGGAAGATACGGCTGCCAAGAGCTTTCAGACCTTAGCTCACACATAAGGGAATGGAATTAGAGGCAGATCAGGATCAGACAGCTGGGCTCTTACTCCTGAGAACTCAATACTGGCTCAGGTGCTTGCGCCAGGGGGTGTCTCTGGGAGACAGACTGGGTGTAGGATGGTTGTAGCAGAAGAGAGCTAAACTGAGGGCCAAGACTCTCAAAACAGTGGCTGATAATTGGTCCCTCTTCCCAGCGGTCAGACCTAGCTTCTCCACACAGAAGTCAAGTCACAGAACCCAGGCACAATGGTACATGCCTATTATCTCAATGCAAAGGACAAGGAGGCAGGAGGATCACAAATGTTAGGCCAGACTGGGCTACACAGCAAGACCCTCTTTCAAAGAGAGAGTTGGGGGGGAAGGTGACAGGTGACCAGAGTGGCACAGGCTAACAAGGACGGACAATGGTCAGCATGAGACAGACAATAGGAATAAAATGGCCAAGAAGTCTGTGCTATTACTCTTACCTTAACCCTGCTCACCCATACTTCATCTTCTTCTTAAACTTACTTCTGTTGTCAACTACCCCTCTTGTGGGGTGTTTCCTCCAGCAGGGGGCAGCCTCCCACCATCCCCTTCTTCCCCCCCCCCAGGAAAGAACCCTAATGTCTACTTGCCACCACCTCCCACACACTTCCTTAGTGAACTTCTCAGAACTTTGACCTATTCACAACACCCATCTCTACCCTAAGACTCATGCTTTTAAGAAGACTGCTCTCTGATCACAAACAATCCCTCCTAACTCTGCTCTCTCAGTACTCAGACTTCCTATAAAACACTGCCCTACAGCATAACCCCAACCTAAGACCCTACTCCGGAGACCCTCCAGTCCTCAGGGCTCTCCTTCAGGGCTTCTACCCTTCAATACTCTCCCCCAAGGATTCTTCTCTCCTCAGGACTCTACCTCATAACCTTTGATTCTAGGAATATCCCTCCCCGCCCCCCAGGATACCCCTGCACTCAGGACTTTCTCTTGACTTTCTCCCTCTCAGGACTATCTGCCCCACAAGTGTCTCTTAACATCAAGACTGTCTTCCCATCTCAAATTCTTCCCTCCTTTCTGGGCCCTCCTCCTCTTAGGACCTTCTTCCCTGTCAGGCCTTTCCTCCCCTCGGGATCCACTTCACCTCAGGATCCTCCTTCAGTTAGGATCCTCTGTACCAAGATGGCTTTTGTTATTTTTGTTTTATACTTCACTCTAATTATTCACTTTGCTTAATCCCTCTACCTCCCTTCCAGTCCTTTGTTCCTTCCAACCCCCAACACTAGGTGGGAGAGAAAGAAGGTTAAAGGGAAAAAGGAAAGAGTTCTCTTTGAGCTACTTCCTGCTGATTACAGTTGTTGGGTTCTTTGGGGACAATATCAATCTCAGTAGCCACAATATCCAGACACCCAGAAAACCAGAAAATAGCAGCAGGAAGAACAAGCAGCAGTTTGGGGAGCACCAGCATCAGGGAGAGCAGCCACCTCTTTCTTTGTAGTGCCCCCTTCTCCTCAGGGCTCTTTCTTCTTTGTAGCACTCCCCTTCTCCTCAGAGATCTGGCTTTTTATTCTTCTCTCTCTTTGCCCCCTACTTCTTGGGGCTCTGGCTTTTTTTCACCTTTCTCAAGTCCTCTGAGTTAAACTTGCTCAGTTGGCTAAGCCACGCCCCTGCTAGCTCACAAGGCAGTTAATAGTTTACACCTGTGGTCATAACTGAAGCGGCCTCACACCTGAGATTAAACAAAAACATTCTCATAACTTAAAAAAAAAAAAACAAAACTCTTACCACAATCCTCCTTCCCTCAGATCTCTCTTTCCTGGGGACCTTCCTCTCAGCCACCCTCCTTGGCCTTTCCTTACTCTTCCCACAGCCATCCACCTCTAGAAAACCTATTTGATAGTCTTAGCTAGGTCTGGCTTCCCTCCTTCTCAGTCCCTCCTGTCAGACTCTGCCTCTAGCCCCCTCATGTCGGGACCTCCCTTCCCCAGCACTGTGACCCCTGGGTGTCCCTCTAGGACATGGAAGGCCCTCTGAGCCCTAGCCCTGCTGCACCTGGCCAGTCTGGGTTCGAGAGAGCCACTGAAAGGTAGAGGAATGGTGGTCCATAGGTCCAGAGATGGAGCGGCTGGGCGGAGGCGAATGTGAGAAGCAGAGAAGCAAGGTAGGATGGGCGACCTGGCACATGAGGTTTGGGGAGGCAAACAGCAGTTCAAAGAGTTATACATGGCCGACTGTCATCGTAAATCGTAGGATGTTTGCTTTTCTCTTTCACTCCATTGTCTGATGTAACAAACTTATCTTTCCTCGTTCTAGATGACTAAAATAAACATGCATCCAGCGAATCTGAATTTTCTAATCTCTGTTGTAGCACGGTACCAGAACCTAGCAAACTTTTGACTTCTCAAATCCTAATTGACTAAATGCAAGTCTAGCAAAGGGTTGAAGCGTAAATGGCACGTACATTTCTCATTAGAATCAAAAGTGTAGGGCTGGAATGTCTTACAATTGGGTTATGTAGTACATTTGCATTAGGTGGGAGAACTTCCACAAATGATGTCCTGCCCTCTTACTAGAGTTCCCCAAACTCAAGCTTCTCTATCCCAAGGCTGCTGCTGACCTCTTGGTTCTGATCAGTGTCAAACTCTGCTGTTACTCCAGTGCTAGGTAGGCCTTCCAGTGCGGGCAGGATCTGTACATCCAGAGCCTGTTGTGCTCTCCTGGGACACTTTATTGTCTGAGCCATAAATAGTACCCTAAAAGCCTGTGACCACGCTGCATCTGTTTCTATAATTATTTTATTTTATTTTTTTTTTTTTTTGGTTTTTCGAGACAGGGTTTCTCTGAATATCTCTGGCTGTCCTGGACTCGCTTTGTAGACCAGGCTGGCCTCGAACTCACAAAGATCCGCCTGCCTCTGCCTCCTAAGTGCTGGGATTAAAGGCGTGCGCCACCACTGCCCGGCTTCTATAATAATTTTATAAAGATATAATTCACTTAGCACCCAGTTCAAATTTTAAAGTATACAACTTAATAACTTTAAGTGTATTCATGTATGCCAAAGTACAAACAACGTTAGAACACTCTCTTCCCTAGAAAGCAATCCCAGTCCTTAGAGGGCACACTACTTTCCGTGCCCTCCCTGAGTGCTCACAAATTCACCTTCCGTTTGATAAGTTCACGCACCCTAGACAGTCCGTATAAATGGGATCATGTTTGCATCTGTGGTAACTTGCTCGTTTCACTCAGTAACGTTTTCAAGTTTTATTCATGTTATGGGGTTTATGACTGAGTAACACTTTGTTTATTCACCAGTTTGCAGACATCTAGGTTTGAGTGGTTTTCCCTTTTAAGCTTTTGTAAATAATGCTGTTACAAATATTTGTGTACAAGTTAAGGGGTTTTGGTGGTGGAGGGGAGCACTGAAAATTGAATCTAGGGTCTCTAGCATAATAGGCAAGTTATGCCCTTGGCCCTCTGTACAAGTATTTTTGTAGGCTTGCTTGTTTCTTTGTTTTGTTTTCCCTGATCTACCCATTGAATCACAAGACAAAAGAAACAGAAACCAAGAAAAAAACAAAACAAAAAACAAAACAAGACACATTTAAAAACAGACCTCTCTCTCTCTCTCTCTCCCTATTTGGAGGGGCATGCATGTGGAAGTCAATGAATAAATTACCAGGGTCAGTTCTATCTTCCCACCTGCGGGCACCAGGGATTGATCTCAGATGGAACACTTGGCTGCAAGCATTTTTACCTTTGAGCTATCTTGTTGGCCCTAAAAATAGAGTTCTCTAATTGGCATTTTGAAAAATAAATAGCTAACATGTATTTCCAAGCACTTTGTGTAGTTTCCTTTGCTCTGGAGTCCTCATAAGACTATTTTACGTGTTATTTATTCATTTATGTGTACAAATGCTTTATCTGAATGTATGTATGTGTACCACAAGCATGCCTGGTGCCCTCGGAAGTCAGAAGAGGGCTTAGGATCCTCTGGATTGCTGGAGCCACCATGTGGGTACTTGCAATCTGCAAGAATGGCAAATGGCTTTTAACTGTTGAGCCATCTCTCCTTCCCTGAGACTTTGTTTCTTGAAACTTGGACGGGAGTACCAGGCATTATATTCCCAAAGGGAGAAGTATTATCCTTTTTCTGGTCATTCTTGTTAAAATGCAAATAGACAATTTTTTTTTTTCGAGACAGGGTTTCTATGTGTAACAGCCCTGGCTGTCCTGGAACTCACTCTATAGACCAGGCTGGCCTTGAACTCACAGAGATCTGCCTGCTTCTACCTCTGGAGTGCAGGGATTAAAGGCGTGTGCTACTACACCCAGCGACAAATAATTTTTTTAAATATAATTCTAACCCCATTACATTTGTTATATTTTTTCAAAAAAATATATTTTGTATTCTATATAATACATTATTACATATGTGTAATATATTACATATATATTCATTTGTGTTTGTTTAGGAGAGGGCATACATGCCATGGTATGCATGTGGAGGTCAGAGGACAACTTCCAGGAGCTGCTTCTCTCCTCCTACCACATGGGCCCCAGGGACTGAACTCAGGTTATATGGCTTTTGCAGCAGGCACCTTTATTGGCCAGTCTGCAGTAATTGTGGGGGTAGGGGAGAAATGTCAAATTCACATATTGAAAATAGTGAAAACACACATTTAAAAAACCCAACAAATAATAAGTACTGTTAATTCACTTATTTCATCAAAGTCCAGTTTTAGTCACTATTTTATTTTATTGTATTCTTGCAATCCATTGCATCCTTCAGGACTGACCCTTGTTTGAATAGATATTTGATACCTTCTTTTGGTTCCTTTGTCAGCTCTTTAGAAAGTCTATTAGAAATCAAAGAGTCCTTGATTTAGTCATGGGGGGGGGGTGTGGGAGCTGGGAGACAGATGGGCCTGGTGGCTTATACCTTTTATCCCATCATTCCGGAGGCAGAGTTCAAGGCCAGCCTGGTCTACAGAGTGAGTTCCAGGACAGCCAGGGTTACACCCAGAGAAACCCTGTCTTGAAAAACAAAAACAAAAGAAAGAAAAGAAGTTGTTTAATTGGGTTTACAGATCCAGAGGGTTAGAGTCTATGACGGTGGAACAATGACAGAGTCAGGAGCAGCTGAGAGCTTATATCTTAAACAGCAAGCAAGAGACAGAGAGTACACCGGGAATGCTGCAAATCTTTTGAAACCTGCAACACCGTCACAGTGACACACTTCCTCCTAACAAGGCCACACCTAATCTTTCTGAAACTTCTACCAACTGAGAACCAAATGTTTAAACATAAGAGCCTATGGAGGCCGGTCTCATTCAAACCACCACAAGGCCTTTTAAATATCCTTTGTGGGGGCACCAAGACCTTACAGCTGTAATAGAAGGGGCGCGGTTCTGAGGGCAAGTGGTGTGCTTCTTCTCTTTGGTCCCTTTTCCTAGACAGTCCTCACACCTTCCTCTCCTACTTGACAGCCCTTCTGACCCAGTGGGGCTGCCTCATGCTGGGGGTCTCCTGTTTGGCCACAGAGACTGCCTGGCTTCTAGTAATTTTGGCCACTTTCACACTAAAATCACAGCTTGAGTAGTCACAACAGAGGCCATGTGGCTTGGCCCCTTTCAAGAAGTTCTTGAAATCCATGACTTGTGTAAACCATGAGATTGGATTATTAGCATCTCATATTTTTTTCCGTATCTCCATTCTTTCCCTATAATAATCATGTACTGGTTTATAATAATAAAAAATAGAGTATTTCAAGGGCTAGCTACTGTGTAGTGCAGTGATAGGATAGGCTTGATGCCCTGGGTTCAATCACCAGCACCACAAAAAATGAAGGGGGCATATTCTGAGCTAGAAAGATGGCTCAGAGGTTAGGATCACAGGCTGCTCTGGCAGAGGACCTAGGTTTGGTGCCTAACACACACCACGCAGCTCACAACCACCTGTGACTTCAGCTTCAGGAGATCTGAAGCCTCTAACAACCATGGGTACCTGCACACACACACACACACACACACACACACACACACACACACACACAC
>CAJQZJ010031511.1:9819052-9865302 GCA_907164525.1 Lophiomys imhausi
TTTTTTTTTTTTTTGGTTTTTCGAGACAGGGTTTCTCTGTGTAACAGTCCTGGCTGTCCTAGACTCGCTTTGTAGACCAGGCTGGCCTCGAACTCACAGAGATCCGCTTGCCTCTGCCTCCCGAGTGCTGGGATTAAAGGTGTGCGCCACTACGCCCGGCTCCAAAATCTTTTTAAAAGAGTAGATTCCAAAGTAGTTTTAAAAATGTTTTATTTATTTATTTATTTGTTTGTTTGTTTGTTTAGCTAGCGACAAGGTTCCTCTGTGTGCCAAGTCCTGGCTGTCCTGGACTGGCTTTGTAGACCAGGCTGGCCTGGAACTCACAGAGATCCACCTGACTCTGCCTCCTGAGTGCTGGGATTAAAGGTGTGTGCCACCATGCCCAGCTGTTTTGTCTTAAAGATTTATTTTTACTTTATGTATATGTGTTTTGCCTTCATATATATCTGTGCACCACATACATGCAATGCCCACAGAATCCAGAAGGGGACATTGTATCCCCTGGAACTGGAGTTAAAGACAGTTGTGACACGCCATGTGAGTACTGGGAATTGTACCCATGTCCTCTGAAAGAGCAGACAGTGCTCTTAACCACTGAATCATCTCTTCAAAGGTTTTTGTTTTGTTTTGTTTTACATTGCACAGTTACAAAAACTCTCCTGAACTCTATGCCTTCTAGCAACTGTGCTTCAAACGGATTTCTCTCCCAAAAGTCATTAAGAGAAGTCTGCTCCAGAAGCCAAGGAGAATAAGATCACCCTTCAGTAGTCCAAGAATAGGCAGCAATGATTCTGGGCCTCTATGAGTCATGGCTGTGTCCAGCGAGCCTTCAACAACCTGTATCCCTACTCAGGTAGACTATGTGTGGCCCTATGCCACGTGAGGCTCTGGTTATTGTCACTCTGACCCTTGGAGGCCCTACCCAGTGGGTACAGATCTCTCTACAAGGTTATGCTCACTCCTCCCAGCCAAAAGCAGAGGGCCAAGTTAGCTGCCTGAGAGTACAACCGCTAGGAGCCGCTCTTCTCCTGGATGTGGGGTTGGCAGTTCACTGCAGTGGACACAGAGAGGCTGGAACATCCTATGGCTTGAAGGCAAGTGGTCAGGCAGGTAGGAGTCTGGAAGCTCTGACTAGAGAGTGGGGGTGAACAGCAGGCCTCAGGGACTGATGGAAAAGAGGGCAGATGTGTATCCAGGACTCTATAAAGTGGCACAGCATGCCCTCTGGGTGCCCCACAGATGCCCTTAGGCGAGGGCTTCATCATCCAGCCTGCCTAAGGAATGATGCTCAAAGAGGGCAGGTCAACCCAGCCAGCTCAGCAGACAGATAGGTATCCTGGCCACGCATGCCTGTGAGTGCCTCCCACTTGCTTCTAAAGGGACATACCTGGGGACTTAGTGCTCTTTCTGTATCCACAGGTGTATTCCTGCCCCCATCCCCAGCAGCAGCAAAGGAACCAGGCATGGAAGATATGGGAATGGTGGCACTGGCCCCTCTGGCTGAGATGCTGAACAGCCCACAGATCAGTCCTCCAGCAGGCTCCCTTGTGAACCCCCTGGCTGTTCCTCTCAACCCACTGCTGTCTGGCCAAATGCCCTTGACGCAGAACAGCCAGTTTGCCAGTCTTGTGCCATGCCCCCTGAGCAGCCACCTGGCCACTTCCATTGCAGAGGCCAACTTGGCCAGCTCTCTGGGATTGTCCCCGACTGGACCCCTGAGCAGTCACTTGACCAGTCCCATGGCTGTAACCCCTGGGACCACTCTGGCCAGCTCACTGGGCCTGACCTCGACTGGCTCTCTGGCGACAAGCAGCCGACTGGCAAGTCCCCTGGCTGTATCTCAGAGCAGCCCCCTCATGGCTCCCCTGGCAGGCACAGTGGCAGTGTCTCTGAGTAGCCCCCTGCTCCCCTCTGCACCTACCCCTCTAGGTATTTCTCAGAATATACTGCCCAACCCCATAAACAACCTAGGGCTGTCAGAGGCCCCAAGGGTGCGACTGGCAAAGCAACCCCAGGGAAGCACCTCTGGAGCCTTTGCAGGGCCATCTGGCACCTCAAAAGGTAATTGGTACAGGGCATCCTGGGTGGGCTGATTCCTGGTCCCATCCTGCCTCACTCTAACCCCTCCTCTAATTTCCACTCCTCCACATTACCAGCCACCAGTGAGCACCCTCAGAGGATCCAGGACGCAGAGCCCCTCAACATGATGCTTATGGGTGCATCCCTCCAGACCTCCGCTCCTATGAGCACCATGGCCACGTCCAGTCCCACAGAAAATTTTTATGCCTCCTCGGATGGTCGGACTCAGACTGCTGTTTCTCAGTCACAAGTGGCCCTCACTTCTGTCTCAGGCTCCCCAGCAGGTTCTCCTGTTTGCACAGTCCCTAATTCTGCCCAAACACCTGTCCCCCAAGCTGTTGGAAACTATTCCCCTCCGAGAAACTCCCACTCCAACTCCCCCTCCAGGGTGCACCAGTCCCCAACCCGAACTGCACCCAACGCCCATTCTCCTCCATGCAATCCCCACTCCCTGCCCCGCACCTCATCCACTCCAGCTTCAGCCAATGAATCCCGGGGTTCATGGACCATGGAACAGTCTCGGAAGAGTATCGTGGAGATGGAACGGAAGATGGCCCACCGAAAATCTAACAAGTTCTCTGACAGTCCCCGAGGTCAGTAGCGCCGCCACAGGGGCTCAACGTGAGTCTGTCTCACACCTGGACTGCTAATCATAGCCCTGCCTCTCCTTCCACTTACTGCTCACCTAAGACCCTCTGTCATCCCCAGGCTCAAAACAACTCGCCTGGGAGAGACTAGTTGGGGAGATCGCCTTCCAGCTAGACCGAAGAATCCTGTCCAGTATCTTCCCAGAGCGTGTTCGTCTCTACGGCTTCACCGTTTCCAACATTCCAGAGAAGATCATCCAGGTGTGTGACCATCCATCTCCTACACGTTGCCAGAGGGGCCTTAATGCATGGGGCAGTAAGCTTAGTACTAAAGGACCAGGCATTCAAGGGGACTCTGCCTGGGGCTCAGTGCAGGCAAGCTTGTAGGTGTCCAGAGCACCTGGTAATAGAAACCTATAATCCAAGCTCCTACAGACTCTCTTAAAAGAGAGAAGGAAGGGGGGAGGTTTCCTTCTTCTGCCTCCTAGATGGCCTTTGGATGGGCGGCACTAACCCCAGGGACTGAGGCAGAAAAATCTAAAGAAGTCTATGGCCCTTTACCTCCAGCATTCCCAGGGCTCAGAGGAGACCACAGGGAACACAAATCCTAGCCCACTGAGTAGGTGGCAGCATTGTGGCCAGAAGGCCTGAAGCTCACTCTAATGTGTTTTCGATATGGCCACAAAGCCTCCTCCAGTGGGAAAAGGGGAGTCAGATGTGAAAAACAAAAAAACTGGAGTGTGTCAATGTACCCGTGTCTTACAGGTGTAGACAGCATTGGCAAGGGGGCAGAGACTGGGAATATGAGTCTGCACTTGGCTGGATACCCAGGAGAAGTTTGTTCAGAATTGTGCCATGTGAGACAGTAGTAGTTACTGGGGCCTATCCCGGCATACAGGCCGTTTGGACTTCTCTTGGGGGAAATGGCTTCCCTGTGTTGCCAGTTGCTTATTCTCTTAGGCCATCTATGTGGACAAATTGTCATCTGCAGTCTGGTTATGAATGACTTTTGATTACACAGGCTGATACTGAGCTTGTCTTTTCATTGGCTAAAGTGTTCTTTTATTGGATGCTTAAAAAAAATTTTTTTTTTTTTAGGTTTTTCAAGACAGGGTTTCTCTGTGTAGCCCTGGCCAACCTGGAACTCTCTGTAGACCAGGCTTGGCCTTGAACTCATAGAGATCCTCCTGCCTCTGCCTCCCAATGCTGGGATTAAAAGCGTGTACCACCATGCCCGGTTAATTTTTTTTTTTCTTAAAGTAGGGTCTCACTATGTAACCCTGGATGGCCTGAAACTCACTTTGTAGATCAGGCTGGCCTGGAACTCACAGAACTCTGCCTTACCTCTGCCTCCCACTTACTGGGATTAACGGAGTGCATTATCATGCCTGGTTTAGATGCTTAATTTTAATGTGTTCAAAACTCTCAGTCTTTGCTCATGTTCTTTGTACTGTCTCAATTAAGAAATTTCTCCTGCTGGGCATGATGGCACATACCTTTAATCACAGCACTCCAGAGGCAGAGGCAGGCGGATCTCTGTGAGTTCAAGGCCAGCCTGATCTACAAAATGAGTCAAGGACAGCCAGGGATACACAGAGAAACTCTGTCTAGAAAAACCAAAAAGAAAAAGAAAGATATTAGTGTAACTTTATATAATTGTGGTTTTGGTGTTGTTGTTTACCTCATTACCCAGCTATCATCTCAATAACTGAGACTCTATATTATTTGTTAACTGTAACTGAACTTTTAAAAATTATTAACTATTTATTAATATCTATATTTATTTATAAAAAATACAAACATTAAACTACTAATCCTACAAATTCCTACAACCCCTTTAACCTAACCACTAAACCTAGTGATAACTATTTTCCTAACCTTTTTAGAAGGATACAGTCTCTGGGGCAGGTCCTCAGTCATCAGGAACACAGTCTCTGTGGTAGACCCTTTAATGCACTTAGCAGTCTTTCTTCTGGAATATCTCAGACGTAGATCTGTCAGGGTAAATTGGCTATGGCGACTTCACCTTAAATAAGGCTTGAGGCTTTCTTCTCTCTGGGAGACTTCAGCTGTCTGTAGGCCAAATTATTTCCTTCATATCAGCAACTCTGCCACTCTGCCTCAATCCTTAAAGCCGGCCACAGTTTTGTTCAGGCCACTGTTCAGACAGATCAAAACCCTCTAGGCAAAAGCTGAGCCACAGGGTTTAGTCCTTGGCCTTTTGCTGTCTTGCTGAGGCTTTCTCTGTTCACCATCTTCTTTCTGCCTCAAGGAGATCTGGCCATCAGTCCACCAGCACTTTCTCCATCAGAGGATACAAACTACTCATTGTCCTTTCTAGCATGAGGACTCACTAGCATGCGGCTCTCTAGCATGGAGCCCCCTAGCACTCTGCTCTCCTGGGCTCATCCAATTGTCCTTA
The DNA here is from genome assembly GCA_907164525.1 of Lophiomys imhausi. Lineage (NCBI taxonomy): Eukaryota > Metazoa > Chordata > Mammalia > Rodentia > Muridae > Lophiomys > Lophiomys imhausi. The sequence goes on from CAJQZJ010031511.1 coordinate 9,824,141, forward strand.
AATAGGATCTCTCCTTGTTCCACCTGCTTCAGCTTAATTCGGTCTCTGCCCACTTAGCAGATGAAAACAATGCCAGGTCATAGTCTTTCCTTGTTTCACCTGGCTTCAACCTTTGTTTTTCAGTCCATAGAGACTCCCCTCGTTTCACGTGACTTCATCCATAAGCTGATAAGCTTATTGCTCACAGCCAAGTTGATCTTTATGCCCCGGATTAAGAGACTGTATCAAACACCTAGATATTTACTAAATCTAATTTATATTAATCTAACTCCCTACATATCCCCTTTCTTGTAAAATAAAAAATAAATCTACAATCATAACTACATATACAATGTAAATAGTTTATGTATAATACATAAACAATAACTTTAAATTTTCATCAATGTACTGAAAGCAAGAGTTAAAATAACCTTAAACTTCTCACAATACATAGTTGTATTTACATCTTTTGACAATAAAAAGACATGCAAACAAAATGATTTTAAATTCTTATCCATAAACTTAATTTTCTATTATATACAAAACATTTTTTAAACTTGCATCAATAAACAATCTTAAATTTCTAACAATATAAACAAAATAATTTTTTTTTTTTGGTTTTTCGAGACAGGGTTTCTCTGTGTAGCCCTGGCTGTCCTGGACTCGCTTTGTAGACCAGGCTGGCCTCGAACTCACAAAGATCCGCCTGCCTCTGCCTCCCAAGTGCTGGGATTAAAGGCGTGCGCCACCACCGCCCGGCCAAAATAATTTTTTTAAAAGAGAGACACAAGGAATAGAGAAAGAAAGAAATCCCTAACTCCAACCCATACATATTTTTCTCTCCCCCTTTTTTCCACTGTAACCATATGAATCCATGATGTCCTGAGTGCTCCAGCTGAAGTAGAACAGCTTTCCAAAATGATCTCTCAAGAAATCTGAAAGGGAAGATTCTGAGGAAAAACCCGACCATGCTACTCCAACCTTCACTGTTCCATTCATTATATCCATTCATCACAAATGACAAATTCGCCGGGCGGTGGTGGCGCACGCCTTTAATCCCAGCACTTGGGAGGCAGAGGCAGGCGGATCTTTGTGAGTTCGAGGCCAGCCTGGTCTACAAAGTGAGTCCAGGACAGCCAAGGATACACAGAGAAACCCTGTCTCGAAAAAAAAAAAAAAAACCAACAAATGACAAATTCATCTTATGCCATTCATCACAAACATCACAAACAACAGACAATCACAATACATAAGATATGACAACAAAAATTTTTCATTGCACCTCCTGGGAATGAAGTTGAAAATATTTTTTGGGCATCCTTTAAAAATTGAGATATTGGCCAATACCCGGGATAGCCAGCTATAGCTTTTTGTTCTCCAATCTCTATATGATTTATCATTTTGTGCTAGCCCTTTTTAAAGTTGATTTGCATGCTCTTTTTTCTTTTTGAAAAATTAGTAATTGAAGCAGTCTGTTAGACTGAATCATTTGGCCTATTTGTCTTGATATTGTCATTCAGACTTTATATTATAATAGGCAAAGAATTGCTTCATTTTTTTTAGATACATATGCAGGAGCATTATCAGTCTTAATTTGTGCAGATATACCCATAAATGCCATTATTTCTAATAAATGTGTAATAACATAATCAGCCTTTTCAGAACTTAAAGCAGTTGCCCATTGAAACCCTGAGTATGTATCTGAGTATGATGTATGTACCTTTGTTTTCCAAATTCTGCAAAATGAAATACATCCATTTGCCAAATCTCATTCTTTTAGTACCTCTAGGTTTACTACCTGCAGGTAATGGAATTTGGTTATAAAAAGAACATGTAGGACACTTTTTAATTATTTCTTTGGCTTGTTGCCAAGTGATAGAGAATTTTCTCTTTAAACCTGAGCTGTTCACATGATGTTTCTCATGAAATTTGGAAGCTTCTAGCACATTTCCTATTAGTAATTGGTCAGTCTCCTCATTTCCTTGTGCCAATGGACCTGGCAAACCTGTATGCTGTATGAGACCAAATATGAGTTATATATAATGCTAGTTCTGATGACCTGTTGCAATTGAATGAATAAAGAAGTTAATTCTGAATTTTCAGGAATGAATTCAGCAGTTTCTATATTCAAAATAACTCTTTCTGCATATAGAGAATCAGTAATTAAGAGGCTCAGAAAAATCTAATAACACCATAAGGATTGCGTACATTTCTGCTTTTTGAACTGATGTATATGAACTTTTGATTACCTTGCTGATTTTGTCTGTTTTATAACCTGCCATTCCCATTTTGTTAGCATCAGTATAGAAGGTTGGTGCATCAGGAATTGGCGTTCCCTTTACAATACGTGGAAGAATCTAATTAGTTCTTTTTATGAATTGTATGCGTTTGCTTTTTGGAAATTTGTTGTTAATTTCTCCTAAATAATTACTGCAGGCTGTAGGGAGTTAGAATAATTAAATTAGATTTAGAAAATATAAAGGGGTTTCTGATATAGTCTGTTAATTCCGGGCATGAAGATCAACTTGGCTGTGAGCAATTAGCTTATCAGCTTGTGGAAAAACAAGGTTGAGGTCAGGAAAAACAGGAAAGACTTAATGGACTGAAAAAACAAGGTTGAAGTCAGGAAAACAGGAAAGACTTAAGGGACTTAAGAAACAAAGTATTTGGCCTGGCATTGTTTTCAGCTGCTAAGTGGGCAGAGCCAAAATTAAGCTGAAACAGAGTTCCTCCTATTTAAGGACAGTGCATGGAGCCCCATAAAAAAGAAGAGGCCCTTGATGCTAGAGAGCTCTGAGAGTCCTGCTGAAAAAAGGGCTGGCCATCAGTTGATGGCCAGATCTCCCTGAGGCAGAAAGAAGCTGGTGAGCAAAGAAAGCCTGAGCAAGACACCAAAAGGCTAAGGACTAAACCCTGTGGGTCAGCTTTTGCCTAGAGGGGTTTGACCTGTCCGAACAGTGGCCCGAACAGAACTGTGGCCAGCTTTAAGGACTTTGATGCAGAGCGGCAGAGTTGCTGATGCGAAGGGGCTGGGGTCTCCCAGAAAGAAGAAAGCATTAAGCCTTATTTAAGGTAAGACTGTGATAGCCAACTTACCCTGACAAATCTACATCAGAGATCCAGAAAAAGGACTGCTAAGTGCATTAAAGAATCTACCACATAGACTGTTCCTGATGACTGAGGACCTGCCCCAGAGACTGTATCCTTCTAAAAGGTTAGGAAAATAATTATCAATAGGTTAAAGGGGTTGTAGGAATTTATAGGGTTAATAGTTAAGAAATTGTTGGTATTTGTTATAAGTGAATATTGTTAGTTAATAAATAAATAATATTAATTTTAAAAACTTCAATAACAGCAGGCTCTTTGCTAATCCTCATTTATTACCCACAAGGACCTAATCTCGGCATTAGTAAGAGGCACTACTATTTCGGCTGGGTCCATTCTGACAATTGATGTAATCTTACCCTACCTTTCACAATTAATTCCATTATCTTTTCTAAGTAGGTCTTTAATTTTTTTACTTTGCTTATGTGGTAAGAAAATCCATTCCATAATACTATCTTCCCGTTGCCTAAGAAGTCCTATAGGAGAATGAATTGATGGTAAAATGACCAAAATACAATCAAGTTCAGGATCAATTCGATCTACATATTCATCCTGTAATCTTTGTTCTACAAGAAGTAGTTCCTTTTCTGCTTCAGCAGTTAAACATCTTGGGACTATTTAGATTTTAATCCCCTTGTAATGTCTGAAACGAATAAGTTAACTCATATGTACTTAATCCAAGGGTAGGTCTCAGCCAATTAATATCTCCCATTAATTTTTGATAATCATTAAGAGTTTTCAATTGGTCTCTATAGATCTGTACCTTTTGTGGTCTTATTCTTTGTTGACTTATCTTATAACCCAAGTAGTTGACTGAATCTCCTCTTTGTATTTTTTAGGGGCAATTTGTAACCCCCACAGTGGCAGAATTTTCTGTGTATCCTTAAATAATCTCTCTAAAGTACCAGCATCAGAATCAGTCAACAAAATATCATCCATATAATGATAAATAATAGATTGAAGAAATTGCCTACGGATTATTTCCAATGGTTTTTGTACAAAATATTGACATAAAGTTGGACTATTCAACATTTCCTGTGGAAGCACATTCCAGTGATACCTCTTGATTGGCCTACTATTATTAAAAGTAGGTACAGAGAAAGCAAACCTTTCCCTATCATTTAATGCAACGGAATTGTGAAAAAGCAATCTTTTAAATCAATTACTATTAAAGGCCATGACTTTGGTAGTAAAGAAGGTAATGGTATACCACACTGCAAAGGACCCATTGGCTGAATTACTTTATTCACAGCTCTTAAATGTGTTACCATTCTCCATTTCCCTGACTTCTTTTTTACCAGAAATACTGGAGAATTCCATGGGCTGGTAGACTCTTCTATATGACCAGCTTCCAGCTGCTCTTTTACCAATTGCTCAAGAGCCTCCAATTTTTTCTTTGTTACGGGCCACTGCTCTTGCCATACCGGACTATTTGATAGCCATTTCAAGGGTAGGGCTGTTGGAATTTCAGCAGTTTCCCTAGTATAAATTTGGAAACTCTATGCCAGGGGTGTCCTGTGTTTGGACATTGGACACAACTTGTGACTGCTCTTAAATACCCATATGTAACCAAACTTTTAAATTATTATTCAACACTTATTTATTTATTACTAAATTCACTTATAACAAACACCAACAATTTCTTAACTATTAATCCTATAAAATCCTACAACCCCTTTAACCTATCCACTAAACCTATTGATAATTATAACTACTACTTTAATAACCTTTTAGAATGATACAGTCTCTGGGGCAGGTCCTCAGTCATCAGGAATACAGTCTTTGTTGTAGATTCTTTAACGCACTTAGCAGTCCTTTTTCTGGATCTCTCAGATGCAGGTTCGTCAGGGTAGTTGGTTATTGCAGTCTCACCTTAAATAAGGCTTCATGCTTTCTTCTCTGTGGGAGACCCCAGCCGTCTGCAGGCCAACTTACTTCTTTTGAATCAGGAACTCAGCTGATCTGCCTCAGTCCTTAAAGCCAGGCACCGTTTCCTTTAGGCCACTGTTTGGACAGATCAAACCCCTCTAGGCATAAGCTGAGCCACAGGGTCCAGTCCTTGGCCTTTTGGTGTCTTGCTCAGGCTTTCTTTGCTCACTGGCTTCTTTATGCTTCAGGGAGAGAGCTGGCCATCAATGGCCAGCCCTTTTTTCAGCAGGACTCTTGGAACTCTCTAGCATCAGGGGCCTCTTCTCTTCTGGGCTCCACGCACTGTCCTCAAATAGGAGGAACTCTGTTTCAGCCTAACTTGGGCTCCGCCCACTTAACAGCTGAAAACAATGTCAGGCCAGATACTTTGTTTCTTCAATTCTATTGAGTCTTTCCTGTTTTCCTGACTTCAAACTTGTTTTTCAGTCTATTGAGTCTTTCCTGTTTTTGCTGACTTCATGCTGATAATGCTCTTCAGGCCCCGAATTAAGAGACAGTATCAGAAACTCCTATATATTTTCTAAATCTAATTTATCTAACCCCTACATATCCCCCTTCTAGTAAAATAAAAAATAAATCTACATAATATCTACATATACAATGTAAATAAATTGTCTATGTACAATACATAAACTTTAAATTTTTATCAATATACATTAAAGCAAGTGTTAAAATAACCTTAAACTTCTCACATTACATTATGTTGGCAAATTTTTCTTCAGCTCCTCAATCTGCATTTGCAAACTTTCTAATTGTGAGGCTGACTTCTTTATGATAAGCCAATAAAAGAGGAAAAAGCAAACAACATAAAAACATCCGGTCTGACTGGAAAATAGGACAGAATTCAGCTGGAAACATTGTCATTCTGTTAACCACTGGTTCCATAGTTTCAAAATTTGCAGTTTCCTCTACAGTTTTGAAAGCCAAGTTACCTATAATGTCCTACCACATTGGGCGCCACCTGTAACCAAACTTTTTAAAATTATTAACTATTTATTTATTGATATCTATATTTATTTAAAAAATACAAGCATTTAACTACTAAACCTATTGGTAACTATTACAACTATTTTCATAACCTTTTAGAAGGATACAGTCTCTGGGGCAGGTCCTCGGTCATCAGGAACACAGTCTCTGGGGTAGACCCTTTAACGCACTTAGCAGTCTTTCTTCTGGAATATCTCAGACGCAGGTTCGTCAGGGTAAATTGGCTATGGCGGTTTCACCTTAAATAAGGCTTGAGGCTTTCTTCTCTCTGGGAGACCTCAGCCGTCTGTAGGCCAACTTAACTTCCTTTGTATCAGCAACTCTGCCACTCTGCCTCAGTCTTTAAAGCTGGCCACAGTTCCGTTCAGGCCACTGTTCGGACAGGTCAAGCCCCTCTAGGCAAAAGCTGAGCCACAGGGTTTAGTCCTTGGCCTTTTGCTGTCTTGCTGAAGCTTTCTCTGCTCACCAGCTTCTTTCTGCCTCAGGGAGATCTGGCCATCAGTTCACCAGCACTTTCTCCATCAGAGGATACAAACTACTGTTGTCCTTTCTAGCGTGAGGACTCGCTAGCATCTGAGCTTGCTAGCATGCGGCTCTCTAGCATGGAGCCCCCTAGCACTCTGCTCTCCCGGACTCATCCACTTGTCCTTAAATAGGATCGCTCCTTGTTCCACCTGCTTCAGCTCAATCTGGGCTCTGCCCACTTAGCAGCTGAAAACAATGCCAGGCCATAAACCTTGTTTTTAGTCCATAAAGTCTTTCCTTCTTTCACCTGGTTTCAACCTTGTTTTTCAGTCCATAGAGACTCCCCTCATTTCACGTGACTTCATCCATAAGCTGATAAGCTAATTGCTCACAGCCGAGTTGATCTTCATGCCCCGGATTAAGAGACTATATCAGAAACCTAGATATTTACTAAATCTAATTTATATTAATCTAACTCCCTACAGTTAACCATGTTTCACAACACAAAAACTGAGCAGTTATTACTTTATTCTTAACCCACTAAACTAATCTGGCTTATATATATCGCATTACCTCGAGATCCTTGGTGGTCTTGAGGGTCCACAAGATTTCTCGAGATTCCAGCAGTCCCATTGCTTCTCACAACAACTGACGTCATCTGTGCAGCTTGCATGGTTTCTTAGCCATGGCCCTTCAACAGGGTAGTTTGCAGAACTATGGCCTCAACTGCACTCTGTCTGTCTTGGCCCAAGTTCAAGGGACACCAAGCTCTCCTTTATGTGCTGCCAGATGCTAATCTGAACTGCATACTAATTTCACTAAATAGGCCTAACTTTTACCACAGAAAGAAGGAGAGAGAGAGAGAGAGAGAGAAGGAAGGAAAGAAAGAGTGCTCTCTCTAGCAGGGTGGTGATGTGCAAGTCTTTAATCCCAGCACTTGGAATTCAGAGGCAGTTGGATCTCTATGAATTTGAGGCCAGCCTAGTCTACAGAGTGAGTTCCAGGACAGTGAGGGCTACACACAAAACTTCTGTCTCAGGAAAAAAAGAAAGAAATCTTTCCCTAGCCGAAATTCCTGAGAATATTTTGTATTCCATAGCCAACATTTTCTCCTAAGAGTTTAAAGTTTGAGTTTTTTTTTTTACAAAATCTTTTTAAAAATTTATTTTTCAGCCGGGTGGTGGTGGCAGCACATGCCTTTAATCCCAGCACTTGGGAGGCAGAGGTAGGAGGATCTCTGTGAGTGCAAGGCCAGCCTGGTCTACAAAGTGAGTCCAGGACAGCCAGGGCTGTTATACAGAGCAACCCTGTCTCGAAAAACCAAATTTTTTTTCTTTATTATGTGTGTGCATGTATTGGGGGCAGGGCAGGTTCTCCATGGAAACCAGATCTCCTCAGTTGTGAGCGACCTGGTGTGGTGTGGAGAACCAAATTCTGGAAAAGCAACAGGTGCTCTTAACTGATGAGCATTTCTCTCCTTCCCCTAAGGTTTTGTGTTTTGTCTTTGTTTTGAATCTTTGACTCTTCCGTAAGTGATCGTGGTAGACATTATAAGGTGGGGCACGTCCTCAAGTGTTAAAACACCTAACTCCAGAGACCACCACCAAGACACAGAGTGCCTGTTGCATTAGGGTGGCTCTGGGACTCCAGGGGCAACTCATGGGTCTGAGGGACAAGAGAAGAACGACAAGGAGACGGAGGGCTGTGCAGACACAATGGCAGCAGAAAATTAGCATTTTTTTCTCTGAGGGGTGCAGCTTATCTATGGAGAGCTCACGGAGTTCACTGCTTGGGCAATCAGTACAGCCTCTCAGAGCTCAGAGCTGCCAGGGCAAGGAGCATGCCCAGCGCCTGCCAGTATCCTTCTCTGACTTGCATTTATCAGGGCTCTCTGGTCCATCTGGCCCCAGCCTCCTTGTCCATCTTGGGGTTCCATTTCAGATCCCAGCTTAGGCACAAGCCACACCCTAGCACCTGTTTTCACAGAGAGATCCTTTACTAAGCGGGGAAGACAAGTTAAAGTGGGTGCTTTCTGACTCAGGCAGAAAGACAGCAGTGAAGGACCTTGGAGGTGTGACTTTTTTTTTTTTTTTAGGTTTTTCGAGACAGGATTTCTCTGTGCAACAGTCCTGGCTGTCCTAGAACTCACTCTGTAGACCAGGCTGGCCTTGAACTCACAGAGATCCGCCTGCCTCTGCCTCCCAGAGTGCTGGAATTAAAGGCATGAGCCACCATGCCCAGCACAGGTGTGACTTTTTTTTTTTTTGGTTTTTCGAGACAGGGTTTCTCTGTATAACAAGCCTTGGCTGTCCTGGACTTGCTTTGTAGACCAGGCTGGCCTTGAACTCACAGAGATCCACCTGCCTCTGCCTCCCAAGTGCTGGGATTAAAGGCCTGCACCACCACCGCCCGGCTCAGGTGTGACTTTTTTTTTTTGGTTTTTCGAGACAGGGTTTCTCTGTGTAACAACCCTGGCTGTCCTGGACTCACTTTGTAGACCAGGCTGGCCTCGAACTCACAGAGATCCGCCTGCCTCTGCCTCCTGAGTGCTGGGACTAAAGGCGTACACCACCACCGCCCGGCTCAGGTGTGACTTTTAAGAAGAAAAAAGTGGAGGGCTGTGTTAAAATGGGCTAGGATGAGGTGGTATATTTTAACTGTGTATATGAATTAGGTGAGCCGAAGGGGGCTTTTGATTGCTGGACTTCAATACTTTGATAGCTGGACCTTGGTGGTCAGCCTCAGGAGGAGGAATTGGCCAAATAAAGGAATAGGCCTTGGGGGCTTGCTTTAGGAACGCAATCTAACAGTTTTTAGCAAGGCAGAAGGAATGGGGGAGAAGGACAAGGCCTGCTAGAGCCACACTTGCCATGCTCGAGCTAGCAAGAGTCACTTGATATTTATACTATGATAGGACATCAGTGTTCCTGGATGTCAGTGAACAGTCATCAGCCAGAAATGACGCAAGAGAGACCACAAGATGCCAAGGCATGACTGGTATTAGGAAGAGGGGCATGGGCTGTAACTGGGGTGGATGAGAGCTTGTCTAGCACACATGAACCCCTGGGTTTTGTCTCGGCACCTGACCTATACTCCCCCCTTGATCTCTTAAATTGTTGTAGCTCTTCCCCTTTCTGTTTGTTTTAGAATCTGTCCAAGCTCCAGAAGGAAAAAAAAAAGCCCAAATTTTAAGTTAGTTTATGTATGGATTAAATGGATAATTTCTAGATTAGGGTCTCATGTACCCCAGGCTGGCCTTGAACTCACTTAGTAGCCAAGGATGAGCTTAAACTTCTGATACTCCTACCTTCCTCCTCCCAGTACTGGGATTAGAGGTGTGTTCTGCCTTGCCTGGTCTTATGAGATGCTGAACCTCTTATTACAACAGCTTGTCATTCTGTCCAAGAGCCTCCAGAATCTCTTTTCATACTCAGTGTCTCCGTTTACTTCTACCAGCAGTGACTCAGAGACTCCCCTTCCTCTTGGGAACAGCTCCACTAAAATCCACTTGCAAAGTGACCCCCTGGAACTAGGATGATCCCTGAGCCATATCCCTCTGTGGAGCCTTCCAGGCCAACTAATGTTTCCCATTTGGAAATCATAAATCTACCTCCTGGCTTCAAGGGTATTCCCCCCCCCCAAAAAAAAACTGCCTGGCCCTTTTGTTGAGTTTCACCTGCATCTGATTCACTTTGCCCAGCTTTTATTTCCCCCTTTTCAATGTATCTGTTTTTCTATACCCCAGGGTCAGTGGTCAGAATCCTTAAATTCTACCCAGACCTAGCCAAACTTGTGACTGTCCCGACAAGCTATTCACTTTCCAAGGCTGCACAGGTTTAGTGGTTTGACTTTCCACTGAATCTGGCTGTCTTATTTTTTATTAGATCATACGGTTCCACTAGCTTTTGGTTTGGATTGGTTTTGTTGTTGGTTTTGGGGGGTTGTTTTTGTTTTGTTTTTTATACTGTGTACCCCTAGCTGGCCTAGAGCTTGCTGTGTGGCCCAGGTTGGCCTGACACTTATATAGTGATCCTTCTGCTCCTGCCACCTGATGGCCTAGATTATAGGCATATGTCACTATGTCCAGGACCACTGTCTTTTTTTTTCCCCTAAGTTTTATCTGTATTTTTATGTGTGGGGAGGTGGTGGTTATATGTGTATGTAAATTTAAACACCTGAAGAAACTAGAGGTATTTGATCCCCTGGAGCTGGAGTTACAGGTAGTTGTGACCCACTGCATGGCATGAGTGCTAGGAGTTGAACTTCGGTCCTCGGTGAGAACAGTACATACTTTTAATGGCTGAGCCATCTCTCTAGCCCAGTTACACTGACTTTTAAACCCAACCAAAAGTGGTTACAGGACTCCTGATTCTTACCCTTCTTGTCTAGCTGTGAAGAACTCTGTGGAAGATGTCTGAGGTGCCTTTCCTCCTAGTATCCTAATCCTAGGGGCCTTGATTCCAACTGTGTCCATGTGAGAATGACTAGGACCATGTAAGGGTAGCAAGTCAGACTGTCCCTTGATGGTCTCCTGAGAATGATTTTGTGTTTACATAGTGATTTGGTGTCCAAACTATTTTAAGTGTTCGAGCCCTCTTAGGCATCTAATAACCTATATATCATCTTGATTTTGTTTTGTAACAATCATACTGTTTATCTAGGCAGTTATAAAGTAAGTAAGCCTCAAACCTATGATATAGTCCTACCTCATCCTCCTGAGAATGCCCAGCTTCTATATCCTTTTTATTTTTTTATATTTTAGCTGTTGAGACAAGGTCTTGTTAAGCAGCCCAGCAGGACTGGAACTCAGACTAGTCTCAAAACTTGCTGTGGTCCCTCTTCCTCCTAAGAGGTGGGATAACAAGTATGTACCATTGTGTCTAGAGAGTGAGTGAATGAATGATTTACTTATTTTCTTGTTGAAGCAAGGCTTGATGAGTATGTATCCCTGGTTGAACTCACTACGTAGCCCATGCTAGCCTTGAACCCGAGTCAATGTTCCTGTCTCAGTCTCTAGTGCTATAGTTACAGGTATGAGCCACCATGCCCACCTATATTCTTTTAATTTTTAAACTATTAGGCTGGAGAGATGGCTCTATGGTTAAGCACATGTGTTGCTCTTCCAGAGGACTCAAGTTCAATTCCCAGAATCCATATCTGGTGACTCACAACCACCTACAGACTCCACCTCCAAGGGCTTCCAAAATCCCTGGCCTGTGTGGGCCCCTGCATTCATGTGCACATATCCACACACTGACGTATACATATAATTTAAAATAGTAAAAGTTTTTAATTAATTTTTAAATTAAGAAATATTATAGTTCATAAATACTGATATAAAAATGTAAAAATCAGAGCTTCCGTGTAGTTCAGCTGGGTAGAGTCCTTGCCTAGCAGTACTACATAAGGCAGATATGGTGCTGTATGCTTTTAATCCCAGGACATATGATGCAGAAACTGGAAGGTCAGGCACCCAAAGTCATACTTAGCTCCATGACAAGTTCAAGGTCAGTCTAGGCCACACAAGAATCTATCACAAAAGAAAATAGGGGAAAGGGGGGGAAACTAAACAAGAACAAAACAGAACATGAAATCATACATCTTAATGGGTACCATATGATATGATGGCACACACATAGACAGATTGTATAATCGGGTTACACATTTTTCTCAGATCTTTTCACTTTTCTATTTTAAAATATTTTATTTTTAATTATGTATGGTGTGTGTGTGTGTGTGTGTGTGTGTGTGTGTGTGTGTGTGTGTGTGCGTGCATGCATGGGTGTAGGCACCTTTAAGGTCAGAGGTGTCAGATTCCCTTGGAGCTGGAGCTGGAGCTGGAGTTGGAGGTTATGAGCCACCCTGACATGGGTGCTAGGAACCAAATACAGGTCCATTTCTTTCTTTTCTTTCTTTTTTTCTTTCTTTCCTTCCTTCCTTTTGAGACAAGGTTTCTCTATGTAGTCCTAGCTGTCCTGGACTCACTCTGTAGACCAGGCTGGCCTGGAACTCAAAGCAATCCACCTGCCTCTGCCTCCTGAGTGCTGGGATTAAAGGTGTGTGCCACCACGCCCTGCTGGTCCACTTCTTTCTTTTTCCTCTTCTTCTCCTCCCCCCCCCCCCTTCTTTTCTGTGCTTGGTGTCAAACCCAGGGCCTTGTTGTAAAGGCCAGTATTCTACAAAATCTCAGTTCTCTCCTCATCACAGATTACATTGTTTTTTGTTTTTTTGTTTTTTTTTTGTTTTTTTTTTTTTTTGCAAAGTCTGTAAAGCAGCAGATCACACAGGAAACCTTTCCTGTATCTGTCTGACTAAGAACACTAGTCTTTTCATTGTGTTCCCACCTAGCTGACAGATTTGCTTTCTTCGACCAATCAGCTAGTGTGCTTAGCTGCAGACAACAACTGATATAAACAGATAAGGATTTGCTATAATATTAAGGTCCTCAGCTCCAGGAAGGAGGGTTTGCTATACTCCCCAGAAAAATGTCAAAACACCAAGGGACTTTCCTAGTGGACATACCATTTGTACCAGTCCCAAGACAATATATAGACACCTAGCCAGGTTCCCCAGTTGACTACAGCTGTCCCTGTAGAACCAGTGTCATGCCCGTAGTGCTCCCCAGAGACCTGCCCACCTTATATGTGTAAGTGGCTCTCCACACATGGAAGTCACACCCGCCTGTCCACATCCACTTTCTTGGTAGAAACGTTGGTACCTTTGACTCCATGGGGGTGTTGGGAAAGGTGGTGTTCAGGAAGCCCTTTCTCTCCTGTTACAACAGGGTCTGTCTCTCCAGGTTAAGAGCTTTCCATTAGCTCTTGGGAAAGCATGCAAACCCAGGGATCAGGCAACCTGGATGTATGAAGAGCTCTCCATCCCTCCATTCCTGGTGGCTTTATGCTAGTCCCAGATGGTGGCTGGAACAAACAATGGGGTGGGAGTCTCTGGAAGCCTTGGGAAGCCTCTGGACCTGCCTGTATTTGGTCTTGGGTGTCTCGACCACAGGCTCAGCCCTCCGGACCTTTTGGGCACCACAGCTTTGCATCTTCTTAGCAGTACTTGACAATTTCCTTCCCTCCACCACTCTTGCCCCCCTATTCTTCCTGCCTGTGAGCCAGACTGGTGTGGGAGGTCCCTGATGGCCACTCTCCCAACAGGCCTCCCTAAACCCCAGTAACCACAAGCTGGATGAGGACCTATGCCAGACACTCACACAGCGTTATGTGAGTATCATGAACAGGCTGCAGAGTCTGGGCTACAATGGACGGGTGCATCCCTCGCTGACAGAGCAGCTGGTGAATGCATATGGTATCTTGCGAGAGCGGCCTGAGCTGGCGGCGTCTGAAGGCGGCTCCTACACCGTGGACTTCCTGCAGCGTGTGCTGGTGGAAACCGTGCACCCAAGCATGCTCACTGACACCCTCCTGCTGCTCTCCTGCCTTAACCAGCTGTCCCATGATGATGGCAAGCCCATGTTCATCTGGTAACACTGGTGCCCGGCTGGCCCAGGCTCACTTTGCCCTGCAGGCCATTGTGGCCATTAAAGTTCCCCACAGACAGTAGTCATTGGGCCCATGCATGCCACACCTTCCTGCTCCTGTGGGGTGCCTCACTAGTTACCTGAATTCAGTCTTGAGAGCCCTGAAGGCCCACATTCACATTACAGTCCCCTGGAGAGAAAGACCTCCCACATCAAAGCTCAGACTTTCTGAAGGGACTGAATGAAAGGCCCCAAGTTCCCTTTTACTTGGCAATAAAAGCAGAAGTTCTGGGAGTTGGAGCAGAAAAAGAGCAGGTACAGGGAAGGAATGACACAGAAAGAGAAGGGAGTCCCCTGTGCTAAGCAGAGACCAAGGGGGCGGGGAGCTTCGGGGCCTTGGGACAGGACAGGAGAGGAAGGAGAGCCAGATGCCACCTCATCCAAACCTGGGCAGGGAAGCCAGGGAGATGGCAGTCTCTTGCAAAAATGTCCAAAGTCTGGGAGAATAGAGCTGGCCAGGGAATGAAGAACATGGGTTGGAGAAGCAGGGTTAGGTGGAGAAAGGAGGAATTGGGGCTCACAGGGAATCAATGTGTAGACCGAGGCTGGAGTTACTGGAAGGCTATAGATCCAAATGGAGTTGGTTCATATGAAGGGCAGTGTGGGAAAGCCTACAGGAGAGCCTGGCCTGCTTGAAGGTACAGTACAGGTGCCAGGGCAGTGACAAGGAAAAGAATAAAAGAACCAGGGACTTAGAAAACTAGTGCTTGTCAGTTAAGGAACAGAAGAGCCTTAGGATCTGAATTCAAATCAATAAAAAATTCCAGGAAGAGAGAGGTGTAGGGTGTGCTGCAGTCCTCCAGCTGGGACACCCTTAGAACTAACTCATCACCCTCGGCCCTGACCCCTCAGGTCCTCATCCAAAGCGTCTCCACAACTATCCTGGCAACCTGGGTGAAGACCGGTAGCCAAGACAAACCGCCGGGGGCAACTTAAGAGACACTTAGGGTTGGTTGACATTAGGGCGGATGCTGGCTCACAGCAGGAATTAGGGAGGCAGACTTCCAAGGGGAGCAGAGAAAAGTCTGTGAAAGCCAAGGGACAGTCTAAGAACCTAAAGTTGAGCCCGATAGTGATGGCGCATGCTTTTAATCCCAGCACTTGGGAGGCAGAGGCCAGATTGGACTACAGAGCGAGTTCTATGACAGCCAGAACTACACCCTGTCTCAAAACAAAAAAACAAAAACAAAAAACCAAAAACCCTGAATTGAATAGGGGACTTCCTTTTTTTTTTTTTTTTTTTTTTTACCTGTCTGGGCAAGCTGGCTCAAAGTGTAGAACTAACGGTCGTTCCCCCCCCCCCCTCACCCACCCGACTTGAAGCCTTTCCAGGCTGTTGATGTTGAGTCTTTGCACTCAGGCGCCAGGAACCGGACTGAGAGGCTGGGGTGCATCTGCGTGCTGCGTAACCAGACTGTAATGTTTATTGGAGGGATAGGGAAGGCTAGGCGTGAGGCGGGGGCCCTAAGTTTCCAAGCGGACCCCTGACCCCGCAGGCGCCAGGAGGAGCTGGGGTGGGGCTGTAAAGCCCGGATTCTTTTTTTTTTTTTCTTGTTCCCAACGGCCACAGAAGTTCTGAGTGGGTGGGGCCAAGGTTCCTCTCTTAGGCTCGCGGTGCGGGGGGGGGGGGGGGGGGGGGGGGGGGGGGGGGGCAGGGCCTTCCTAGCAGCCCGCACCGGTTTGTGCTACCTGGTCTTGACATCCTGCCTCTGGTGCGGACCCTAAGGAGTCAACTCTCAGGCTGAAAAACCAATGAGTTTCCCTGACATTTGGCGGCGAAGGAGCCCTGTGTGCCATGAACACGACTGGCCCCCGAGACTCGACGTCCTGAGGCCTTCACCCTTCCCGCACCCCGGGCTGCAAGCCCTCTTCAGCCTCTCCCGCAAGCTACTTTTCCCGGCCTACTGGTCTCTGGACCAGTTCCTGGGCTTCTGGGCACCAGCGGCGGCGCAACGCAGCAGCTTAAGGTGGCTCAGAGTCCTGGCAGGAAGTGGGGGAGCGTTGCTATCCCTGGTGGTAGTTGGCCTACCCCTGGGGCTGTTCGGCCTGGTGCTCTGGCTGCCCCTCCAGGTCTGGCGCCGCCCCTTCTGCTATCAGCCCCCTCCAGCATGCTGGGTGTGGCCACGGCCCTGGTGCCCACCTGCTGAGAGCGTGCGCTGCTTTGTCTTTCTCACTGCCAATCTGTGCCTGCTCCCTGACGGGCTGGCGCGGTTCAGCAACCTGTCGCACCACCAGCAGCGCGCAGAGGCCGTCGGCGCCGCGCTGCTAGGTAGTCTTCGAACGTCACAGTACGGGGCCACCGGCTGCAGCCAGCCGCTGCCTAAGGTGCCTGGAGGTGTGTTGAGAGCCGCTATACCTATGGGCCTGGACTTCGTGTGCCTGCAGGAGGTTTTCGACCTCCGCGCAGCTCGCCGTCTTGTGTGCGTCCTGGTGCCAAATCTGGGCCCGGTGCTGTATGATGTGGGCACGTGTGGCTTGGTGTCCGGGCCGTACATCAAGCTACTAGGCAGTGGGCTTCTAGTGGCCTCGCGCTACCCGCTGCTGCGCGCCACTTTCCGTTGCTTTCCTAACGCTCGTCAAGAGGACGCCATAGCCTCTAAAGGTCTCCTCTCTGTCCAGGTACTAACTCAGGCTGCGATGAACCCTGGCAGGGAGAGGGGGGTCACCGGCAGGTTTAACCGGCAAGGGGAACTGGAACTGTGGGGTGGTGTTGCAGGTGCAGCTAGGCATCCTGGACGGGCGTCGCATCGTGGGTTATCTTCATTGTACACACTTGCAGGCCCCTGTTGGTGAGCTGTGTGCGAGGGGTTGTTGGAATGTGGGCAGCCCCCTCCTCTCCTTTGAGGGCAGTGGGTCCCTAACCTCACCAGCACCTTTGTCCCCACGTCCTCTCTGCCCCAGACATCCCAAGAAATGCCTGGGTGGGTTTACAGACCAGGACCTTGGAGTATGTATGACCTTGGATTCCCACTCCGGGCTAAGCCATCCCTAACTGTCCCTCTTAGAGGATGGGGATGTTCGCTACAAACAGCTGACCCTGCTCCTGGAATGGGTAGAGGAGTTTGAGGCTGAGAGTAGCCAGAGCGGTGAGGCTGTGGCGTTCAGCGTCTTCCTGGGAGATCTAAACTTTGACAACTGCTCACCAGGTGAGAAGCCGGGGCAGGTGGAGCCCAGAGACCCAGCTCTGCCCACTAAGAAACGGGTTTCCTCCACAGATCACGCGAAGGAGCAGGGACACAAACTCTTCAGCTATTTTCAGGACCCCTGCCGGCTAGGCACCAGCCAAGAGCAGCCCTGGGCTTTGGGTACTGTTTCTGTGGAGGCGGGGAGGAGCTGGTCTGCGGGATGTCAACAAGGCTTCCTGACACTGACCCTGCTCTCCCCGGACCCTACAGGGACAGTCTTGAGCACGTCCATGCTGCACAACCCCATTGCCAGCTCCCCGGAGATGCTTCAGAAGTAAGTGGAACCCTTGAGTCCCAGGCCCCACTAGGCAGGCCAGCCGGGAGGAACAGCCCTAGCCTCAGTGCCGCTGTCCCTCTCCTAGGGCCCTGGAGGAGGAGAATGGGCGCCGCCTCTACCTGGCAGGACCCCCTAATGGAAGTCTGCCACCTAAATCCTGGAAAGGCCGGCGTCTGGACTATATCACCTACCGCGGAATACCTGGGAGTCGCTTCAGTCCAGTAAGTGCCTGAGCTCGGGGCTACTAGGCTTGCGCAAGCTGAAAACAGCTCACAACTTGACCCCTGCCCCGCAGGAGGTGGAGCAGGTGACGTTCAGTACTGCTCTGGCGGGACTCACGGACCACTTAGCTGTGGGCCTGAAGCTCCAAGTTGTATGCTCCTGACGCTGGCGCACCAAGGGATGACTAGCGAGAAAGACCACCACGAGGAACTGAGCCCCACAACCGCGCTGTTGTTGACTCAAATGATCTTTATTGCAGGGCACTCATACAGCTTCCTGGGCGCGGCGGTACTCGTACACACTGCCGCGCTCGGGGAAGGCTGGAAACAGTGGGGGCGAGCCTGGTGGGGGTGCTGGGTCCTCTGGGTCTCCATAGCCCCCGCCGCCAGGCGTGTGAAGGCAGAACACGTCCTGTGGAGAGGAGGGGGTTCGACACAGATGTGGCCTTGTCCCAGTAAGACACACATAATCATCACTCAGGGTCACAGAGGCCACCACCACGCCGCCACCGTTTCCCTTAGGGAGCCACATTAAAATTTTGTATCTCTGTTCACCGCACAGGGTGCGTCTCTTACCCCGGGGTACACGGTCACAGATGTCTTCCCGCCCAAATTCACCGTGCGCCCGTCCTTTCTGATTAAGAGATTTAGGCCACGAGCACCAGGCTCTCCCCCTATAGAATGAGAAAGCAAGGAATTGGGTCGTCAAGGGAGATGGGGGCAAGGACATGGGGTCCTGGGATAGCGGCGGCGGCGGCAGGGTGAAAGAGGCTGGGAAGGGAGGGGCTGGGGAGTCAGTCACCCACCGTGGAGGCCATAAGGCTGGAAGGCGCGGCGCTCTGTGAGCACAGACAGCAGCGCCTCTTCGCGAAAGACCAGCTCTCGGACTACTCCATCGCCTCCCCGGAAGCGGCCCCGGCCACCAGATCCTGGCCTCAGCTCGAAGCGGCGCAGGATAACTGGATACCTGTGCGTGTGAAGGGCACAGCACGGATGAGCGGGGGCTCATCTCCCCGATCAGCAGCTGTAGCTCCAGGGCATGCTCAGCTCACCGGCTTTCCAGAATCTCCGGGTCTGTGATGCGCGTGTTGGTCATGTGACTATGTATACCACTGCGCCCATGCCAGCCAGGTCCCGCGCCCGCGCCACCAGCCACTGTCTCATAGTAGCCCATATGGGCATTGCCCAGGGTCACATTGTTCATGCAGCCCTGACAGAAGCAGATGGTAACAGCATTTGGTCAGTGTGGGCATCCACCTCCACTGCCCTGTTTTCCAGCAGCCTCAAGAGCTGTGTGTGTCCACTTTGCTCCACCACACCTGGGAGGCTGAGCAGGCCCCAAAAGCTCTCAGGATGACGTCCACTACTCGCTGAGATGTAAGCACATTGCCGCCGACCACTGCTGCCTCTGGGGATGGGTCCAATATGGAGCCTTTGGGAATTATTACACGCACGGGAGCCAGGCAACCCTAGTGAGTGAGCAAGGTGACTAATTAGGGCTTGGCGCTACCCAGGTTCAGATAAAAACTCTACCACCCTAGGCTCCGTTCATACTGGGCTATCTTTGTCTTCAGGCAAACCTCAGGGTGACCTCAGACTTGAGGGCTACCACCCATGCAAACCTGGTTAAGTGGGATATCTCGTCCCACTAGACAGCGTAAGCTGTAGATGAGAGCTGACAGGGTTATGGCTCGAGGGGCGTTGAGATTGCCAAACACCTCAGACCCGGAACCGCTGAAGTCAAAGACTGCGCTGCCCTATCCCAGGGGGGAAAAGATGTGGCTTTCAGAAACAGGCCACGCCCCAGAGGCCAGTGCCAGTGCCCTCCCCACTTCCCTCACATGCTAACCTGATTGAGGTTGATCTGAACACGCAGGCGGATAGGAGAGCCATCATCCATGTGATCCTCTGCAGACACCTCGAGGGGCAGGCCCCGGGCCTGGCGGGAGGTTCCAAAAGCCCGAAGCATGTCTTGCACTGCTAGCTCAGCATTAGCCTAGCAGAAACAAGGTTCAGCCCAGCCATTGCCACCTTGCAGGACAACACTTGGAGCACAACACTGCCCCACGTATGCTCCCGTTCCCAGGCCCACCTGAATATGGCCCATATAGGCCTGTACCACATCCAAGCCATACTGCCCAATCAGCTCTCCCACCAGCTGGATGCCCTTCTGGTTGGCTGCCACCTGGGCACGAAGATCCGACAGGTTGTCATGCAGGTTCCTTGTACCACTACAGCCAGAGATCTTGCCTGGTGCCCGCAGGGCCTCTGTCACTGCTGGATGGACAGGGTCACAACTGAGCCGACCTTCATGCCCTCAGGAACAGGTGCCTGTGACTGCCTGTTCCACACCCACAACAGCGATGCTGGGCCCATCTGCCTTCTCTATGCGCTCCACGACTCACAGGAAAAGTCTCCCTGACACACGGCCCACTCTTGTCCTGTCTGGTCTACACCCTGCCCACTCCCGCTGGCCTGCAAGTTCTTCAGGAATATAAGGCACCACAGGGCTGAGGCTGATGGCTCAGCAGTTAAAGAGCACGTCTTGAAGGGGTCCAGGACAGGTTTCCAGCCCCACAAAAGGGGGCTCACAACTGTAACTCCAGTCCCTGGGGATCTTATGCTCTCTTCTGGCCTCCAAGGGCACCTGGACACATGTGGTGCATGCATGCACTCAGGCAAACACACATAAAGACTATCAAGCCCCTGCCAGTCCTGTACTCTGCTGCAGTTTTCTACATCTGGACAAGTTCCCTTCCCCATCCTGTAAGCAGCTCCAGCTAGACCAGAGACTCTAGCACACATGGGGAAAAGCCCTCACTTTCCAGTCCCGGTTACAGTCTTCTCTGAGGTGTACAGGCCACTTGTACCCTCAGCCATGTGTTTACACTTGTGTCTCCCTGATCCACCTCAGCTCCCAACAAATCAATGTTATCCTATGTGTCTGAGGCACTCAGGGTGGCCTGTGGGTTACCCCAACCCTCAACCCATGCCCTCATCACCTCAACTCCAGGATCCTTCAGACTCCAGTGACCACAGAGCAAGGCTGTCTTTTCCAGTGCCTTCAACCTGCCTGCAGCTGCTCTATGCTATTCAATGCAAAGCCTCCATCCCGTAGCTATCTAACCCTGACCCCACAGTCTCCAGAGAGCACCAACTTCAGTTTCCAAAAAGTTCCTTCCGTCCTCTACCACCTGGATACCCACCATCTTTGAGGGTGACTGCTGCTGCCCCATCTGACCATTCTGCCGACCCACCCTCAGGGTTACTCTGCAAGTAGGTATGCAAGCAGACCAGCTTGTTCCAGCTGCTCCATGGCCCAATACTGAGACCCAGACCCATGCAGCACCCTGGGATTCTGCACCCTCAATACCCAGTGTAGCTTGCAGGAGTTGCCAACCTTGAAACGACCTCTTCTACATTCTGCCCTCTTGGGTGTCTTAGACGACTCCCCACCCCAAAACATCTTTTGGTCCAGATAGAAGTCATCTCAGCTCTTCTGCATATCTGAGATGATTTACAATGCCCCTGAGATCTCACCACTTGTCTCTCCCAAGGCTCAAGGCAGGCCTGAGCTGATACCAGGATATATCAGCTGTGTATCAGTATTCTACCCAGCCTGGGTCCTGGTAGCAACCATACATACATACATACAGCCTGCCAAATCTGCCAAATCTTCACTGTGGCCCTTCTCCAGCTCACCCTCTTCCTGGAAGACACCTCCTTGGACCAGTTTGAAGGACAGAAAAACGGCACCCTCCTGTTGCAGTGTGGTAGAGTGAGGAGGCATAGAGCCTGGTGTGATACCTCCAATGTCTGCGTGGTGCCCTCGGCTAGCCACGTAGAACACAGGCCGAGTCTGGCCTGGCCAAAACACCTAAGGAGCAAACGGCAACTATCAGTGGCACCAGAAACCTTTGTCTGGCTAACAGTAACCAAGGCAGCACTCCTCACCGGTGTGATGACAGTCAGGTCTGGAAGATGGCTGCCCCCTGCACTGGGATGGTTGCTGAGCAGCACATCACCTGGATGGAGGTCAGCTCCTAGGTGCTGAATCTGAAACCAGGGAGACACATACAGAGTGGGAAAGGGAGGTAAGGTCATGGGGTAAGGGAGGGGGCAGAAGGAAGAATGTCACTGTTAACACACCTGGAACTGTACAGTTTCCTGCATGGCACCCAGGTGCACAGGAATGTGGGGGGCATTGGAGACCAGGCCCCCATCTGGTCCAAAGAGGGCACAGGAGAAGTCGAGGCGTTCCTTGATGTTGGTGGAGATGGCTGTACGCTGTAGGATTCGGCCCATCTGCTCTGGGGACACAGAGTGGCCAGGTGGCCCCATCATTCAGATGTATAGCCCCAAGAAAGAGGCACAGGACCCACAATGTCAAGACCCAACAGTTTTTCCTGTGCCCCAGGGAGGACCAGGATGGCTGAGTGCCCTCTTAAGCAGCAAAGCTGCAACCAGGTGTGCAGTAGCTCAGGAAAAGCGAGTGCTCCCTTTCCAGCCCACCTGGGGTCACGCTTCAGCTTTCCTCCCTGACCGGTGCAGCAAGAACCTGATCCCCAAGCATAGATCCTTGGGCTCCTGAAAGCCTATGGCCTGACCTTGAACAGATGAGCTCACAGTGGATGCCTGTGTTCTATCGCTAGATAGCTGAAGAGCAAATGCCTCTTGATGAGAAGAGGGAAGGGCTTGCCCTGTCCAAGGCCTGCTCTTGCAGCATGGAGTGCAATTTCAGAGCCAAGGCCACACTGCCCACCCCACCACCAGCGAGGACACAGCCCTTCCCCTTGGCACCAGGGGGACACATACAGAGTGGGAAAGGGAGGTAAGGTCACCCCTGCCAGGTAACCACATGTACTATGAGCCGATGCTGCTAACCGCCCCACTTGTCTGCACCTTTGCATAGCCTGCGACCCTCCGTGTCCTGCATCACACATACCAGCCCAGTAAGGAGGACAGCAGTGTCCACTCACCAGCAATGCTCATGAAGCGGTGTGAGAAAATGGACAGCTGGATGGGGTCAAGCTTGGTGCCTGCCATGCTAGGAGCCTCAGCTCCCACAGAAATGCGGATGTCCCCTGTCTCAGTAACCTCTGCTTGGCAACCTGGTTCTACGAGGATGGTGCTGGGGGCAGGGGACACAGAGGAGCTACAAGAAGGCTGGCCACAACCTCCCCCAAACCATAACACTACTTCATGCCCGCAGACACCCCAGTGAATGAACCTCTGCAGCCCTGTGAAGGACCCTGCCATAACCCCTCCAAGGCTTTTCCAACCCAGGCTTACCTGTTGTTGTCGATGATAAGGCAGGGCCCCTGGAGCTGGTGCCCATAGCCTAGCTCTCCTAAAAGGTACACGGGGGTCTCCTGATAACCCCCCTCAAAGTAGCACTGGGTCACCTGCAGAGGGTGTGGAATAAGCTGGGCTCCTAGATAGTTTTTCCTGAGGCCCCCTCAACATGGCTGAGCCTCCCCATCAATACTTGTCCCCAGATCCTGAGGGTGTAGATGGACCAGCACAGCAAGACTTCCAACCTTGTCCACGCGGGGAGGTCCAGTCTGGGCTTTGGGGGTGTCTTCCAGCTGAAGTCCACTACGGCCAGTTCCCCTCACCCTCACGTCGTCTACGACCACCGGCCGCTCAGGAATGATAAAGCCGAACTCTCTCATGTACCTGCACCCACCCATCCACGGGAGCAATCAGAACAAGGTAACCAGACCAGCAGGCCACATGCAGGAGACACAGAAGGGCTCATATACCTCTCAACAAACGCTGCTCCAAAGTCACCAGCCCGGGGCGAGTGGGATGTGGCCGGATGCTGATGGGCAGACACCATTAGGGCACAGTCGGTGCCTTGGTAGCGAAGATGCAGGAAGCTCTCGGTGCTGATCTGAGACCTGCAGGAACCAGGATGGGGTGCTCACCCAGGGCCCTCTGAAGGTGCCTTTCCTGCTTCCTCAGGTACCTGAGACCATTGTCCTGAAGACCCAGGGACATCTGGGAAGTCACCCGGTGGTACACCACCAAAGGGATGGTGGAGATAAAACCAGCCCTGTGTTCGCTGGTCCATGAGTCTACCTGGGGAAACCCTGGGCCAGCAAGGCATCCACACACTGCTGCTCCAGGCGGCTCAGTCTCTGATCCAGTTGCACAAAGGTTTCAGGTGTGTAAGACAGGGAACAGGGCTCCTGTGCTTCATGAACCACATCTGCCAAGGCCAGTCCCAGTGCTGACAGCAGCCCACTGTGCCTGCAGAAATGGGTGTCACAGCAGTGTGGGGGACACTCCTCAAAGCCAACTTCCTCAGCTAAGGATACGTCCCCATATGCAGACCCACCTGTGAATATGCACAGTGTCCATACCCAGGGCCCGGGCGATGGCACAAGCATGTTGCCCACCAGCTCCTCCAAAGCAGGCCAGTATGTGGGCTGAGGGGTCATGGCCTCGTGCCTGGTGATCCAGGAAGGGTCAATAAATAGTCTTTCATACCCTTGACAGTCCCCCACCCTGTCCCATTTCTGTTGGGCTGAGAGAGTACAGGAGTAGGACTAGAACAGACGGGTGACAGTGGGCAAAGGGGACATACCTGTGTGAGAGCACGGATAGGCCGGCACATGGCTTCATTTGCAACGCGTACAAACCCCATAGCCACCTCCTCCAGACTTAGTGGGGAAGCTGGGCAGGGTCCATTGGTCAAGAAGCTGTTGACCTCAGTGGCCACAGCCTCCAGAGCCTTCCGGGAAGCCTCTGGGGACAGTGGCTGCTCTTCTCCTGGCCCAAAAATACAGGGGAAGGAGGCAGGCAGCAGGCGACCCAGGACCAGATTAGCATCTGTCACTGTCAAAGGACCCCCTGGGAAGAAGGAACAGGGTATGGGTTGGCAGCTAGAGGAGCAAGCAAACTAGCTAGAGGAGGCTAGTGGGCAGCAGGGATGGACCCAAAGAGTGGGAGAGGCCTAGAGTACCATGAGAAGGAGAGACCTGGCCAGGCGGAGGCTAGCTCTTACCTTTGCGGTAGCAGGCAGGACCTGGGTGGGCACCCGCTGACTCTGGACCAACCACAAAAAGGCCAGACCTTGGGGCATGAAGGACTGGAATTAGAATGGGGAGGATGAAAAAACTGAGCAGTCCCAACTGAAGAGACAGGGGCTGACCTGAAGAAGAGACGCGAACCCCCACCAGCTGCCACCGTGTTGATGTCCAACTGGGGAGCCTGGAGGGTGACCCCAGCTGTGCTAGCCTCAAAGACATGCTCAAATTCTCCAGCATAGCGGCTCACATCTGTGGATGTGCCTAATGGGATTAAGATACTAGGAGTCACCCCAAGAACTGCGTCCCCAGCTTCATCAAGCTAGGCAGCTGACCCTTCCCTTATCCACCCACTTTAGCCTTCATACCTCCCATATCAAAGCCAATGACAGGCTGACCACCTTCCAGCTGGTAGGTAGTTGCTGAGTAGCCAACCACACCACCAGCGGGGCCAGAAAGCACAGCCCGGGAACCACTGAAGGCATCCATGGGCGCCAGGCCACCATCGGAGCGCATAAAGAGTACCTGCACATCCTGTGAATGGGGGAGAATGGACAGTAATGCGCTGAGCAGGACAGGGCTAGGGCTTGGAGCAGGGTGGCTGGTCAACAGGCCTCACCTTCAGCTGGCCCTGGAAGCCGCGCCGGAAGCCCTGCACATAGCGCTGGATGGTGGGAGTAAGGTAAGCATCAGCACAGGCGGTGTGCCCCCGAGGGACGATGCGTACCATGGGCATGGCTTCCGAAGACAAGGACACGTGTGTGAAGCCCAGCTCCCGGGCCAGGGCGCCCACCTGCTGCTCATGATGGGCCCACCTACAATGAGAACCCCGAGGGCTCTGTGACTCCCACCCAACACCCTTCCAGCTTTCCTCTGGACCCTCACAGTAAGCAGCCCTCACTCACGTGTATGAGTGCATGAGCACTACCGCCAGACTGCGGATGCCCCGAGATAAGAGCCCCTCCAGCTTCCCACGCAGGGCGCCCAGATCCACAGGCTGCCGAATCTCTAGCAGGTCCCCTGTACGACCTGAAAGAGCCCATAGACCCCATTCAAAAGTTGCTAGGATCTCTGCCTACCCCAAGAACCACGCACGGGCTGTCAGCACCATCCGCACCTTTGACAGGAGACCCGGCACCTGGTGCTCCGTGGTACAGCACCACTCGCTCCTCCACCTCCAGCACCTCCTCATAGAGCACCTCTGGCATGGGCACAGCCTGAGGGCGGGCAGAGGCTCAGAAGAGACCTAGGCCTGGGGGGAGGAGGGGTCTGTGGGGTCCTGCATGGGTGGGGGAGGGCAGGCAAGGGGCTGTGTCCCAAAAAGCAAGGAGACAGTCAAAATGGCCCAGCAAGGCCCACCTAGAAGGCTTCTCTCTGCACTCAAGCCCTTAAGTGGTGTGGAACCAACCGCCCTACGCGCAGGGGGCAGCTTTTCCCAAGAATCCAAAGGTGGAATCTCCAACCCTTCACCCTTAACAGTCCTGGCTTGAACTGGCAGTGTATCACATGTCTGCTTGGAAGTATGGGGGACACAGGTCCCGCTAGCAGCACTTGGCCTCCTCTATGCCTGTTATCTATCAGGCTTAGCTGTCATCACCTTGCAGACCTCCTCACAAGGCCTGGGCTGGGAAGGGGGGAGGAGTGCACAGGCTTCACCTAGCACCCAGTTGGCAAGGGAGAGCTCACCAGGTCAAAGAGGTCTGGACGGGCCTGGGTGCCAATGTACAGCAAGTCTCGGAAACCCTGTGTCACCAGGAGAGCCACACGTTCCCCCTGGCGTTCCAACAAAGCGTTGGTGGCCACTGTGGTACCCATGCGGATGCTGGCAATACAGCTGGTGTCTAGCGGTCGGTCTCGAGGCAGCAGCACACCCCCCTCCTGGGGACCATATAGCCACTGTGAGACCCCAGGCTGGGGTCTCCCTCACCACCACCACCCCCCTTTGCCCTGGCCCACCTGCTCCAGGATGCGGCGGATGCCCTCTGTGGGTGCATCTGCATAGTTGGCAGGATCCTCTGAGAGCAGCTTCAGGACACGCACATGCCCTCCTGGGCACTGGGCGAACACATCTGTGAAGGTACCACCGCGGTCGATGGCAAAATGGAAGCGCCCTTCTGGGCTGCCCATGATGGTGGGGCTGGTGTTCACGAGTAGCTCTTCAGCTGGTAGCCCTGGGAAAATTGGACAGAAGAACCTGTCACTGGGCTAGGGTTATGCCTGAGGGGATCTGGTTTCTGAGCAGAGGCTGAAATGGGAAGGAGATAGATTCCAAGTCTAGGAGGTGCCCTGGGGAGGAGCCATAGTATAGCTGTGGGTTTGGTAGAAGCTGCACGACCCAGGTCACAGGGTAGCCTGAGTGGAGTCAGTGCCAGGCAAGCCCATCTGCCAGCTCAGTGTCCCCACGCACAGGGCTGAGAGTCCTGGTGCCTACTGAAAGCCAAGTCCTGGAGTAGAGAGGTAAAAGGACCCTGGAACCCTTTCATGCTGGAGGAGCCTGGGAAAAGGCACCTGAGTTAGGGTAGGCAGGTAAGGAATAGCTCCTCTTCCCGCTTCGCTCAAGTTTCCTGGCCCAGGCCTTATAGCCACTGGAACCCTACAAAACCGGTACAACGGTGGGGTGGGTGGGGCGAAGCTAAATCCCGAGAGACAGGAGTCTAGGAACAGCGGAGCCCTGAGAGGGAAGTAGGAAAGGCGTAGCACAGTCCCCACCTGCGGAATCAGAGTCCTGCTTTGTGTTCTCCCGCTGCGCTTCGCGCAGGCCCTGCCCCCACCGCGGGAGGAGCCTGTAGATCCCCCCCCCCCCCAAACACACACACAAGCTTGGCGTGCCTGGCCCGTTGTTTGTTGCGTAAGTGCGGGCCTGGCCTCCTCCTTTGCTCAGAGCGATCCACCGATTGAGGAACTGAGTGGCCCTTGCCAGCTAGGGGCGGATCCAGCACTTTGGCTCAAGGGCACCTTGGTTCTCAGAGCTGCTGTACCTCTGTAAATTCTGGGTAGCGGAGCGTGGGTGCCCTTGACACCCACCTTCAGGTCTCTATGTAACTGGTTGCACCCTACAGTAACATTTCTGATGTATTCACACTGTTCCTCAGCGTGGGAGGACCAGAGGCATGAGATGGGGTGGGTGGAAAGGATCCAGCAAGGAACAATGGAAGATAGGAGGTTTTAGAGGGGCCTCCTGCCTCCAGGAAAATCCTCTTATTTCAGCCTGCAAACCGGCACATCGAACAAGAGGCCTCAGCATATATCCCACAGTCGACCCCACAGAGCAAAAATGGCTCAGTATACCTAAATCTGCCAACATACATCTGTTACTGGTGTTCCCCCTCACCGAGGACAACAGGGTAACTTCTCCATGCCCTCTACTCTCCTGTTTATTTAGCCAACTCTTAAGTGGGCTGACCTCGAAGGAGGAGAAAGTGCACAGACAGAGGAGGCCCCAGATCAACTAAAACTTATAGATAAGGAGGGCCAGGGTTGGTTTCTTGTTTTGCTGTTCCTTTGCAGGGTTTTAGTCCAGGAAAACAAATCCTTTTTTTGTTGTTGTTGTTTTTGGTTTTGGTTTGGTTTGGTTTGGTTTGTCAAGACTGTTTCTCTGTGTAGCTCTGGCTTTCCTGGAACTCACTCTGTAGTCCAGGCTGGCCTTGAACTCACAGAGATTCTCCTTCCTCTAATCCCACGCAGAGTGCTGGGATTAAAGGTGGGAGCCACCACACCTGGCACAAATCCTTCTTACTACCCTAGCATTTCTATACTTAATAGGACAGAGTCAAGGGAGCATTAGTTCTGCTGGCTGGAAGTCAGGGCCTCTGCAGGCAGGGCAGGGGTGGTACTAGGTTCAGGCCTGAGCCATTTAGCATCCAGAGTGGAAGAGGCAGGGGAAAGTGAGAAACTATCAGATGTGTGGTGGTGATGCTGCCCTACAAAGGTGGCCTCTGAGGAGCAGCTAGCTTCTGAGACCTTAGGAAATCAGTTGAATCCACAGGCCTTACCCACTATGCTAGGCTAGATGTCAGATAGGCTTAGGGCACACACCCAAGCCCCCCCCCCCAGACTAAGTGCACCCACTGCTGGCTCTCAGGGCCTACTTGGGTCTAGGAGGCTAGGATGCAGGTGAGTGGGCCATGTATTAGAATTACAGGCCCTGGGCTGCACCCCACACTTCAGGCATTGCCTCGTGGCATATGGCATTCAAAAACCACTCTCATTCCCTTTCTCATTTTGCAGATGCCCAATCTGCCAGAAGTCCTTTTACTTTGACTTTCAAAGTAAGTCCAGAATAAGGTCTGTGGTGCAGACCTGTAATCCCAGCTTAGTGAGACTTTTATTTCAAAACAAAAAATACAGAGGGCTGGATGGTAGCTGTACTTGCTTAGCAAACAAGAGGCCCTGAGTTCTCTTCCTAGGAGAGAGAGAGCCAAGAGCCAGGAGACAGTTTTCCCTTAAACTCTCTGCCTTGCAAGAACCTTCTGGTACCCTCTTTCCTCTGCATCAACCTCACAGCCCACTGGCTGCCACCCTAGGGCATTTGCACTAACTGTTCTTAGCTTGGAAAGCTTCCCCCCAGCCTCATAACTCTTTCATCCCAGCTCTGCTCGATGTCAACTTTCTCAGAGGCATCATCTCTCTCCTGCATGGGCTTCCAAGAGTTCATTCCACCCTCTTCCCTGGGCTTGTTCCATCTTCCTCCACCTACCATCAGCACCCAACAGTGGCACACACATTGGATAAGAGATCTCTGAAGGATGCCTGTGGCTCACCTCTCTTAGCATCCTTGAATTTGATTGTCTTACGCCTGAGGAGCCTGGGATTGGCAGTCACTTCTGCCAGGAAGCTGGAGTTACAGAAGCCCAAGCTGCTGCCCCTGCTCCTAAGGACTAGTTTCAGCTCTTGGTTCTCCTGGATGAGCTGCACCAGCCGCCGTAGCTCCTCATTCTCCTGTGCCAGCCGATGGATCTCCTGTCGCAGGCCCTCATAGCTGCTGAGAAGGGACATGCCCAGGCGTAGGCACAGCAGCTGGCCAGTGGTCCACAGACTGACCAGAAAAGGAAGACTTTGCCATTGTGAGGTCAGCATCTGACCCCCATTCTGCATTCCAAGACTGCCAGGGCCCAGTCTTCCTGTCTGTAGCACTTTTTATCTGATTTTTTATTTCTGACTCTGAAGCTTGGACCACAAGAGATGTCCAGACACTGCCACAGGTCCTGGGATTTCTTTACTAAGCTCTTTCTGGAAGACAGGTTTCTCTGCCCCAGCCCAGCTTAGCTGTGTTATGGGAGATAATTCAGGCATCTCTACCATCCACCTGGCACTGGCCAGTGGCTACAGCCCCTTGGCCACCATGTGAAATTATGGATCTGGACAAGTGGGTGTGATATCTGGTCCGGTGGTTGTGCAGCATCCAAGGAGGTTAGGGAGGGTAGGTGTTGGAAGCTACCCTGCAAGAGTGGGGGTTGTGTCTGGCCTCACGATAAATGGAATTGGACAGCAGTGACCAGAGCAGGTTCAGCTTTGGTAAACTGAGAAGTCAATGAGAAGACGAGAAAGGGCTGATGGTAAAGAATTGGACCAAGTGGCAGTGGCCTTACCCAGAATGACAATGGATTTGTATTTTACACTAGACTTTTATAAAGGACTCACTTCCATCCAGTCTGTCTTGTAAAATTATAATTCTGAAGGTCAATTTTGGCTTCGTGGCCTCATCTTCTTTATTATTGTTATCTGCTCATATCGCTTCCTGTCTGTTTGCTTGATGACTGCAGCTTTCACTTGTTAATTAATGGGTTCTCCAGGGACTTCCATGTCCCTTCCACAACCCAGGAAACTCTGGCAAGAGTCCTTCATTTGTGGTAGAGGCTGAGGAAGAGCCCACCTAGATCTACTCTGCAGGAGACCACCATCCTTGATAGAAATGCAGCAGTGACAGTCTTCTAAGATTTATTTATTTTTATTATCCATGTATGGGTGTTTTCCATGAATATATTTAAGTGCACTGGGTGCATACTTGGTGCTGTGGAGGCCAGAAGAGGCCCATAGATCCACTGGGACTATAGCTCCTGATGGCTACAATCTGTCATGTGAGCACTGGGAACCGACCCTCCTCCCTCCTCCGCCAAGAACAGCAAGTGCACTTGACCCCTGAGCCATGTCTCCAGATCTGGTTACCGCCCTTTCTGAGGCATACTGTTGATTGGTTAATAAAAGTCACTGATGGCCTGTAGAAAAAAAAAAGGCCAATTAAATGATTTAACCAGTATTTATATTATCATTAATTGGTCAGCGGTGTTAATCCTTTACCCGCCATTATAAATGAATACACACAGACAGAGGATGGATTTTAACAAGCCTTAGCCTGAATTGTGCAATCCTAGCCCATCTAAGCTAGCTCATAATTCTATTACCCAAATATGGCCCCATATATACATATGTCCCATTGGACTGCTATTCTCCACGCTATGCCAATGTTCTAGGCCATGTGGAATGATCTTTAATCTACCCCATGGCATGTGTTCCTCCTTCTTCCTGCTCCTGGCTTCTCTCCCAAGATACTCTCTGTCTCTGAAGCCCGCGCACCTTAATCCTGCCTACCTCTGTCTTTGCCCAATTTCCAGGCCTCAGCATTTATTTAACCAATCAGAGACAATGTAAGTAACAGACAGCAAGCAGGACCAATTAACATTTAGAATGCTTAACATAATCCCATCATTTCCCTCCTTTTGTCTAATAAAAAGGCTAAATTTTTTTAACTCATATAGTAAAGGCAATAAGAACAAATATGAAACAATCAAGAAAACCATATATAAAAGGTGTAAACATAATGTTTAGCCTATTTGTATCAGGCAATCTTTTTTTTTTTTTGGTTTTTCGAGACAGGGTTTCTCTGTGTAGTCCTGGCTGTCCTGGACTCACTTTGTAGACCAGGCTGGCCTCGAACTCGCAAAGATCCGCCTGCCTCTGCCTCCCAAGTGCTGGGATTAAAGGCGTGCGCCACCACTGCCCGGCTGTATCAGGCAATCTTAAAAGAGAAAAAAATCATCTATCTATTTTGGTTATCTAAGTTCTGAACCTAAATAATTTCTATCATATCCTATATTTATAAACCTAAAGATTTTATTTAGATTTGAAAATATCCTCTTATATCCTGAACAACTCGAGTTCAATTGAAATTTTGTAACTATTATGCCTTCAACCCCATCAAAGACATAAGAAGGGATAAAGTTATTATTTAAGTGAGTAGGAAGCACAGAAGAGAAGCTTCCAGAAAAAAATAACAGTTTTCTGCCTAGACAGTCCCAAATATCTCTTGATACCATTGGAGCATCATCTTCAGCTTTCTGGCCAAGCATATCTCACAGACATGATTGTGCAGCAGGAAATAAGGATTTTTCCATTCTGTCTCTGCAGAATCAGGACATCAACTTACCTGCATTTAAGCTCTGGCCCATCTTTGGACTGTATATAGTCTGCTGAGAGAGCAGGGACATTTTTCCCTAGTAGGAATTATCTCCTGGTGGAGATTTCTTTTTGATGCTTATTGTTTTCTTCCAAGTCAAATGAAAACTGTCAGGAGCTGACTGTCTTAAAGTCAAAAAATTCTTAAAATAATAATATCTTTAAATGCCATTTTCTGTACATCTCTGAGGGTTTTGAAGACATCTATTGATTTATAAATCTATCATCTATCTATCTATCTTTGAACAAGCAAACTATATTTTTAATCATTTATTATCTGTTTAACCTATTAAGTCTATTTTGTGATAAATTAAGACTCTTATTGACATCACCAGGAGCATAACTGGCCAGCAATCAACTTGTATTACCCAGACTCCTAAATAGATTGCAATAGCAACCCATAAAAGGATTGGAAGTAAACCTGTACTTTTAAATGAGTTGTATAGGCACAATACCTTATATAAGAGTAGAAATATACATATTATGTGTTAAAATATAAAACTCTATACTAATGAATAAAAATTAATCTTATTTTTTTATAAATATACAAAATTCTATACCAATGTATCAAAAGATAACCTTACTTTAAGAATAACAACAGTTTTAAGTTTCAGAGCAGATTCAATAATCTATGTTTATATCTTACCATTTATATATATATAAATATATATATATATTTCCCCTCTTTTTCTTTTCAAGTCTTTCCCCCCTATATAAGAGAGAAAGAAGGATAGAGAAAAGAAAAAGAGAGAAATCCCTGAGTTTAACCTCCTATACCTTGTTTAACAAAACCATATAATAATTTGTAACCATTCCCCCTAATACATCAAATGACTAAAGAATCATCCACCCCACTTTTTGAGAATGGGGTGTTGCTCTCTTAAAATTGCTTCCTGCTGAAATGGGTTGTAGAAAACCTGTTTGGGGGCCCAAATAAAATGGAAAAAAATGGTTAAGCAAATTAATAGTCGCATTTGTTGTCCAGTCTCTATATGCTCAGCAATTTGAATATCCTGAGCAGTTTGTAGTCCGAAGTTGAACTTTGGATGGGAAAGTTCAGGGCTTTATTGAAGTCCTGGCTGGAACAGTCTTTGAGAATGGACCATCTGTGCTTGTCTTGTCTTCTTTGGTGTTTGGTCCCTTTGTTCTGAAAATATATTTTCTTACAAGTAATCTCTCTCTCTTTATTTTATTTTGAGACAGGATACCTCTGTATATCCTTGTCTTGGATTTATTCTGTAGACCAGGCTGACCTTGGTGAAGGTCAGGGATCCACCTGTCTTTGTCTCCTAAGTGCTAGGATTAAAGGCATGCACCATCACACCCAGCAATTAACATATCTCCTTTAGGCTCAAATGTCTATTGAAACCAGTTTTCCTGTGGGATCCCCATATCTAAAGAGACTGGCTTGTGACCCCTTTTTCTTTACATCTTCAAAAATCTCTTATATTTTAGTATTGCTAAATGACAAAAATATCCTTTTTACCTCCCGCCGATATAGGGAAATCAAAGACATCT
The DNA here is from genome assembly GCA_907164525.1 of Lophiomys imhausi. Classification (NCBI taxonomy): domain Eukaryota; kingdom Metazoa; phylum Chordata; class Mammalia; order Rodentia; family Muridae; genus Lophiomys; species Lophiomys imhausi. The sequence continues at coordinate 9,857,836 of CAJQZJ010031511.1, forward strand.
AAACAACATTTAAGCCTTGAGCATCAACATCAAGCAAAGAAACAATATTTCAAAAGCCTTGGTCTAACTATGCCATCCCATGCTGCAATTAAAGTTCTGTTTATTATCCCTGGAATCTAGCTTCAGCTGTATTTCCTTGGTGGGCCTTTCCCAGATACTCTTGATAAGCATTTAGTAGCCAGGTAGCTGTGAGCTGTAGCTGCCATCAATTTTTTTTAATCTATTGGAAAGGGCCTCCCTCTTTCCCCATTATCATAGTCGGCAACTTAGCATTCCATCAGTAAGCTCTCTTCCTTAAGCCTATGCTAGTCAGATCTTTCTCAAAAGGTATACATAGAACCACAATTGCCAGTATAAAAATCATCTGTATGGTAAGAGAAACAAATTCAGTTGGAAACCAAATGTATTGAGACATTTTGAATTTCTCCATTTTTAATCTAAGTGGTTAATTCCATTCTCAAGCTCTGTTTAGAAGGCTGTCAGTTTTTTAGTATGTAAGGAGAGCTAAGCTTTCCACCTTTGTTGTAAATCAGTAGCTTTTGTTAAGGGAGCCACACCTTTGAAATGCATTCGGGTTCAGTTCCCGGCTCTTGGGTTAGGAACCGCCTTCACCCAGGCCTTGTCAAGCTGTAAGCATGAATTCTAATTGGTGTAGTTGAGCACCATATGTAGGAAAAAATGGCTAATTAAATGATTTAACCAGTATTTATATTATCATTAATTGGTCAGCAGTGTTAATCCTTTACCCGCCATTATAAATGAATACACACAGACACAGGATGGATTTTTAACAAGCCTTAGCCTGAATTGTGCAATCCTAGCCCATCTAAGCTAGCTCATAATTCTATTACCCAAATATGACCCCATATATACATATGTCCCGTTGGACTGCTATTCTTCACGCTATGCCGATGTTCTAGGCCATGTGGAATGATCTTCTTTAATCTACCCCATGGCATGTGTTCCTCCTTCTTCCTGCTCCTGGCTTCTCCCCCAAGATGCTCTCTGTCTCTGAAGCCCACACACCTTAGTTCTGCCTACCTCCGTTTTTGCCCAGTCTCCAGGCCTCAGCATTTATTTAACCAATCAGACCAATTCTGCTGGTCTAATATAATAGTTTATTGTTATTAATAAATATCCGACAGCTACCCTGCCAGCTTTGCCACTGGACCGCACCACCAGGTCATCCCTCCAGGCATTCAGGCTTCTAAGGCAAGTCAGGCCTGCTGATCTCATGCCAGGCCACAGGCTGCTCCACTGGCCTAATATAATAACTTATATTTATTAATGAAGATATTAGTTAACAGAGTTTAGGTTGCAGGTGCTCAAGGCCACCCTTGGTCCAGGGCTTTTTCCCCAGAACAAGTCTGGCCACCAGTTAAGGTGGATCAGGCCTGCAGGCCTCCTGCCAGCCTGTTAGCTGCTCTGCCTTCCTAATCTTATAGTTTATACTTATTAATAAATACAATTGATAATTAAATTGCAGTTCCAGAGATCCGCCTGCCTCTGCCTCCCAGGTGTTAGGATTAAAGGCATACACCACCATGCTCAGCTCATCATTTTATTTCTTAGAAATGGAATACTGCGGGGTGATGAGATGACTCAGTATAAGGCCCTTGCCATCAAGCCTGAGCTTGATCCCCAAGATCCACAAGGTAGAAGAAGAGAGCTGACTCTTGTAACCTGACCTCTGAACTCCACATCTGCTACAGCACTCATGTACCCCTACACACACACACATAACTACAAATAAATGTAATAAAATTAAGGAGAAAGAAATGGAATCTTGCTGTGTTGCTCAAGCTGACCCCAAACTGCTTGGTGAATTAAAAAATGAAATAAAAAAGGACATGACTGCTCCGAGGTATGGTGGAGGAGAAAGTTTGTTGTAGATATGAGGAAGAGCATAGAGGCAAACACATCTTAGAATTGTCCCAGGGTTTGAGACTTGATACTGGCCAGGCTCATATGATCCTCCTATCTCCACTCCTAGTGTTAGATTAACAGGTTTGCCCACAATGTCCAGCTGATGTATTCAGTTTTTGTATGGCAGAGTCCATGAGTTGGAACTGGAACTGTTATGTTTCAAACCTGGGACAAGCTGCTGAGGTGCCTATTTAAATCAAAGCAGACGTGGCCTCCAAGTTCTTCCAGCATCCCTTAGTCCCTACCAGTTACAGGGCATGACTGGCATACCTTGCCCTTTACCATGAATTCTCCAGCCCAGGGGCTGGGCTGCCCTTCCCCCAGAGGCCCTTTCCTATATAATCCAGACATTTAGGTTACCTGATCTCTTTGCCTCTTTTTTGATTCTTTTGTACCTTGGTCTCCTAGCTGCAGTACTTGGTTCCCCTCTCTCCTTTCCCCTCCCTGTATCCCCACAGGGTTCAGGGTCATGACCACTCTGGACCCTCCCAGATGTGTCTGCCTCTGGCTATGCTCTCCCACACATCTATAATAAACTTTCTCCTCCACCATACCTAGGAGAAGTCATGTCCTTTCCTTTACTTTTTATTTCTTTTTTTTTTCATTCAGAATCTAATTGGGGAACTTTGGGTGGGTTCATTCGAATTTTGTACCACCAAAGTTCCCTGGCCTCACACTACTGGCAGAACCAACTCCTCCCAATTTGCCAGAGGAGACTAGGCAGTGGCCTCTGCTTGGCTACTGTGACTGGATTTCAGCCAACATTTCTCCTCCTTCCAACATGCTTGTGCCTTAGCAGCGGGGGGGCAGGGCAGTTTGTTTGATGGACTCTGAACTGCTTTAGGATTAGAGAATGTGAGGAAGCAATGGTAGGTATGTACGTTCCTAGTCTTGACCTTTAGAACCCTGGCAGGGGCAGGTCCCCCAACATGGTTGGGTGACCCTTTCACTCTGGATATTGGCCAAGATCATACAACAAAGCAAAAGTGTTTGTTTAAGATCTACTAAGTCCAGGTGTGGTGGCCGCACACCTTTAGTCCCAGCACTCGGGAGGCAGAGCCAGGAGGATCTCTGTGAGTTCAAGGTGAGCCTAGTAAGAGCTGGGCAGTAGTACCCACTCCTTTAATCCCAGAATTTAGAAGCAGAGGCAGGCAGATCTCTCAGTTCGAGGCCAGCCTAATCTATAGAGCGAACTTCAGGATAGCCAGGACTACAAAGAGAAACCCTATCTCAAAAAAAAAAAAAGAAAAAAAAAGAATCATGAAAGCTTTTAGGAGCTCTTCCCCTGCTCCCAGGGATGGGGAATACCTTTGACTCTGGGAGGGAAAAGCTGAATTGATGAAGCTATCATTCTTACAACCTCTTCTTATGGAGTAGGAACACGGGCCTCATTCCGGGAAAAGAAATCTTGTTTCCAGTGCCACATAGACCCACTTGACACAAGGAGGAGGATGAAGGGACTCATTACCTCCTAGCTGCTGAGCTTTGGTTTTACTTGGAAATTAAGATTGGAGAAACTCAGCCAGAGAACAACAGAAGGCAATGGCAACCTTGGGGAAGAATCCTCAGCAGAAAAGTGGCAAGTCAGCTAGAAATGTGACAAAATCAGGTTCAGAGAATCCAAAAGATTCTGCAAATAGCCACACCTGCAAGTCCTCTGAAGAAGCCACGGCCACAGAAGAGACGCTTTGTATGATTATAACACCATGAGTTTGTGGAGATGGAATGTCTTATATGGAAAGCCAAAATGACCTTGGGCTATCTAGACCTTTAAATAGAGGTGCATTACCAGCCTCTGCATCTGATCTAACTTCTGAATGAGGATTAGCTAAAACTCTTGGAATGTATTGTTAAGCTTGTGTCCACCCACCCTAAAGCTGAGAATGCTGTGAGAAACATCTCAAGTTTTCTATAGAAGAGACTTTGGAGTCATTCTGTGTAGACATGTTTGTACCTGAGCTTCTAGGACACAAAGTTGTATCTACTCCTGAGAAACCAGAACACCAGTGACAGCTGTGAGCCTCCAAGTATGTGGAATCTGTCACAAAGACTCAGAGCCCCCTCCCCATTTGTTTGTTTGGTTTTTTTTTTTTTTTGCAGTACCGAATCTTAGACCTGAAGATACCCAACTAAAAATGGGAGAAAGCTTGAAATATCTGCCTTCATTTTACACCTGTCTCCCTTGCTTTAAAGTTTATATTACTAGCCAAGTGGTGGAAACCCTGCCCAAAACAACAACAACAAAAAACAACTTTGGGTTACATTCTCACTTCTGCATATTAATCCGTATATTAACTGTATAAACTGAGGACATAACAACTCCATGGTATGGTTAAGGGGAAGGTTTTTATTGTAGATAGGAGAGAGAGAAAACAGCCAGAGGCATCTGGAAGTGTCCAGAGGAGAAAGAGAAAGTAGTCAACTGATCATGGCCAGCAGACTGGACCTGGCTATAAGAGAAGCAGAGGCAGAGCAGAGGAAGAGAGAGCAGAGTGCAGGAAAGCAAAGAGAGGAGGAGGGAGATAGAAAGACAAAGAGCAGCACTAGCAAAAGCTGAAATAGCGGGATTAGAAGGAGAATGAGTGGCAGTGTGAGGCAAGCCCATGAGCTAGGGAAGTTTAGGGTAGGGGAGGAGGTGAGAAGAGCTGGGGTGTCAGTATGGACCCTAAAATGGGTAACAGGAACTTGTGAATACGAGGGAACCTGGAGAGCAGCATGCTCTCTGGTAGTATTAGGTACCACTGACAGCCATTTGTCCTTTCTGCCAGTGATAAGGAAAATGGCTCTTTTTGGTAGAGGGCAATCAACTTCACAAGTTCCTGAGGAACTTTCTAACCACTAAAATTTGAGGAAATGGAGTTAGTTTCCTTTGGATCTGACATTCCCCTTTTAAGAACTATCTTTTTAGCCGGGCGTGGTGGTGCTAGCCTTTAATCCCAGCACTCAGGAGGCAGACGCAGGCAGGCGTATTTCTGGGAGTTTGAGGACAGCCTGGTCTATAAAGTGAGACCAGGACAGCCAGGGTTACACAGAGAAACCCTGCCTCGAAAAACAAACAAACAGAACCATCTTTTTAAGTCCAGGAGTGGCGCACACCTCAAATCCCAGTGCTCTGATGGCTGAGGCAAATTGATCTCTTTGAGTGTGATGTCATCCTGGTTTGAGCTCCAGGCCAGGCAAGGCTACATAACTAGTCCCTGTTTCAAGCAAGGAAGCAAACAAACAAACAAACAAAAAAGGAAAGAAAGAAATAAAGAGAAATGTCTGTTTAAACGCTGGTGGTATAGGGCCAGCAAGATGACTCAACACGTAGAGGTGCTTGCTGCCAAGCCTGATGATCTGACTTCAATTCCCAGGAGCCACACGATAGAAAAGAGAATGAACTCGAGCCAAAGCGCTGAGAATTACTGAGTTCTTCACCCTAAGAGAGAAACATCTGCATCAACTCCTGTCCCTATCAAAACACCAGAGCTCAGAGAACACCGTGGAAGATGTGCAGAAAAAATGCAAGTGCTGGGGGCTGGAGAGGTGGCTCAGAGGTTAAGAGCACTGGCTGTTCTTCCCAAGGTCCTGAGTTCAATTCCCAGCAACCACATGGTGGCTCACCGCCATCTACATTGAGATCTTCCCGGGCATACATGTAAAGCAAATACTGTATACTAATAAATAAATAAATAAATAAATAAATAAATGTTAAAAAAAAATGCAAGTGCTAGAGTTCAGGGAGCACTCTTGAACTCACCGCAGCTTTGCACAGCTACACACAACCAATCCCAGCACAGATAGGAGAGGGGCTCACGAGGTCCCACCCCTAGCTGAAGAACTGCTGGCAATGAACTGACGTCAGTTTTCTTTGGAGATGTCCGCATTGGTAGGTTACACATGCTCCAGTGAATGGCCTCACACCTGGGCAGCACTAACCAGACTCAGTGGGTTATTGAAAAAGAAGACAGGCTGGGCAGTGGTGGCACATACCTTTAATGCCAGAACTTGGGAGGCAGAGGCAGGCGGATCTTTGAGTTCGAGGCCAGCCTGGTCTACAGAATGAGTTCCCCAGGACAGCCAAGGCTACGCAGAGAAACCCTGTCTGGAAAAACAAACAAACAAAACAAGAAAAAAAGGATATGAAGTTGGAAGAGGGATGTATTAAAGTGGCCTCAGAGGTGATCTGAAGGAAGAGTGGGGTGGTGAATACAATCAAAATACACTATGAGTGTATGAAATTATTATAAAAATAAAATTAAATATTACATTTTTTTGAATGAGTGTGGTGGCTCACACCTGTAACTCTGGGACTTAATAAGTACATGAATGAGAATCAGAAATTCAAGGTCATTTTCCAATACATAAAAGTTTGAGGCCAGCCTGGGTTACATGAGACTTTGTAAAAATAGGAATAAAAACTGAACCATGAGGGCTGGAGAGATAGCTCAGTAGTTAAGAGCACTGACTGCTCTTCCAGAGGACCCAGGTTCAAATCCCAGCACCCACATGGCAGTTCACAACTGTCTGTAACTCCCAGATCTGACACCCTCACACAGACATACATGCAGGCAAAACATCAATGTAGTGGAAATTTCAATTTCTTTGGAAGCATGGTTGTGTTAAATGAATATGTTTTTTTTGTTTTGGTTTCAAGTGTGGGATGTGGAGGTGCTTTGTACACCACTGAAAAACAGACTCGTGAAAGAGGCATGCAAAACATCCTGATGAAAGAGTGCATGATGTTTTGCCAGCTAGAAACTGTCACATACTGGGAACATATTTACATCCTCTGATGGACAGATCCTTGGAGAGCTCATGATCTTGGTCAAGAAGAAGTACCTTGTGTGGAGGGCATGAGGTTGGCCAACTGGAAAGGGTTCTTGTGCAGGTATCAACAGGACGCCCCAGAAACTGGAAGGGCTTTGTCTGGGGCGTCACTTCTCACTGCTGCTCATCATTGCTTTGCTTCAAAAAACTCCAGACAACTCTTTGAGACTTGCTGCTGCCTTTGCTGCTGAAGATCTCAGTCCAATTCAGGCTGAAGAGATTGCAGCCCCAAAGGGGGTTGTGGCAATTGTTGTCACTGCTGGGGCCAATACCAGAGCCACTACCACTGCTGGTGTCCCCACTAAGCTGCTTCTAAACACCTCCCCCAAACTGCTGTGGTTCGTGTTGCTGATGGCACCTGTTTCTGTGTATGCTGTTTGGCTGGCCTGCTGATTAGCTGCCCCAAAAACCTGCACCTGAGAATGTCTAAGAGTATCCCTTTCTCCAGTCTCTTCAGGTTGGTGGGTTGGAAGGTGTTTAGAGATTTTAAAAAGTAGTTTAAAAATATGCCTTCGCACCAATGCACATAAAATAAAAATAAAGCTTAAAAAACAAAACAAAACAAAAAACTGTGCCCGGCCGGGCGGTGGTGGTGCACGCCTTTAATCCCAGCACTTGGGAGGCAGAGGCAGGCAGATCTCTGTGAGTTCAAAGCCAGCCTGGTCTACAAAGTGGTTCCAGGACAGTCAAGGATACACAGAGAAACCCTGTCTTGGAAAACCTAAAAAA
>CAJQZJ010031511.1:9865702-9898224 GCA_907164525.1 Lophiomys imhausi
ACACACACACACACACACACACACACACACACAGTACCATGATAGGCATGGCAGCTCAGTTCTATAATCTCTTCACTCAAAAGACTAAGATAGGAGGTTTTCTGCAATTTTAAAGCCAACTTGGACTATATATTAAGTTCCAGGTTAGCTGGGAAACTAAAATAAACAAAACAACAAAAGCCCTTAGTAATAAGAAGTTGATTAGCTCTAAATTTCACTAACCTATTGCACATTCTTGTAGAGGAATTTTAAGCCAGCAACATGGCTTCTCTGGCAGGAATATAGACATGCCCTTAGTACTCACCTTTAATCCCAAACAATGTAGACAAAGTTAGTTTGTAGAAGGAAGAACCCATGTTTGAAAGTGATGTCTAGTTGAGTGGCAGACAAAGTGACAAATCAGAGAAAGATTTGACAGAATAAGTATACGCCCAACTCTTGGGGAAGCTACTTAAGGGAGCAGCAGAGAGAGAGAGAGGAGGAAGAAGTAGTTTTTACTGGGGAGAGTTTTACAGAGACAGGTTGAAAAGAGAACAAGCTAGAACAGGTGAAAACAGAAGGAGCCAGAGAATGAGAAAGAACCAGAAGATTATAACAGATTGCTGGAGTTGGTTTGGGGCCAAGCAGAGCAATTCAATGAGAAACTGAGAGAAGCCAGATTGAATCAGTCACTTGGAGAGGAGTTTGTGCCAGAACAACTGAGGTGAACCAGCCGGCCAGAGTTCAGAAAGAACTAGGAAGGGTAAGCTTATTCAGAATTAAGTCTCGGAGGCTGAAAACATTCTAGGCCTAGATTGGACTGTATGGAGGCTAGAGGCTTCCAGGACTAGACCTATGTTAGCAGATGGAGGCAGTAGCTTCCAAGACGACAATTACATCAGGCGAATAAAATTTATGTAAATACCCTCCTTTACTGTGGAAGACACCAAGATAAAAGTCTTTTCAAATTGTACTAGTGAGATTTGAAGCAGATCACCCAGGGACGGGTCTGTCCCACCTGAGTGGGAACAACTACTCCATGATATTAACTGATGATCCCCACTGTGAGAAACAATGGTCTTCACTTTATAAGAGTGCTTGACATGGGTAGGTTGAGGCAGGCAGATAATTGTGAATTCAGGGCCCTCTTGTTCTACAACTGTGATTCTCAACCTCACTAATCCTTCGACCCTTTAATGCCATTCGTTACATTGTGGTGACCCCCCCCCAACTATAAAATTATTTCATTGCTACTTCATAACTGTAATTTTGCTACTGTTATGAATCATAATATAAATATCAGATATGCAGGATATTTGTAGTGTGACCCCCAAAGAGGTCCAGACTTCAAGGCTGAGAACTGCTGGTCTACATAGTGAGTTCCAGGCCAGCTAGAGCTGCAGAGTGAGACCTTGCCAAGAAAACAAAAAGTACTGGAGACTCAGAGCAGCAAAAATGATCCAATTTATTTTATGAACTTGCAAAGTGGGTATCAGCTTAGAATGACAAGCACAATGATACAGTATAGAAATCAGTTTACAGATCTTAAATGCATAAAAGTATGCTTCAATAATTTTTGAGTAACCAGGAGGGTACAGTTTTTATTATTGAGAACTTTGTGCAAGCATGTAAAGTTCACCTCAGTTCCTTCCTTTATCACCTACACCATTATTTCCTCCCAATTTAATGTGTTCCTGTAAGGGAAGATAGATTAATATAAATTAGATTTAGTAAATATCTAGGGGTTTCTGATACAGTCTCTTAATCTGGGGCATGAAGATCAACTTGGCTATGGACAATTAGCTTATCAGCTTATGGACTAAAAACAAGGATGAAGTCAGGTAAACGAGGGGAGTCCCTATGGACTAAACAAGGAGGAAGCCAGGTGAAACAAGGAGAGACTCTATGGACTAAAAGCAAGGTTTATGGCCTGGCATTGTTTTCAGCTGCTAAGTGGGCAGAGCCCAGATTAAACTGAAGCAGGTGGAGCAAGGAGAGATCCTATTTATGGACAAGAGGATGAGTCCAAGAGGTCCACATGCTAGAGAGTCCCATGCTAGAGAGCCCCATGCTAGAGAGCTCTGATGCTATTGAGTCCTCATGATAGAAAGGACAATGAGTAGTTTGTATTCTCTGATGGAGAAAGTGCTGGTGGACTGATAGCCAGATCTCCCTGAGGCAGAAAGAAGCTGGTGAGCAGAGAAAGCCTCAGCAAGACACCAAAAGGCCAAGGACTAAACCCTGTGGCTCAGCTTTTGCCTAGAGGGGTTTGACCTGTCCGAACAGTGGCCGGCTTTAAGGACTGAGGCAGAGTGGCAGAGCTGCTGATACAAAAAGGAAATAAGTTGGCCTACAGATGGCTGAGGTCTCCCAGAGAGAAGAAAGTCTCAAGCCTTATTTAAGGTGAAGTTGCTATAGCCAATTTACCCTGATGGATCTACGTCTGAGATATTCCAGAAGAAAGACTGCTAAGTACATTAAAGGGTCTACCACAGAGACTGTGTTCCTGACGACTGAGGACCTGCCCCAGAGACTGTATCCTTCTAAAAGGTTATGAAAATAGTTGTAATAGTTATCAATAGGTTTAGTGGGTAAGAAATAGGGGTTGTAGTCATTTGTAGGGTTAGTAGTTAAGTGTTTATATTTGTTATAAGTGAGTATAGTTCTTAAAAAAATAAGTGTTTAATAATTAAAAAGGTTGGGTTTCATGTTCCTTTTTTTTTTTCCTGAGGCAGGGTTTCTCTGTGTAGCCCTGGCTGCCCTGGAACTCACTCTGTACACCAGGCTGGCCTTTAACTAACAGAGATTCATCTGCCTCTGCCTTCCGAGTGCAGGGATTAAAGATGTGCACCACCATCCCCAGCTCGCTCCCCCACCCCTTTTTTTAAAGCACTGAGTCCATTAGTGCTAGTGTGCAGCATGGGTCTGATCCCTTCTACTGGGTCACGGGAGGAGGGGACAATTCTTTTCTTTTTTCTTTTCTTTTTGGATTTTGAGACAGTGTCTCTGTAGCTCTGAATGTTCTGGAACTCACTCTGTAGATCAGGCTGTCCTTGAACTCACTGAGATCCACCTGCTTCTGCTTCCTGAGTGCTTAAAGGGATTTAAGGCCTTTGCCACCTTGCCTGGCTGAGCATCTAAGTCTTATATTTTTCTTCCTTTTTTTGTTTTGTTTTATTTTGGTTTTTTGAGACAGGGTTTCTCTGTTGCCCTGATTGTCCTAGACTCAGTCTGTAGACCAGGCTGGCCTGAAACTCACTGAGATCCGCCTGCCTCCACCTTCCAGAGTGCTTGGATTACAGGCATGTGCCACAGAACCTGGCTTTCTTTCCTTTTCTTATGTTTGTCTTTTACTGAATAAAATCACATGTGGCTTCATTTCTATACTTTACATTCTGTTCATTTTAAAGATTTCCCTCTTTTCTAAGATCAAATTACTCCCCTGTTGTTTTAATAAGGACGCTTTCTATTACATTTACCACCCCATATACATAATTAAGGATCATTGTCCCACCTCAAGATCTGCAAGGTACCTTTTACCAAATAAAGTGGGTGTTCCTAATTCCAATAATTCAGAGCTAGATATCTTTGGGGTTATGACTGAATCCCTGATGGTATCTACATGTAGAGTCAACTGGAACACACCCCAACCTCACAGATCCCTGGCAAAACATGGAAGTCTTACTTACCCAGGAACTTAAGTACAACCTTCAGTCTTCAGTGGGTGAACAACAACCTATATTGTCCCAAGTGGAACTTCTAGCTTCTTAAACACAGGGGAGACACCAAGCAGTGACATCAGAAGCTGTATACCATGAAGGAAGCGGATCTCACTCACAAAGCTGATCTGGGCAGACCACTAAACCAAAAAAACAAAACTAAACTAAAAAATGGGCAAGCCCAAGAACCTGGCCAATCATAATGCAACGTTAGTGCAAGATACCTAAAATTCTCAAATTTCAACCAAAGGTGGTGACTCATGTACCAGAAAATGAGCAATAGTAACAGTCTCTGCAGAGGGCCTGAGTCTGGATTCAGCAAGAATGTCAAAGCATTGCTTATGCAGAGGCCTATGAACAGCATGATGTGTTGGCAAGAACAGTGGCCTTGTACTAGTGTGTTAGCTTTCTATCACATAGAATAGACTTCACAGGCAGAATGTGGCAAGGAGGGGGGCTGGATATGGAGGTGGGGGTGGGTTGAGGCAGGATCAAGTTGTGGGAGGATGGAGGGAGAAAGTATTGGGAAACACAACTGGAATTAGGTTGGGTGTATCCCTGGGATGAGCTAGAAACCTAGTGCAATGGAAATCACAAAAAATTGTGGGAAGAGCCAACCAATGACTGGTCCAGGTTGAGACCCATGCCATGAGAGGAAGCCCACCCCTGACACTGCCTGGAGAGCCAAAAAACAGAGGCTGGATAGCTCAGGGACCTAGGACAGAACTAAACACAACAGCCAAAAGATGGAGGGAGGGAAGGAGGGAGGGAGGGAGAGAGAGAGAGGTAAAAGTTAGGCCTTAGTGAAATGAGTAAGCACTTCAGGTTAGCATCTGGCAGCACATAAGGAGGAGCTTGACATTCTTTTAACCTGCTGAAACGGACAAAGCCCAGTTGTGGCCAGAGGATATGCCCTGTTGAAGGAGTGTTGCTAAGAAACTACACAAGCAGCACAGATGATGTTGGTGGCCCAGAGAAACCACGGGACTGCTGGATATCACGAGAGACTGTGGACCCTCGGCCAAGGATCGCAAGACAATGCAATATATAAGTCAGAAACCTCCACGAGATGCTTGCTCTCTTCCTCCTGCCCTCACCAACTGAGAAGTCACGCCAGAGAAGTGCACAGCAAGGTATGCTGTAATGGTCATAAACTGAAATGTGGAGTCCAAGAGAGAAAGACTTTTCATTACAAATTAGCCCGAGAAAGACCCTTTGCTGTAATTCAGCCTATTAAGGCTGGTGGCAAAGCAGGTGGCGTTCAGAAGCTACTCAGCGTAGCTTTAGGCTGTAAAGCCTGTAGAGAAAGCCGGTCTCAATTTAGCGGTTGGAACAGATTGATTTTATAAACTGGCCACAATTTGGTGGTTGAAATAAATTGGCCTTGTGAATTGGCAAAGTTAGGCCCAATGGGCTTTAAGTTTGAAAGATACTACCTGCTGGGACTGCTAAAAACCAAGTCATCCTGCATGGACCTACACTAAGAATGTTAATATCCTCTTAAGAAAGTTAAAATACCGTTAGTTAAGTGTAACAGAATATTTTTGTTTATAAACACTTATATTTATTGGGGCTGGAGAGATGGCTCAGCGGTTAAGAGCACTGGCTGCTCTTCCAGAGGTCATGAGTTCAATTCCCAGCAACCACATGGTGGCTCACAACCATCCACAATGAAATCTGGTGCCCTCCTCTGGCCTGCAGATATACCTGCAAACAGAACACTGTATACATAATAAATAAATCTTTAAAAAAAACACTTATATTTATTAATATTTAACAAACATCTATAAAATACCTAAATCTTATAACCTAAAACCTATAATATAAAATCTATAATCTATCTAAGAATACCCTAATATCTAATAACACTCTAATACCTATCTAAAAACACTTAACTACTTTAACTTTCTGAAAAGGATATTAATATTCTTTTTTTAAAGATTTATTTATTGTAGATGGTTGTGAGCCATCATGTGGTTGCTGGGAATTGAACTCAAAACTTTTGGAAGAACAGCCAGTGTTCTTAACCTCTGAGCCATCTCTCCAGCCCGGATATTAATATTCTTAGCATAGGTTCATGTAGGATAACTTGGTTTATAGCAATCTTGGCAGTCTTTTTCAAAGCTTAGTGTTTGTTGGGCCTTTCTTTGCCAGTTCAAAATGCCAATTTATTTCAACCACCAAATTGTGGCTGCTTTATAAAGTCAGTCTGTTACAACTGCCAAACTGAGGGCAGCTTTTTCAATCAGCTAAGACTTGGCTCCACAGTCTCTTTGGCCCAGGCAGGTCTCACAGCCGAAAGCCTCTCCAAGTGGCTTTTGAACTCCACTTGCCTCACTCACTTTTCCAGCACTCTGAGGCCCCAAGACAGACACCTTTAAAGGACTCTCTCTCTCTCAGCAGGTTTATGTGATGCCTTTGCCTCTATCACAGTCTAAATTCTGTTAATAGTGTACCTTGCTGTGCTCTTCTTCAGCATGACTTCTCAGTCAGTGATGGCAGGAGGAAGAGAGCATGGAGTCTTCTGGCTTATATATGGCATTATCTCAGGATCCTTCGTGGTCTCAAGGGTCCACAAGATTTCTCGAGATGTCCAACAGTCCCATTGCCTCAAATGACGTCATCGTGGCTTGCAAGGTTTCTTAGCCACGCCCCTTCAATGGGGCATATTGTCTGGCCACAACTGGCTTTGTCCATATCAACAAGTAAAAGGATGTCAAGCTTTCTTAATGTGCTGCCAAATGATAATCTGAACTGCCCACTAATTCACTAATACATCTAACTTCCACCAGTTAAGTGTTTATAGATAGGTATTAGAGTATTCTTAAGTATTAGGGTGCTTTTAGATAGATTATAGGTTTTAGGTTACAGGATTTAGGTATTTTATAATGTTTCTTTTTTTGTTGTTTTGGTTTTTTTGTTTTGTTTTTCGAGACAGGGTTTCTCTGTGTACCAGTAGGGGGTGTCCTGGACTCACTTTGTAGACCAGGCTGGCCTCAAACTCACAGAGATCTGCCTGCCTCTGCCTCCCAAGTGCTGGGATTAAAGGTGTGTGCCACCACTGCCCGGCATAATGTTTCTTAAGTACTAATAAATATAAATGTTTATAAATAAAAATATTCTGTTACAGAGAAAGAAATGGTAAGGAAAAACAAAGAAAAGTCAGTGAAGTGATTCCTAATGATATTCTGCTATACTCTTGATTGGTGCCTAGCCCAGTTGTCATGAGAGGCTTCACCCAGCAACTGATAGACACAGATGCAGAGACGCAGAGGCAAACATTAGGCGGAACTCGGGGAATCCTGCAGAAGAGGGGGAGTGTGATTGTAGGAGCCAGGGGGGTCAAGGACACCACAAGAAACCCCACAAAATCAACTAATTATTTTCTATATGTAGAAGGTGCTATCATAAAAGTAGTATTATTTCCAGAGACTGTCAATACATAATCTAAAAAGGGTAGCAGAATGTGGTACAGTTAATTATGTTATATAACTGGCTTTTGTTTTCATTTACAATATGGTATTTATCAACTTAAATTTTTACTTCATGTTTGACTATTTTCCCATTTTATTTGCTTAATTCTGGATCTCCAACTTTGTCTTCCTACTTTTAAAGGATATGGTGAAAAAAGAGTCAACAGAGCAGGCCTGAGATGACTCGTCTGGGCATGCAACTTTGGGGGGATGCCCACCATACCTATTAAGAGTGGCTTGCTGTGAATCAACTGTTTGTACAAAGAAATACAGCTCATGTGAACAGCAGCTTTCCTTCTGGGAGTTGAGAATTTGAGTGCCTGCCCAGCAAGCATGCCTATGCAGCAGCGCACTAACACTCCAGCTCTGAGTCTCTGTTGGCCTACGTGGCAGAAAGCATCTCAACACATGTTCTCCTAGCTTGTAGGGGGAGTAACACAGGAGCATGAATCCCAGAGGACTCTGAAAGCTCACACGTGGCTTTTAGTCTTCGCCTCATGAACTTTCTCCCTTGGCTGACTTTGATTTCAAGTTTTCCTTTGTGTTAAGTTCTCTCAACCATGAGTACAATTATATCCTGAGTTCTGAGACCTCCTGGCAAATTCCATCCCTAACAAAGCCCTCAAATTTGTATAAGTATTAGGCTTCATGATGGCTATTTTTGATTGACAACTTGGTTGGATTAAGAAAAACCTATGGAAGGGAGGAGGGGGGGAGGCTGTGATCGAGAAGTAACTTGAATTAATAAATAAATGTTTAAATAAATAAAATAAATAAAAATAAAAACCTAGATAGGCTTGGCTTGGTGGTACACACCTTTAATCCTAGTACTTGGGAGGCAAAGGCAGGCAGATCTCTCTGAGTTTGAGGCCAGCCTGGTCTACAAAGGGAGTCCAGAGCAGCCAGGGTTACACAATCTTGAAAACAAAAACAAAAGAAAGAAGTATTTGTTTAATTGGGTTTACAGATCCAGAGGGTTAGAATCCATGAGTACAGGCAGTTTTCCCTGCTTTTCAACCACCAAAACGTAAACAATTCCAGCCACATGCTCCTGCCACTTGAACTCCACTATGCTTTCCAATCATGGTGGATATGACCGTCTCAAACTGTGAGTCAAAGTAAAGCCTTCCTTCAAAATCTGCTTTTTGTTAGGTAATTGATTATAGCAACAACAAAAACAAAAAACAAAAACCCAAACTGGTAAGTTCCCTGAATCCAGAATCTATACATGTGTATGTTCTACTACCAGAGTATGGGCGTCAGAGGAGCCACAGTGTCCAGGGAGTGGCCTGAGACCCTGAACCTGATGCTGCCAGGTTGAGGTCATTGTTCCTAAGAGATGGAAAGACATTTTTACTAGGAGACCCGGTGAGGAATCTATGGAGCTGAAAGCAGCAATGGTCACCAACCTCCTTTGGCCTCCTCGGGCTGAAGACCAGCATTATTCTGACTATTCTGAGTTGCTGAGGCTGGCACCACACAGTGGGGTAGAGGGTCTTTGGATTTCCTGAGACAATTTAGTATAACCACCTTGGGTAAGATCAGCAATGCACAAGAACAACTCCAACCCCAACAGGGAGAGCAAGTGCTCAGGCTACCCTGGTAAGAAGACGAGGGCTGTTCCATTACGAAGCAGCTTAGCCCAGCTGCTGAGGGTCAAGGACTGAGGATGTCTCAGCCAAACTGCATCAGCAGGGACTGGCTCTCTTATTAATTGGTGCCCCACCGCCATGAAGGTACAACCACTGTGAGGGGGGATGTTGTAACTGCTACTATTTGAATGTTTGTGGTAGACTATTTCCCCAGCCCAATTCAGTATATCTAGTTTACCTGCTTTTCTTGTAGTAAAATGTTAACAGTCCTCTCATTAAGGTGTGGGGTCCATAACCCCCACACTGCTTTTGTGTGTCTTGAGGTGTTCATCCTTGGGACCCATCCATCCTCTCTTTTCAGTTTTATGTACACTCAGCACACTACTTTAATTTTAAGTTTGAATAGTGACATGCATTTTCTTATGCACTAAACAGGAGCTGAATGATGAGGAGTGGAGGCAGCAGGTGAAAAGGGTGAGCTCCTTGCTAATGACCATGATAATAACTATGAAATACAAGGAGAGGTGGCGGTGTCTCTCTTTTTCTTCCTGTGGAAACATCCTTTCTATTGGACTGGAGTGACATGAGATGCTGGAATATACACAGCTGCATAGGCAAGACTAACAAGTCTGTTAGGTGACAGATCCTCTACCTGCTCTAGCTCCCAGAAATCAGGCCAAGCCCCTGCAGTCTCTCTAGGGGCAGAGAGTTGATAAAAAGCTATGACCCCGCAACACTCAAGAGTTCTTTCCCTCCCCTCCCCAGACATAAGATAGCTTTTGTGTGTGTGTGTGTGTGTTTTCGAGACAGGGTTTCTCTGTGTAGCCCTGGCTATCCTGGACCCACTTTGTAGACCAGGCTAGCCTTGAACTCACAGAGATCCACCTGTCTCTGCCTCTGGACTGCTGTGATTAAAGGCATGCAACATCACCACCAGCACTTATAAACAGCTGTGAAGTGTCATGTGCGTGCTGGAATTTGAGCCCAGGTCCTTTGGAAGAGCAGCCAGTGTTCTTAACCACTGAGCTATCTCTCCAGCCCAATACCTTATCTTTTTTTTTTTTTTTTGGTTTTTTTGAGACAGGGTTTCTCTGTGTAGCCCTGGCTGTCCTGGACTCACTTTGTAGACCAGGCTGGCCTCGAACTCACAAAGATCCGCCTGCCTCTGCCTCCCAAGTGCTGGGATTAAAGGCGTGCGCCACCACCGCCCGGCTCCAATACCTTATCTTAAGACACACACACCACAAACAAACCCCACAAAATTATTATTTACTCTGGGTGAGAAAAGAAGATAACATACTTAGAATCCAGGCTCACAAGCCCTCCACTGGGAATTAGTATTCTTTAATTATAAGCCCCTGGAACACACAGGGCAGTTTAAGAGGACACAGTAGGAATACAACCTACTATATCTATCCCATGGGTATGAAACAGACAATAAGAAATATAACTCTGAGCCAGATGTCATGGTCCCACCTATAATCACAGCACTAGGAAGGCTCTGATAGGAAGACTGCTAGTTCAAGGCCAACCTGAAATACATATCAAAACTCAAAAAAGCTACAACAAAACAACCAGAGAGACATATCAAGGTTCTTAAAAGCAACAACAACCAGGTGGTGGTAGTGCATGCCTTTACTCCCAGCACTCAAGAGAGAGGGAGATGGATCTCTGAGCTGGAGGCCAGCCTGGTCTACAGAGGAGTTCCAGGACAGCCAAGGCTACACAGAGAAACCCTGTCTCCAAAAACCAAAACCAAAGCAAAGCAAACAAACAAAAACCAGCCACAACAAAATCTCAGGACTATGCGTTTCATATTTTCTGAGTGAAACTCCAAAAAAGTGTACAAATGAACCAATCTTTAAAAATAATCAGAACTCCGCCAGGTGTGGTGGCTTACACCATTAGTCTCAGAACGCGAAAGGCAGAGGCAGGCGGGTCTCTATGAGCTTAAGGCCAGTCAGGTCTACAGAGGGAGTTCCAGGACAGTCAGGGCTACACGGAGAAATCTAAAAAAACTCAGAACTCCAAAGCCTGCTATACAGCTGCATATATACAACGCAGGCATTTTGTGCTTGCATTCAGGCGATAGAGAAAATTTAGAGGCCAAGGCAAGGGAGTGAAACACATGGAAGGGAAACACAAGAAAAAGAAAAAAAAAACTAAAATTGCTCCACAGCACCAAGCACACACATGACGAATAGACATGCATGCAGGTAAAACAATCATATAATAAAAATAAATATAAACAATTAGAAAAAAAAAGACCCAAAAACATCTCTACTGGGGCCAGCGCCTCCAACAAACCGGAAGCGTCCGGAAGAGAAGCCGGTCTTCAGGGCGTTCCTCCTTCAGCAACTCCGGAAGAACTACAAAAAGCTGCTCGGCTCGGGCCTTCGGTTTCCCGGAACTGAACGACCGAACCTCTACATTCAGAAAGCCGGGAATGCCGCGAGCTGCAGTTCCCTTGGACAGGAAAGGGAACTGTTCACCGGAAGCTGTAATTCACCGGGATCGAGAGAGGAACGGACCCCCGGAAGCTGTTGCTCCGGCTTGTGGAGGTTCGGTTCATCTAATCGGTCGTGCACTAGGAGACGGAGGGAGGAGCACGCAAAATGGCTGGGCTGGAGCTCCTGTCCGATCAGGGTTACCGGATAGACGGTCGGCGCGCGGGGGAGCTGCGCAAGATCCAGGCGCGGATGGGCGTGTTTGCGCAGGCCGACGGCTCGGCTTATATTGAACAGGGCAACACCAAGGCGCTGGCGGTGGTCTACGGGCCTCACGAGGCAAGTGAGCGGCAGGGACGCGGGGCTCGGGCACGCACGACGTGTGGGAAGACCTGAGTCTGATGGTTTAACTCCTCCCTCCCAGTGGGCCCTATGTTACTCTTCTCTCCCGGGCTCCTGTGCCTTAGCCAGCCTGGCGAAACTCCCACTCACTCTCTGTTCTCTCAGCCCGTTATTCCGACGTCTTGGCGGGAAGAAGCCTTTCAGGCTACTACAACACTCCTTACCTTTTTGCACCTACTAATTACATCGATTTTTACTGAGTCTTCCGCGTTGCTTGTTTCTCAACTGGAACATAAATTCCCAAGGCAGGGACTTTAGATTACATTGTCTGCCTTGGTGCTGTGTCTCAGTGCTGTATGCAAAACATACACGTTTTAAAGTTTGCTTAGTATATGGGAGCTTAGCTTTCTAGGTGGAAGCCAGGATGAGGATCAAGTATAGAACATCAGGGCAGGCTACTGGTAGGCTTTGAAGGTCAGGAAAGTTGAGATTTTCTTTAACATGTAATGGGAAGCCTCTGGAAGGTAAGTAAAATGTTAGTGTGTAGGTGACACTCAGATCAGATGTTTGTAAATACGGTGACCACAATGGGAATAATTTGGGAGGAAGTGGAGCAAATGAAGAACAGAGAGTTGCCTGCCAAAGGTGGCATGATATGGCTTAGGCTGAAAAGTAGCCCCTCCCTCCATCTATGATTTGGAAGCAAAGTAGCTGCTGCTTTCTGAAGCACTATAGGAAGAAGAGGAGGAAGGTTGAACCATCGAGTGTGACTCAGGAAGTAGGCTTGGCTCATTCTTTCTTTCTTCTCCAGATCCGGGGTTCCCGTTCTCGAGCCCTGCCTGACCGGGCTCTAGTGAACTGTCAGTATAGTTCAGCTACCTTCAGCACAGGTGAGCGCAAGCGAAGGCCTCATGGGGACCGTAAGTCTTGTGAGATGGGGCTGCAGCTACGCCAGACCTTCGAGGCAGCCATCCTTACACAGCTGCACCCACGCTCTCAGATTGACATCTATGTGCAGGTGAGCTACCTGCAGCCTTAAACCCCTCCCTGGGGGCGGGGCTGAGACTCTGGAGGCTGAGATGTCACTCTGATACCCTGATGCCCCCTGCAGGTGCTGCAGGCAGATGGTGGGACCTATGCAGCATGTGTGAATGCAGCCACGCTGGCAGTGATGGATGCTGGGATACCCATGCGGGACTTTGTATGTGCATGTTCAGCTGGCTTTGTGGACGGCACAGCCCTAGCGGATCTCAGCCACGTGGAGGAAGCAGCTGGAGGGCCCCAGCTAGCCCTGGCCCTGCTGCCAGCCTCAGGCCAGATTGCACTGCTTGAGATGGATTCGAGGCTACATGAAGACCACTTGGAGCAGGTGTTAGAAGCTGCTGCCCAAGCAGCTCGAGATGTGCACACCCTTCTAGATAGTGTAGTGCGGCAGCATGTGCAGGAGGCCTCTATCTTACTGGGGGACTGAGTGCCAACTAAAGACCTCTTAAACACACCTTACTGCTCAGCCCTGCAGAGCAGAGTTTGTGGTGATGTCCCTAAGTGGAGAGAGCACTTCTTGTGCTAGGAAGAGCAAGAGGGCTCCAGCCCTCAGACTAAGGAATGTGCCATGCTCACACAGCCTATCTGGGACCTGAGCACAAGGCTAAGACAGCACTCAGCTGGCTGTGGCTTTCCATCATTAGAGATGTAAGGTTGGACTAATGCAGTGGTTCTCACCTTGTAGGTAGCAGCCTCTATAGGGCCACACAGCAGATATCCTGCATATCAGATAATTTGCATCATAATTCATAACCAGCAAAACGACAGAGATAGCAACGAAATTTTATGGTTGGGGGGTCACCACAGCATGAACTGGATTAAAGGTTAGAAATGTTGAGAACCACTGGGCTAATGTCTTCTTTCCCTGGACCTTTTCTGCCACTTACTTTGAGCTCTAAAAGGACAACAAACCTTCGTTGCCTCCCGGCCCATCTACCTTAGAGCGTCACCTCTGCACCCTTTTAGAGAAACTGCCTTCATCCACCCCCTTGCCCCTGGCCACTAACTCGCTCGCTGTGCCAGTGACCTTGTGGCTGGACAAAAGCAGTATTCTTTCCACTCCATTCACCTCCATTTGGCCAGTGGTAGTACACCATCTTCCCAATGCCCTTATATGTGACCTTGATTCTGAACCAGCACTCAAGGAACACCACTTAGGTGAGCCCACTGTCTTAAAGTTCGTGACATCCACAGAAGTGATTGAACACCTCATCTTCAGTTCACACGGGGGCCCCTAAGTCAAACTTAAAACAAACACAAGTCATTCTGTATCTCGCTTCAGCAGCATTTATCCTTTCGTCTCCACCCACCTGCGTTGCACACTGTCTTCTCAGACTCCTGAGGACTTTTAGGCTGGCACACTATCGCTGCTCGATCTTGAGCTTTGCCAGTGTCCTGCCCTTCCAGAGGCTGCTCAACCAGCCGCTCCATCAGCCTCGGGTTCTAGTTCCGCCCACTGGCCGTGACCACATCCTGTAGCTCTCCAGCCTACTGCAGTTCTTAGCACGCGCAGAGCTGGTGGCCTCTGTTGTAGGCATGCGCCAAGTGCGGTTCCCAGCGATATTTTCTTCTACGCACGGGCGTAGTGGCGCGACGGATCCTGGGACCGGAAGTAAAGATAGCGCGGGGCGCCGGCTCTGACAGGCACCGTGCGCGCTTGGAGGTCTCAGGCGGCAGCGAGAGGGGATCACCCCGCCCCGCCATGGGTCTTCTGTCGGACCCGGTGCGCCGGCGCGCGCTCGCCCGCATCGTTTTGCGCCTAAACACTCCGCTCTGGTGAGCGGGTGAGGGAGGGTACAGGGGCGGGACTCGGCGGGAACCTGAGCTGCTGTGGCTCCCCTCGCGCCCAGGGTCTGGCCCCTCTGCGACCGTCCCTCAAGCCTTGAGCTTTGGTCCCGATCCATCCCTGATATAGCAGCTCGGGTCTTTTTTTTTAATTCTCTAGATAGGGTTTCTCTGCGTAGTGTTGTTTGTCCCGGAACTCGCTTTGTAGACCAGGCTGGCCTCGAACTCAGAGATCCTTGCCTCCCAAATGCTGGAATTAAAGGTGTGCACCACCACCTCTCGCTGCGCCCCGGGGTGGGGTGGGGGGGCGGATCTTAATAGCTTGAACCATCCTGTTGGACTCCCTGGGGCAGTGATGGAAGCCACGAGTAGGTACCAGGTCGGGCCAATTCGGGGCTCCTCTGTACTCTCTCGCAGTATTCTGAGCTACGTGGCTGGCATCGCCTGGTTTTTGGCGCTGGCATTTCCGCCGCTCACCCAGCGCACTTACATGTCGGAGAACGCGATGGGCTCCACCATGGTGGAGGAACAGTTTGTGGGTGGAGACCGCGCCCGTAACTTTGCCCGAGACTTCGCTGCCCACCGCAAGAAGTCGGGGTGAGTGCCTAGGAGCAACCTGGAGACTTCAGGGATGGCCGAGACCAGGGAGCTCTGTTCAGAGGCTATCTTTGTGTCTCCAGGACACTGCCAGTGGCCTGGCTGGAGCGGTCGATGCGATCCATAGGGTTGGAGGTCTACACACAGAGCTTCTCCCGCAAGCTACCCTTCCCGGATGAGACCCACGAGCGCTATGTATGAGGAAAAGGGGTGTGCCTGGGAGAAAAGCATCTTTGAAGGGTGGCCTGGGTCGGCTGTCTTGTTGAAGTGTCCTGGGACCAAGAAACTCAGTGGGAGGGATGTTCTGAAGACCTCTGATGGAGGGCATTGTAGTGCCAGGAAGGAAGGCAGGCTTCAAGCCTGTCTTCTGTAGGGTCTGTTGAGGCTTTCCCATCAACACTTTGTGCAGATGGTGTCAGGTACCAATGTGTATGGCATCCTGCGGGCCCCACGCGCTGCGAGCACCGAGTCCCTGGTACTTACCGTACCTTGTGGTCCAGACTCTACCAATAGCCAGGCTGTAGGGCTGCTGTTGGCACTTGCTGCCCATTTCCGAGGTGAGACTCAGGGGCTCTGGTCAGGGAGGGGTTGGTCAATGCCCCAGGCCCTGCTGACCCTGCCTCTGACTTCCAGGGCAGATTTACTGGGCCAAAGATATCATCTTCCTGGTAACAGAACATGATCTTCTGGGCACTGAGGCTTGGCTTGAAGCCTACCATGACATTAATGTTACAGGTAGGTGTTGCCCTAGTCCTGCTCCTGTCTCTTTTGGGGTCAGCTGTCCTCTGTAGTGCTCCCTCTAGTGCTCGCTGCTTGCTCCTACAGGCATACAGTCATCTCCCCTGCAGGGCAGGGCTGGAGCCATCCAGGCAGCCCTGGCCCTGGAGCTGAGCAGTGATGTGGTCACCAGCCTTGATGTGACCGTGGAGGGACTCAATGGTCAGCTGCCCAACCTTGATCTGCTCAACCTCTTCCAGACCTTCTGCCAAAAAGGGGGGCTGTTATGTACACTCCAGGGCAAGGTGGGACCACCTGCTTGGGAGCATGGGGCCTGTGGTAAGGGGTGAATCTGATCCTGTCCCCATGCCTCCAAAGCTGCAGCCCCAGGACTGGACATCACTTGAAGGGCCATTGCAGGGTCTGCAAACGCTGCTACTCATGGTTTTGCGGCAGGCCTCTGGCCAGCCCCATGGCCCCCATGGCCTTTTCCTGCGCTTTGGAGTAGAGGCCCTAACCTTACGTGGCATCAATAGCTTCCGCCAATACAAGTATGATTTGGTGGCCGTGGGCAAGTAAGTCTCTAAACCCATTTCCATCCTCAAGGAAATATCTGACTGGGGTGAGAAGATGGCTGTTCTTGACCTGAATGTGCTCCTGGCAGGGCTCTGGAGGGCATGTTCCGCAAGCTCAACCACCTTCTGGAGCGCCTGCACCAGTCGTTTTTCTTCTACCTGCTGCCTGCCCTCTCCCACTTTGTCTCCATCGGCCTCTACATGCCTGCTGCTGCCTTCTTGCTCCTGGTCCTTGGACTCAAGATATCCTCCATCCTCCTTCTCACTGCTCACTTTTGGGCAGCCTCAAATCCCTTGAAGTATAAAGTGGGGGTAGTCCTTCATCCTGCTATGGGGGTGGGGAAGTGAACCCATGATCTCCAATCTGGCAAATCCCATCCAGTGTCTTGTTGGGGTCCTTGACTTGGTCCATGCTCTGGAGCTGTGGATGCAGTTCCATGAGGCTGGAGCGAGCCCTGGGGAGGCTGGGAAGGCTCCTAGCTCTGTGTCCCCACTCGTGGCAACACAGGTAGTATTATATTCTACTGTTGTTAGTGTGTTTCTATTCTAGGGTCCCCAGCAGTGCTTTCTGTTGCTGCATGACCTCAGCTGGAGGGGTGCTATGAGTCCTTGGGGCACCTCTATGCCTCCAACCTAACTCCAGGTGCCCATGTGTTCTGCAGGGTGTGGGCCTGACCTCACTTATGGCACCCCTACTGATCTCTCAGGCCATGGGTTTGGCCCTCTATGTCCTGCCTGTGCTAGGCCAACATGTAGCTACTCAGCATTTTCCAGTGGCTGAAGCTGAGGCCGTCGTGTTGACTCTGCTAGCTATTTATGTAGCTGGCCTAGCCCTTCCACATAATACCCACCGGTGAGCAGCTGGGCTGGACAGGTGGAGGTGGGTCCCCTGGATACTTAGACAGATTCTGGACTGCCCTTGAACCTCTCACCTTGTAGAGTGGTCAGCTCACAGGTCCCAGACAGAGGCTGGATGGCGCTGAAACTGGTGGCCCTGATCTACCTGGCGCTGCAACTGGGTTGCATTGCTCTAATCAACTTCTCCCTGGGCTTCCTGCTGGCTGCCACCATGGTACCTGCTGCTGCACTGACCAAGCCCCATGGACCCCGGTATATACTGGTCAACCTCTCCTCCACTAATACCTTTGCCCCTCACCAGGGCCAACCCTCATTCATTCAGTTCTTAAATGTTGCCCTTCCACCCAGGCTACTCTATGCTGCCTTGCTGGTAGTGACAAGCCCAGCGGTCACACTCCTTGGTAGCCTGTTCCTGTGGCGGGAGCTGCAAGAGGTACCGCTGTCTCTGGCAGAGGGCTGGCAGCTCTTCCTGACAGCATTGGCCCAGGGTGTGCTGGAGCACTACACCTATGGCGCCCTCCTCTTCCCAATACTGGCCTTGGGTCTATATCCCTGCTGGCTGCTTTTCTGGAATGTTCTCTTCTGGAAGTGAGGTCTCTGGTCAGGGATTCCCAAGCCTCCATTCTACCTCCTCCCTGGAAAATAAACAAGTGCTCTGTTTCTGTTCTTTGGGATCTTGGCCCACTCTTCACTCAGTGCCCTTAGCAATTGAGTAGGCATTCCTGCTCACCTCTCTGAAGGAGCCACCCTGCTCTTCTCAGGTTTGTCTCTCCTGATAGAAGTGGGAGGAGAGAGGGCCAGTTGGCCACTGACGGGGCATGTGCAGACCCACTCCCAGCTCCACCTGTATTGCTGTCCACTGCTATGCTTGAAGCAATTCTGGGACATGAAATAATTTGCAGCCAGGGTTTTAAGGGTCTGACAGGAGCTGGGGCATCTTTAGTGCTCAACTGAGAGGACAAGGGAACTGGAGTCTTAGGAGGTTCAGGGTTTGGATCATGTTTCTAGCCAAGGCTAGAGCTTTTCTGTGGGCTTTATATGGAGTAAAAGGAACACAAGGCTCCACTTATAATAGTACAGGCAAAGGGAAGGGACCCACTGGGGGCAGAACTCAGCATAGAAGAAAGAGGTGGTACTCAAAGTCTAGCCAGCACCCAGAAACAATAGACTGAGAGAAAAGAACCCCAAAGGAAGGGGACACCGACAGGCCAGCACAGAGGGAACCAGGTTTTTGTGCCAGGATCCCCAGAAGGAACTGCAGTACCTTTTGTGGAAGAAGAAAAGAAGTGTGGCTGTTTATGACATAGTGCCATTTCAGAAACCTTGGTAACTAGTCTGGAGACACATCATGTGAAGACAACAAAGCCTTAAACAAAAACACTTAAAACAACTAAAAATAGGCCTGGAGGTGCCTTTCACTGCTCAGTAGAGGCTTCAATGTTGGGAAAGGAGACACAACTACCCTGCCCAAGGAGGCTATAAAGTCAATTAGAATGAACTCAGGGCCAGGGACCCTCCCCTTGGACACTTTTCTTATGGTGCCTATCTCCCCATGAATTGGTTCCTCTTGGCCCTGGGAGGTACAGGTCCTTTTAAAGAGTTTCAGTCTGAGCCAGAGTGATGGCTCCACTGGTAAGAGCATCTGCCGCCAAGTCTGACAGCCTGACTTTGATCCTGGGTACTCACATGGTGGAAAGAGGGCCAACCCCTACATTCTCTGACCACATGTGCACCATGACATGCATATATGCATACACAGAGCTACATGGGTAGAAGTCTGTGGCTTACACATGGATGGAATGTATGGAAGCCACTGAGGCAAGTAGACGTGTCACTGAGTTGCCAGTTTGGACTGTTTAGGCCCTGTTCCAGCCCTGCTTCCTGCCCCTGCCCTTGGGAGTGCCACCTATATCACAGGTCTTCCCTGTTTAGTTGTCTAGGAAGTAGAGGCACACTTGTTTGTATGCCTTTTCTCTCTGAGCTGTCTTCTAGCACAAAGTTCCCCTCCCTACATTTTGGCTGGGCTTTGACCTTAGCTGTTATTTGGTTTGGTTTTTTATTGTGGTTTTGGTTGGTTTTTTTGTTTTTTGTTTTTTTTTTCTATAACCTTGACTGTCCTGGAACTCACTCTGTAAACCAGGCTAGCCTCAAACTCTGATCAGTTGCCTCTGTCACCTGAGTGCTGGGATTAACGGTGTGCACCACCACACCTGGCACCTTAGCTGTTTTTTTTTTGTTGTTGTTGTTGTTGTTTGGTTTTTGGTTTTTTGAGACAGGGTTTCTCTGTGTATCTCTGGCTGTCCTGGTCTCACTTTTGTCGATCAGGCTGTCCTCGAACTCACAGACATCTGCCTGCCTCTGCCTCCCAAGTGATGGGATTAAAGGCGTGTGCCATCACCGCCCGGCTTTTGGCTGTTTTTTAACAGAGCTTTAGCAGTCACTTAAAACATAAGTGAACATATATTTATTTGGGGAACATACACAGGAAGAAAGCTAAACAACCATTTCATGTGTTCTGAACATACCTAGGGTGTTTTTCATCTACATGAATGTTGAGAAGGAACAGTAGAATAAACATTTGTTGGTAAGGTGAGAATTTGTCTTAATTTTCACTTATGTCATGTATCCCCCCAAAAAATATGAGGCAACTATGCATAGCGACATGACTATAATAATCATAGTCCTCTTTGGGGCAGAAGCAGGGCAACCGTGAGTTTAAGGCCAGTGTAGTTTAATTTACATAGTGAATTTCTAAACCAAAGGGGAAGCAGTGGAACAGACAAGGGGATAAGTGCCTGTGGACCTAGCAACTTGGAAGGCCTTGAGGCAAGAGGATTACATGAGATTTGTAGTTTGAGGCAAATCTGGACAACAGGGCAACACTCAAAAAAAAAGTATGATGGTTCATGCCTGTAATCTTAGAACATAAGCCTAAGACAGTATTTTGAGCCTGGTCTGTGTGACACACAAAAAGGTTATGAAGATGTAGTTGAGACGTGACCAGGGTAGGTGTAAGGTCCTAAATGTGTCATTTTGGTGCTAAAAGTTGTACTTGTCCTCTGGGATTCCATTTTGACTTTCCTAGTCATAGAATTCAACCTGGATATGTACAGATCACCTGAATGAAACTTCAGAAGCTGCTCGGAGAAGCTTTAGGCCGTGAAGCCTACATGAGCTGAGCACACTATAGAAACAAGTCTCAACTGATGGAAGAAGCTGACTTCAAGCTAACAGTTAGAATGGACTGAACTTTATAAGCTGGTTGCAATCTGGCAGTTGAGGTAAACTGGCCATATGAACTGACAAAGTTAGGCCCAACGGACACTAAGCTTGAAAGGGACTGCCTGCTGGGACTGCAGTATCCACATTGCTAAAACAAAGTTACCCTGCACAAACCTATGCTAAGAATATTAATATCCTTTTAGGAAAGTTAAAATAGTGTTAGGTGTTCTTACATAGGTATTAGGGTGTTCTTAGATAATTATTAGGTTTTAGATATTAGGTTATAGGATATAGGTGTTTGATAGGTGTTTGTCAAATACTAATTAATATAAATGTTTTAAATAAAAATTTTCTGTTATACCTGAGTACTGAGATTAAAGGTGTGAGCTACCCTGCTAGAGTGAAGGATATTTTTGAAGCAGGAAGGATGACTTGCTTGCCTTGGTATGGTGTGTAGTGAGGGGTAAAAGTACTGAGAGTCCAGGGTGGAGAACTGGGAGGCCTAGAGCTGAATGGGAAGCTCTACTACCCCATAGCCACCTCATGGCCAGATGCTGTGATATACTATCCTGTGGCACCCTCTGCATCCTGTTCATACACTTTATCAAGTCACACCATTCTACCTGTGCTTTCTGTATGGGTCCAAGAGTATTGAACTCTCCTACAGCCTCAAGCTACCTTCCCACCCATGCTCACATCAGGTTTCTAGCCAAGACCCCACTTCTGATGTCAACCCATGTAACTCTACTTCTTGAATATGGGAGAGTAACTTGAACATTCACTCTTCTTCTTGCATGTCTCTTCTGCCCAGTGCCCTCACAGCTCGCCAGATCTAAGGAGAGCCTCTCCTCTGGAGTTATCACTTGCTCTCCTGGGAGTCAACACTTACTTGTGTGGCTATTTCCTCTTGGCTTAATGCAGTCAGTGGCAGCTTGAAACATTTGAATGGCTGTGGTGACCTACAGATCTTGGCCAGCCAGTAGGAGCAGGTGCTGTCCCTGACTCCCTTGCCTACTTGCAGGACCCTTTCCCTCCTACTGGGTTGCCTTGTCAAGCCTTGATGTGGAAGTTTGTGCCTGGTCTTATTCTAGCTTGGTTTTTTTTGTTTGTTTGTTTGGTTGGTTGGTTGGTTGGTTGCTTTTCAAGACAGGGTTTCTCTGTGTAACAGCTCTGGCTGTCCTGGACTCACTTTGTAGACCAGGCTGGCCTCGAACTCACAGAGATACGCCTGCCTCTGCCTCCCAAGTGCTGCGATTAAAGGCGTGCGCCACCACTGCCCGGCTATTCTAGCTTGTTTTGCAGTGTTTGGTTGATGTCCCTGGGAGGCCTGCTTTTTTCTAGGAGAGACAGAGAGAGGAAGTAGGGGAGGGGGAGTGGGAGGAGGGAATGGAGGGGAAACTGCAGTCGGGATGTAATATATCAGAGAAGGTCTTTTTGTTTTCGGGACAGGGTTTCTTGTGTATCCCTGGCTGTTCTAGACTCACTTTGTAGAATAGGCTGGCCTTGAACTCACAGGGATCCTTCTGCCTCTGCCTCCTGAGTGTTGGGATTAAAGGCGTGCACCACCACACCTGGCAATTAGAGACAGCTATGAACTTCCAAGTCGGTGCTGGATTTGAACCTGGGTCCTTTGGTAGAGCAGCCAGAGTTCTTAACCATTGAGCAATTAGAGAAGACTTTTTAAAAAGGTAGATGAAAAAAAAAAAAAAGAATCTGGACAGCAGACATGGCAATGAAGTAAGCAGAACTATACAACAGATATGTAGGGCTATGGTAATGGGCTATTTATATTCCCTTTTTCGGGGAGAGCAAAAAGTCTCAAGACCCTTACGGGACCCTTCTTTAAAACTGCAACCATCAACTTCTCTTATCCAACTGCACATTATGCCTAATTATATGAGAAAAGAAAACATTGACAGGGTGGAACTTTGTGGTGGTACAACTGCCTACGCTCTGTAAGTAACCCCAGGTAACTCACTTATTTACCAGCTGGACTGGCTCAGATGTGAGTGAAGAGAGGTTGGAGGTGTCAGATGTCAGGTTATTGGCCCTAAACACATAGAGGTTGTCCTGGCCCAAGTCCACATGCGTATTCTTGGAGGGATGGGCTTGTTTCATCTGTTGGTGCCTGAGCTATTTATTTTCTAATAGAGAGCCGACCAACAGTGGGGGTGTTTGATGGCTTTCCTCTTCCTGCTAGCCTCCTTCCTGAGCTGTTCAAGGTGCTTGGTCTCTTTCTCTATTTGGGGTGAACAGACATGTATTATACACACCCCATGGGAAGTTGTGAAACAATGCCCCTAGCTACTTGTCTCTCCTGATGGCGACCCCCTGCCATTGTGGGAGCCTCTCCCCACTGGGCAGCTTCCAGGCCAGGACTGCCTCCTTACGGGGCTTCAGCCATCACAGAGATCTATCTTGGCAGACTGAATGTAAAGCTCTTCACACAATGGCCACTTTCCCCAAGGCACTCAAGCTGCTCACTTGTCTCCCAAGCCTGCACAGCCAGCTCTCTCTGCCTTGGAAGAACATTGTCATCAACCTGGAAAATCCCTGCTGCTCATTCTCCCTTCCCCTTCCAGCCACTGGTACCATTAGTCCACTGCCTACTTCCATATACTCACCTGCTTAGGGTTTTCATAAGGATGGAATCACATACAT
The DNA here is from genome assembly GCA_907164525.1 of Lophiomys imhausi. Lineage (NCBI taxonomy): Eukaryota > Metazoa > Chordata > Mammalia > Rodentia > Muridae > Lophiomys > Lophiomys imhausi. Next base: position 9,888,714 of record CAJQZJ010031511.1, read on the forward strand.
GTGGTCTTTTGTGTCTGACTTCTACTTACTGTGATGAGTTCAAGATTCATCCATATTGGAGCTTCTACCATGCTTCACTTTGCACACTGGAATTAAATAGTCCACCCATATGGGTATTCAATATTTTGTCTATCCACTCATCAGCTGGTAGACATTATTGGGGTTGTTTCTATTCTGGCCTATTTTGTATAATTTTGATATAAATATTCATGTTCAAACTCTAGTGTGGACATACTTTTTTTTCTTTCTGAGACAGTATCACCTTATAGCCCAGGTTGGCCTGGAACTCTAAGCAACCACCCTGCTTCAGCCTTCCAAATGCTAGGACTGACGGTGTAGGCCATTATGTCTTCCCAGCTTCTGGATATACATTTTTATCTTTCACAGGCATATATCTAGAAATGTCTTCCTCAATTTCTCCAAACTGAAACATCTATTCTTAAAAAAGGGGGAGGGCTCAAGAGATTTGGAGAGTAAACATACTTCCTTATGTCTGAGAAAGATGAAATGTACAAGTTCCTCCCTATATAGAAGCAGAAAACACCTGCTTAAGATCTTAGTTAGGGTTCAAGAAAAGCCACGCTCAGATACTGATCTCAGCGAGACATGGATGGTTTATTGAATGCACACCCCAGGACTGATTATAATCTGAACTCGGAGCCAGACTGTGACCCAAAATGTGTTTTAGAGTCAGCTTATAAAGGCAAAAAACGCAATGAGCTCATACAGGGGGTGGACAATGTAACCAGGTGGTCGACCTTGACTCAAGTTATTTTGGCTGACTAGACAAAAGTTTTAACTGACCTTTAATTTGATGGGTCCTAAGTGAGGTAAGTGGGTAAGTGTACTAAGTATGAGTGCCACACAGTCACAGTAAGACGTTTGGAACAGTAGGTCAACAGGACCTGGCACAGTCATGCTCAGGGGGGTTTTCAAGAATATTTCAAAATAACAGGACATAAATAACAAGAACTATAGAATCATACAAAGTCAGGGTTAATGGTTAACTTGACCCAGCAGAAGGATTTCTCATTTGTCAGGATCTGGGGAGAGGAGCCTGAGAACTTGAACTTAATTTCACCTCATGATCAAAATGGAGACTGAATACAAAATGGTTGCAGTTGTGCTAAAGGAGCAGGTCTCAACAAAGGAGAAGACTCTGACCAGCCTAATCGTAGCAAGATTCTTGGCCCTGTTGATTTGTGTGTGAGAGAGCTTCAGAAGTACACCTTTTACTAGTCATGGTATTGGGATAAGCTTTTCAGTGACACAGCTGTTTTTCAGTCATCTTTGCTCCTGTAAGTAACCCCTCACCTATTCTCTTGTTAGAAACCCCAATAAAAATGTACTGGTTCAGGCTGGAGAGATGGCTCAGCGGTTAAGAGTACTGGATGATCTTTTAAAGGTCATAGGTTCAAATTCCAGCACCCACATGAAGTTCACAGATGTCTGTAATTGCTGGGTGTGGCACACAACTTTAATCCCAGCATTCAGGAGGCAGAGAGAGGCAGGCAGGTTTTTATGAGTTCGAGGCCAGCCTTGTCTTGTAGAAAAAACTAAGTTATTTAACCAATATTTAGGTTAAATTTAATTGGTTCAGCAGCGTTAATCCTTAACCCGCCATTGTAAATGAATACACACAGACACAAGATGGATTTTAACAAGCCTTGGCCTGAATTGTGCAATCCTAGCCCATCTAAGCTAGCTTATAATTCTATTACCCAAATATGACCCCATATATACATATGTCCCTTTGGACTGCTATTCTCTATGCTATGCCAATGTTCCAGGCCATGTGGGAATAATCTTCTTTAATCTACCCCATGGCCTGTGTTCCTCCTTCTTCCTACTCCTGGCTTCTTCTCCCCAAGATGCTGTCTGTCTCAGAAGCCTGCATACCTTAGTCCTGTCTACCTTCGTCTTTTCCCTATCTCCAGGCCTCAGCATTTATTTCACCAATCAGGGACAATGTAAGTAACAGACAACAAACAGGACCAATTAATTAACATTTAGAATGCTTAACACCACCCCATCAATTCTCTCCTTTTGTCTAATAAAAAGGCCAAAGTTTTTAACTCATATAGTAAAAGTACATAATGTTTAGCCTATTTGTATCAGGAAATCTTGGAGAAAAAAATCATGTCTCTAAAGTTCTGAACCTAAATATTTTCTATCATTTCCTATTTTTCCTTTTAAATCCTAAATAACTCAAATTTAATTGAAATTTTATGTCTATTATGACTTCAAACCCACTAAAGACATAAGAATGGATAAAGTTATTATTTGAGTGAGTAGAAAGCATAGTAGAGCAACTTCCAGAATGGAAAAATGACAGTTTGTTGCCTCAACAGTCCCAAATATCTCTCCATACCGTTGGAGCATCATCTTCAGCCTTCTGGCCAAGCATATCCCATAGACATAATTGTGCAGCAGGAAATAAGAAGGATTTTCCCATTCTGTCTCTGCAGAATCAGGCCATCAACTTACCTGTGGTTAAGCTTTGGTCCATCTTTGGACTGTATAGAGTCTATTGAGAGAGCAGGGGCATTTTGCCCCCTAGGAATTATCTCCTGATGGGAGATTTCTTTTTGATGCTCATTTTCTTCTTCCATGTCAAATGGGAGCTGTCAGGAGCTGACTGTCTTAAGTCAAACAATTCTTAAAGTAATAAAAACATCTTTAAATGCCATTTTCTGTATGCCTCTGAGGGTTTTGAAGACATCTACTATTTTATTTATAATCTATCTATCATCTATCTATCTTTGAACAAGCAAACTGTATATTATTATCCATTTATTATCTGTTTAACCTAGTAGCCTCTTTTGTGATAAATTAAGACTAGTATTTGACATGACCAGGAGCTTGACTGGCCAGCCATCAACCTGTAGTACCAAAACTCCTAAATAGATTGCAATAGCAACACATAAAAGGATTGGAAGTAAACCTGTGCTTTTAAATGAGTTTTTTTTTTTTTTTGGTTTTTCGAGACAGGGTTTCTCTGTTTAACAGTTCTGATTGTCCTGGACTCGCTTTGTAGACCAGGCTGGCCTCGAACTCGCAAAGATCCGCCTGCCTCTGCCTCCCAAGTGCTGGGATTAAAGGCGTGCGCCACCACCGCCCGGCTTAAATGAGTTGTATAGGCACAATACCTTATATAAAAGTTGAAACATACATAAATGTGTCAAAATATAAAATTCTATACCAATGAATCAAAAATTAACCTTATTTTTTATATCACTATACAAAATTCTATACCAATATGTCAAAAGATACTTTATTTTGAGAATAACAATAGCTCTAAGTTTCAGAGCAGATTCAATAATCTACCCGTATCTCTTATCATTTCTATATTATATACCCATATTCCCCTTCTTTTTCTTTTCAAGTCTTTTCCCCCATATAAGAGAGAAAGAAGGATAGAAAAAAGGAAAAGAGAGAAGTCCCTGAGTCTAACCTCCTATACCTTGCTTAACAAGACCATATAATAATTTGCAACCATTCTGCCTAAACAACATCTATAACACATCAAATGACCAAAGAATCATCCACCCCAATTTTTCGGAATGGGGCGTCACTCTCTTAAAATTGCTTCCTGCTGAATTGTGTTTTAGAAAACCTGTTTGGGGGCCCAAATAAAATGGAAAAAATGATTAAGCAAGTTAATAGTAACATTTGTTGTACAGTCTCTATGTGCTCAGCAGTTTGAATGTCCTGAGAATTTTGTAGTCCGAAGTTGAACTTTGGATGGGAAAGTTCAGGGCTTTATTGAAGTACTGGCTGGAACAGTCTTTGAGAATGGACCATCTGTGCTTGTCTTGTCTTCTTTGGTGTTTGGTTCCTTTGTTCTGAAAATATATAATTTCTCACAAGTAACACTGGTCTGCAGAGTGAGTTCCAGGAAAGCCAAGGCTATGCAGAGAAACCCTGTCTACAAAAATTTAAAAATGCGGTAGTTTACAAGTTGGATTTTGGTATTAGGTCGTGAGTTCCCTTTCTTGGGTGAGTAGGTGTGTGTGTGTGTGTGTGTGTGTGTGTGTGTGTGTTGTGTCTTCCAGGAAATTTTCTTACATGACTTATGTTTAACGTTATGAAGAACTGCCAAAACTAGTTTCCCAATGAGTTAAACCATCTTACATTTCCACCAGAACTGTATGAGGACTCCAATTTCTCTACACAATCATTGTGTTAGGTTTAATGAGAATCATGCCCATAGGCTCATATATTTGAATGCTTGGTCCCTAGTGGGTGGAACTTTTTTGGGAAGGATTAGGAGGTGTGTCACTGGGGGTGAGTTTTGAGGGTTCCTTTTTTCTTTCTTTTTTTTTTCTTTTAGTAACTTCATTTTGGTTTTTTAATTGATTTTTATTTTGTGAATTTCATATCATACACCCTGTTCCCTCTCCTCTCTCACTTCCCCTCAGACCCACCTTCCACCCTTACAAACTCCCCCCACATAAAAACATATCTCATTTTGGGAGCTATAGTGTGTCACAGTATGTTCCACAATATTACCTTTTGTCCACACATTTTTGTTTGCAAATGTTCGTTATAATGGCTCTTTGGTCTGGTATGAGGTCTCTGGCTTCTACTTTGTCAATACTGGGACTCTTATCAGATATGCTGTTATTGGCCTGTCTCATGGAGATCCTGTAGTTTTGGGTCTGTGGAACTGGCCTCTTCATGCACTCTAGCAGTTCATCCATGGGGTAGGCCAATTCAAAGCTCTGGTTATGGGCTTGCAACCCCCATTTGCAGGGCCTGCTCTCCTGAGTGCTGAAGCAGGTAAGGGGTTGGATCAGCTTTCCTGCTTTCATGACGCCATCAGGGCCATTTCTCCTGCCTGCTACCTTTGGCAAAGGCAAGAGAGTAAAGGGGATCTCTCACTCACCAACACCACAAATCAAACAGAAGACTGATCCTCCCATACTCATTCCCTCAAGACTGACTCACCCACCACCCCAACATCCAGGGACAGCTGTACCGTGCTCCCCAGGCAAGGTGTAGGACCTGCTCTTCTGAGTGCTACAGCATGTGAGGGACAGGGACAGCTATCCTGCTCTTGTGACCCCATCTGGTCCAGATCTCCTATTGGTCAATGATGGTGAGGGCAAAAGGGATGGGAGGGGATCTCTCCCTCACCAACACCTTCACAAAATAGACAAAAGTCAGGATTGGCTCTCCCACACTCATACCCTTGGGGCTGGTTCACCCACAACGCCCTCAATCAGGGCCAGGCAGGGCTCCCCTAGTCTCTGGTTTTCCTCCTGTCCTGGTAGCCCATCTGGTGCTTGCCTGGTGCTGAATTAGTGGTTAGCACAGGCTAACTCATCTTCTGAGTCCCATGGCACTGAAGTTGTGTTGGTATCCGCCTTGCTTCCCCCCACTCGGGGAATGTTAGGCTACTAGTCATTCAGATGTTCATAGGTCAGAACATTGAATGTAGACATAGCCTCTCTCCTCTCTGCCACCTACTGATGCATATGTGACACAGCAGCCACATCTGCAATGCCACTAGGGGCAGATTTTCTTGGTTTTTCAAGACAGGGTTTCTCTGTGTATCTATGTCTGACCTGGACTCATTTTGTACACCAGGCTAGCCTTGAACTCACAGAGATCTGCCTGCCTCTGCCACCCAAATGCTGGGATTAAAGGCATGTGCCACCATGCCTGGTAATTACAGACAGCTGTGAATTGACATGTAGGTGCTGGGATTTGAACCAGGGTCCTTTGAAAGAGCAGCCAGTGCTCTTAACCATTGAGTCATCTCTCCAGCCCCCCCTTTTTTTGGTTTTTCAAGATAGGATTCTTTGTGTAGCACTGGCTGTCCTGGAACTTGCTCTGTAGACCAGGCTGGCCTCAAACTCAGATATCCATCCACCTCTGCTTCCTGAGTGCTGGGATTAAAAGTGTGAGTCACCACTTCCCAGCTGAGTTTTGAGGTTTCAAAAGCCCACATCAGGCTCAGTCACTCCCTCTCTGCCTCCAACTTTCACATTAGAATATAAACTCTCAGCGACTGCACCAGTGCCATGCTGCCTTGCTCCCTGCCATAGTAGTCATAGGCTCACCATCTGAAACTATAAGTAAGATCCTAATTCATCAATTTCTTTTATGAGTTGCCATGGTCATGGTGTCTCTTCACAGCAATAAAAAACTAAAGAAGACACTAGTCAACATGTGAGACCGTCCATCTTGTAGCTTACAACCAAGTCTAGTGTGTGTGAAGTTATATCAAACTGAAGTTCTGCTTTGTATTTCTCTAATATTCAATGCTATTGAACATCTTCTCATGTATTTATTGCTAATTTGTATTGTGTGGTAGGAGTTAGGTCTCTTTAGTGTATTAGTATACAGATCAGGCTGGCACCTGGCAGCACATAAAGGAGAATCTTAGCATCACTTGGACTTGGGACCAAGATGGGAAGAACCCAGTTGAGGGCACAGCTCTGCGAGAAACACAACATGCCTTGTTGAAGGAGCATGGATAAGAAACCACACAAGCCATGAATGATGGCAGTTGTCACAAGAAGCCACAGACACAGCTAGATATAGTGAGAGAGCTCATGAGCCTGTGATTCCCTGAAAAAGACCTCAAGATTACTCTCTATATAAACCAGAGAGCTCCATGTAGCTCTTCATGTAGCCCCTCTTGCCCCCACAGATGGAGAAGACAACACACTCTGGAGAAGTGCACAACAAGGTATGTATGCCTTTAGGCCACAATTAACCTGAGCCAAATCACATAAACCAGACTAAGAAGGCTGGCAGAGAAAGCATGGCACAGAACCTGCTGAAAGTTTTAAAACTGGACACTAATGATGGGGTGGTGTTAAGCATTCTAAATGTTGATTGGTCCTGTTTGCTGTCTGTTACTTAATTGACTCTAATTGGTTAAATAAATGCTGAGGCCTGGAGATTGGGCAAAGACAGAGATAGGTGGGTCTAAGGTTTGCAGGCTTTTTAGAGAGACAGGGAGCATCATGAGAAGAAGAAGCCAGGAACAAGCAAGGAGGACATGCCATGGGGTAGATTAAAGAAGATCCTTCCACATGGCCTGGAACATCGGCTTAGCATGGAGAATAATAGTCCAAAGGGATGTATGTATATATGGGGTCATATTTGGGTAATAGAGTTATGAGCTAGCTTAGATGGGCTAGGATTGCACAACCCAGGCCTAGGCTTGTTAAGATCCACCCGGTGTCTTTATGTATTCATTTATAATGGCGGGTGAAGGATTAACACCAACAACCAATTAAAGATAATATAAATACTGGGTAAATAGTTTAATTACCAATTTTTTTTACACACCAAAGATGTTCTTCCAGGGGCCCGAGAGGGCCAGGAGATTAAGCGAGATGGGCAGAGTTCAGAGGCTGCAATGAGGACTAGGCTGTGATGCATACATGGGCTGAGGAGACTATAGGATTGACTGAGGAAGCCGACCCCAGACTGGGCAGCGAAGTCAACTGGCCTTATAAGCTTGTGGATAATGGCAAATTAGGCCATTAGGCTAAGTGGAGCTGAAGCCATGACTGCCATAACCAGACTGCTAAAATCAAGTTTTCCCCACAGACCTAGGCTAAGAATATTAATATCCTTTTAAGAAAATTAAAATAGGGTTGGTTAAATTTTCTTAGATACTAAGTTTTTATAGGTATTAGGTTATAGGATATTGGTGTTTTATAGGTGTTTGTTAAATATTAATAAATATAAGTGTTTTAAATAAAAATTTTCTGTTACAGTATTGTTCTTTTGTATATCTTTCTTTTTCCCCTCTCTCTCTCTCTCTCTCTCTCTTGGTTTTTCAAGATAAGATTTATCTGTTTATCCCTGACTGTCTTGGAATTTGCTCTGTAGGCCAGGCTGGTATCCTGATCTACATGATGTCACTACCACCCAGCTTACATTTTTCATCTCTAAATCACACCAAAAATTTGCCATTTTTGTAATAGTAAGTCAGCCAATCCATGAACCATCTAACCTATTTTTCCTTGTTTTTATTCAGTACTGAAAGTTCTGAGCCAGGTGTGGTGGCACATGCCTTTAATCTCAGCACTCAGGAGGTGGAGGCAGGCAGATCTGAGTTCCAGGACAGCCAGGGATAACAGAGAAACCCTGTCTTGGGGGAGGGGGAGGAAGGAAGGAAAGAAGGAAGAAATGAAAGAAGAAAGAAGTTCTGTAGCTTGTCTTTTACTGTTTTGTTGGTTACTTTTTCTTCCACCCTTCTCCACCCCTTTTCTTCTTCCCTTTCAGCCCCCTAACACTAGAAATGAAAAAGGAGATGGGTGGTGGTGGTGGCAGCCTTTGATCCCAGCACTTAGGGGGCAGAGGCAGGAGAATTTCTGTAAGTTCAAAGGCAGCTTGGTCTACAGAGTGAGTTCCAGGACAGCCAGGGTTACACAGAGAGACCATGTTGAAAAACAAAAACGGAAACAAACAAACAAACAAAAAAAGGACAGAGAGGGAAGGTAAGAGATCCCTGAGTAAAGTCAGGGGTTGGAAAGAGGGTGGCATTATTGTTAGACCACTTCCTGCTGATAAGGGGCATTGGACTCCTTGGGGCAAGTTTGATATTTGCTGTCAGGATATCTAATTTCTTCTTTTTTCTTCTTTGTGCACAACTACTTATAAACTCCAACCAACAGCAGCCAACAAACCACATCACTTCTATGGCCCTAGAATTTATGTACCCTCTGAAAAGTCCCCAGAATTCCAAATGACACACAATCACAGAAACTATCTGCAGTTGACAAAAATCACACCCCTGCCAGATCACAAGGCAAATCATAAGTCACCTGCTACAAAGCAGCCCCTTATCCCCACACCTGGGATTAAAACAAAAATGTGTTCTTATAATATTTCTGTGTTTTTAAAAAATAAACCAAAATTCCAAAATTCCCACTACAAAGTTCTTTATATATTCTCCATAGTAAACTCCCTCCTTTTGAGTTTTTTGGTCGGGAACTCTCTTATGTAGTCCTAGCTGTCCTGGAACTCATGCTGTAGACCCGACTGGCCTCACACCCATAGAGATCTACCCGCTTCTGCCTCCCGAGATTAGAGGTGTGCAACACCATGGCTGGGCTTAGACCTTTCTATGACATAATCTGTGAACATTTTCTCCTATTTTTAGAGTATCTTTTCTCTTATTTTAATTTTTTTTCATTTATTTATTCAATTAAAATTTTTGACATTTTTGTGAGCAGGTGCTACACTCTAAGATGCATAATTCAGTAAAAGTCACTTTCTGTCCATACAGAAGAAATCCATCTGTAGAATTAAGTAATTAAATTATTTATCAGTATTTAGATTATTGTTAATTGATCAGGAGTGTTAATCCTTAACCTGCCATTATAAATGAACACAGAGAGACTGAATAGATTTTTACAAGCCTTGGCCTGGATTGTGCAATCTTAGTCCTTCTAAGCTAACCCTTAATTCTATTCCCCAGATATGACCATATATAATATATATATATATATATATATATATATATATATATATATATATA
>CAJQZJ010031511.1:9898234-9935412 GCA_907164525.1 Lophiomys imhausi
ATATATATATATATATATATATATATATATATATATATATATATACCCTTGGCTGTTATTCTCCATACTATGCCAATGTTCCAGGCCATGTGGCAGGATCTTCTTCCATTTCTAACCCATCATGTGTCTCCCCTTTCCACCTCCTGGCTTCTCTTTCTTCTGGAGTCTTCTTCTTCCCAAGATGCTCTCTGTCTGCCCCAGAAGTCCATGAACCTTTGCCCCACCTACCTTTCTCTTTGCCCAATCTCAGGCCTCAGCATTTATTTAACCAATCAGAGACAGTAGTTAACAATAAAGGTAGCATAGCTTCACTTGGTATACAGCAAGCCGACTTCTGGGAGCAGATTAACATTTAGAATGCATAACATCATCTCATCATCCATATAATTGAGACTACAGAGGAAAAGTGATACTGTAAGAAATATGGAGATATTGCTTAACAGTTGATAGCACTTTTGGCTTTTGCAGAAGATAATAGTTCAGTTCCCAGCACCATGTCAGGTGGCTCACAACGACCTGTAACTCCCCCTCCAACACCCTCTCCTGGCCTCCTTGGGCCCCTGTATGCCCTGTGCATACTCACAGACACACATATATAGACATAAATGCCTTATCTAGCTCTGTTTGGCTTGGTCCTAGAAACCTGACTAGGGGGTTGAGGGAATGATGAAAGGACAAACACACAGACTCGCATACAGAAAAGATGGGATATGGTGGGCCTTGCTCTGATGGAGTGTAACACCCCGAATGTCAGTACATTTATTATGTACAGCACAAGGAAGAGGAGGAGTTATCCTCAGTAGGAGGTCTCTATAGGCGAGCAGCATCAGGTAACAGCCATCCGGTAAACTGCAACTGCTAGTCTTTTGCACACATTGCCAACATCTGCGAAGGACCAGAGTTAATCTGCAACTTTTTAAAAATGTCTTTCTTTCAGAACTGTGGGTCTGAGGCATAAGTCATTGTCAATAATACACATTCACTCAAGGCTTCCTTTGCTTTATGTTCATAAGGAAATGAAAATGAATCCTTTAATCCCAGCACTCGGGAGGCAGAAACAGGTGGATCTCTGTGAGTTAGAGACCAGCCTGGTCTACAAAGTAAGTCCAGGACAGTCAGGACTGTTACACAGAGAAACCCTGTCTCAAAAACAAAAACAAGAAAAGAAAGAAAAGAAAATGGAAGCCAGGCTGTGGTGACACATGGCTTTAATCCCAGCTCTTGGGAGGCAGAGGCAGCAGATCTCTATAATTTCAAGGCCATTCTGGTCTACAGAGTGAGTTCCACGACAGCCAGGGCTACACAGAGAAACTGTCTCTGTCTTGAAAACAAAAACAAAAGAAATGTGACCAAACCAAAAGCCTCAGATCTCAAAATGCCTGGTGCATTTACCACAAGAAATACAGTACTTTGCACTGGAAAAATGAACAAGCCATTTGAAGGAGCAATGGTTTTCCTAAATCTCAAAGAGAAAGAATGTTTAGGCTTCCGGGGTTGTGTATGCAATGTGACAAAGGCTGCCATTGGGTTCAGGACTGCATATCCAAAAGAGATATTCAGGATAATTTTTTACCATAGGGAAATGACCTTGGGGGATGTTTTGCCTGGATCTTGAGACCCCAAAGACCACCCAGGAGCCAACTCCAATGCAAGTGCACAAAGGTTGTTTATTCAAGTTTGAACAGGGATTCACAACTTTCACTGACACAGAAGTTACAGTTGGAGCTCCAAACTCAGAAAATATAGCATTTTTTTAGGGACTTAAACAAAGAAAGGAGTTTCTGGCATAGGACTGGAAGACATCTGGATAGACAAACCTGTCTGTCCATAATTGGCTTTTTGTTGTTGCCATACCATTAACAGTCCCCTTGATCAGCATAAAGTTTATTTAGGCTTCTTGGGTGCATTCTCAAAGTGAGCTGGCCAGTTATCAATAGGGAACTCCCTAGAAAGCAGGGTCGGGTATATTTTGTTGTTTTTCCTGGAACTGGAGGACAGCTCTGACTGAAACCTAATACAAATACAAAATGGAATCCTTTTCCAAAATGGAGTTAGTCAGGCTCCACAGGGCCTGGCTTGTGGCCCCACAGCAAAAATTACAAACTTTTTCAGTCAAGGAGTTACATGATTACCAAAAAACTTCCACTTAGTATTGGAGACTTAATGCATGCTACTCCAGGCAGTGCTTCTCTAGACTTGGCTACAGATAAGCATCTTACCCTATCTCCCAAAACTCAATGTTATTTAATAATTACTGGAGTTTATGGTCCTTTGCCCTCAGAGACAGTAGGGGTGATCTTGGGAAGGAGTGGATTGATCTCCCAAGGATTCGTTGTGCATCCAGGAATTATAAATGAAGATTTTAAAGGGGAAATTTAAATTATGGACTAGGTAAAAAGAGAGATGTGATTTAATACAGGTGATAGTGTAGCTAAACTGCTACTGTTTCCCCACAACAAAGGCAAAGCTGCTCCAGAAGACAGAACAGGAGGGTTTGGAAGGCCAAAAATTAAAATTAATGGTATTGAAATAGAAGGTTTGATGGATACAGGAGCTGATGTACTATCATTTCAAAAAAAATATTGGAATTCAGAATGACCACTTCAAAAGCCTTATACCCAGTTTCTAGGAATTGGACAGTTGTTATTTCAGATAAAAACAAAGTGTGTGGTAAGTTAAATGTGTGGGACAAGAAGGTCAAATAGAAAAGTTAAGGCCTTATGTGGCTGACATATGTAGGGAGTTAGATTAATATAAATTAGATTTAGTAAATATCTAGGGGTTTCTGATACAGTCTCTTAAGCTGGGACATGAAGATCAACTTGGCTGTGGGCAATTAGTTTATCAGCTTTATGGACTAAAAACAAGGATAAAGCCAGGTGAAACGAGGGGAGTCTCTATGGACTAAAAACAAGGTTTATGGCCTGGCATTGTTTTCAGCTGCTAAGTGGACAGAGCCCAGATTAAGCTGAAGGAGATGGAACAAGGAGAGATCCTATTTAAGGACAAGTGGATGGAGCCCAAAGAGCCACATGCTAGGGGGCTCCATGCTAGAGAGCCTCATGTTAGAGAGCTCTGATGCTAGCGAGTCCTCACACTAGAAAGGACAATGAGGAGTGTTGGGGTAGTGTTAAGCATTCTAAATGTTAATTAATTGGTCCTGCTTGCTGTCTGTTACTTACATTGAATCTGATTGGTTAAATAAAATGCCGAGGCCTGAGATTGGGCAAAGATAGAGAAAGGTGGGACTTCCTGGGATTAGAGCAGGAAGCCTGTGCTTTAGAATGAAGAAGCATTCCAGCCAGGAGCAGCAGGAAGGAGGCACACACCATGGGTTAGAAAAAGGAACCTCAAGCCGGGTGGTGGTGGCGCACGCCTTTAGTCCCAGCACTCGGGAGGCAGAGGCAGGCGGATCTCTGTGAGTTCGAGGCCAGCCTGGTCTACAAAGCGAGTCCAGGGCAGCCAGGGCTGTTACACAGAGAAACCCTGTCTCGAAAAACCAAAAAAAAAAAAAAAAAGAAAGAAAAAGGAACCTCATTCCACATGGCCAGGAACATCCGGCATATCATGGAGAATGGCAGTCCAAGGGGACGTATGTATATATGGGATCATATTTGGGCAATAGAATTAAGAGCTAGCTTAGATGGGCTAAGATTCCTCAACTCAGACCTACGCTTGGTAGAAATCCACGTGGTTTCTGTGTGCTCATTTATAATGGATGGTTAAGGATTAGCCACCAAACCAATTAACAATAAATACTGGTAAACAATTTAATTAATTATTTTTACAGAGGAGTTTGTATTCTCTGGTGGAGAAAGTGCTGGTGGACTGATGGCCAGATCTCCCTGAGACAGAAAGAAGCTGGTGAGCAGAGAAAACCTCAGCAAGACAGCAAAAGGCCAAGGACTAAACCCTGTGGCTCAGCTTTTGCCTAGAGGGGTTTGACCTGTCCAAACAGTGGCCTGAACGAAACTGTGGCCAGCTTTAAAGACTGAGGCAGAGCGGCAGAGTTGCTGATATGCAGGAAATAAGTTGGCCTACAGACCGCTGAGGTCTCCCAGAGAAAAGAAATCTTCAGCCTTATTTAAGGTGAAACCACCACAGCCAATTTACCCTGATGGATCTACATCTGAGATATTCCAGAAGAAAGACTAAGTGCATTAAAGGGTCTACCCCAGAGACTGTGTTCCTGATGATTGAGGACCTGCCCCAGAGACTGAATCCTTCTAAAAGGTTATGAAAATAGTTGTAATAATTATCAATAGGTTTAGTGGGTAGGTAATAGGGGTTGTAGGCATTCGTAGGGTTAGTAGTTAAGTAAGTGTTTATATTTGTTATAAGTGAATATAGTGACCAATAAATGTTTATTAATTTTAAAAGTTGGGTTTCAGACATATCTATAAATTTGTGAGGAAGGAGCCAGGTGTGGTGGCACATGCCTTTAATCCCAGCACTCGGGAGGTAGAGCCAGGTGGATCTCTGTGAGTTCAAGGCCAACCTGGTCTACAAAGCAACTCCAGGACAGCCAGGACTATCATACAGAGAAACTGTCTCAAAAAAACAAAAACAAATTGTGGGAAAGGGATCTTTTATAACAGTGGGGTACTCATTGATATTCCTGCAATTCCAGAGACAGCCCATAATTAAATAAGGGGTGAAATGGTAGATGCTCCTGGGGAAGATATTGACATAGGTCGTCGTCAAAAACAACCACAGGCTGTGCCAATTTCCCAAACACAGGACATAACAGGGATTGAGTTTCTAAATTTATAAGGCGGGGGTGCTGCTGAAGTACCAATGGCCCTACTGAGAGGGTGGTGTTAAGCATTCTAAATGTTGATTGGTCCTGTCCTGCTTGCTGTCTGTTACTTACTTTGACTCTGATTGGTTAAATAAATGCTGAGGCCTGGAGAATGGGCAAAGATGGAGGTAGGCAGGACTAAGGTGTACAGGCTTTTTGAGAGAGAGAGAGAGCATCTTGGGAAGAAGAAGCTCACAGGAAAGCCAGGAGCAAACAAGGAGGACATGCCATGGGATAGATTAAAGAAGATTCTTCCTTTTGGCCTGGAACATTGCCATAGTGTGGAGAATAATAATCCAAGGGGACATATGTGTATATGGGGTCATATTTGGGTAATAGAATTATGAGCTAGCTTAGATGGGCTAGGATTGCACAACTCAGGCCTAGGCTTGTTAAAATCCACCCAGTGTCTGTGTGTATTCATTTATAATGGCAGGTTAAGGACTAACAGCCGCCAAACCAATTAAATACAATATAAATATGAGTAAATCATTTAATTAGCTATTTTTTTCTACAGCCCTAACCTTAAAATGGTTGACTAACAAACCTTTATGGATAGAATAGTGTCCCTTAACTAAGGAAAAGTTGCAGGCACTTGAGCAGAAGTACAAGAGCAGCTGGAGGCTCAACATAAAGAAGAGTCTATCAGCCTTTAGAATTCACCAATATTCATTATAAAAAACAAATTGGCAGAATGGCAAATGTTAACAGACTTAAGAGTGGTAAATAGAATAATCCAACCATCAAGTCCATTACAGATGGAATTCTTTTACCTTCCTTATGACCTACTGTGGTAGAAGTTAGGCTTCTTTAGTGCATTAGTATGCAGTTCAACTTAGTATCTGGCAGCACATAAAGAGGAGTTTGGCATCCCTTTAACTTCGTGAAACGGACAAAGCCCATTTGAGGCCATAGTTCTTCGAGAAACATGAAATGCCTTGTTGAAAGGGTGTGAGTAAGAAACCTCACAAGCTGCAGATGTCAGTTGCTGCAAGAAGCCATGGGACCATTGGACAACATCAGAGATCTTGTGGCCCCTCTAGACAGCCAAGGATCCTGAGATGATGCTATATATGTGTGTGTGTGTGTGTGTGTGTGTGTGTATACATATATATATATGTATGTATATATGTATATATACCAAAGAACTCCACACGGTGCTGTATTCTGCTTCTTCCTCTTGCTCTCACAGGCTGAGAAATCAACCCATGTAGAGAAGTGTACAGCAAGGTATGCCTTTTTTAATATTGAGACCACAATGGTTTAAAACTGAGAGGAGGAGTTCCAAGATAGAGACTTCATCACAAGCCAGCCAGAGAGAGACCTTTTGTGGCAAATAAGGCTGGCAGAAAAGGTGGGTGGAGTTCAGAGACTGTGGTGAGAAACTAGGCCATGAAACATAGGTGGACTAAGAAGACTATAGAAATGAGACTCAGCTGATGGAGGAAGCCAACTTCAAGTTTAGGAGTTAAAATAGACTGGTCACCACTGGGACACGCAGGCTAGGGAAAATTGAAGTGGAGTTGTGCCAGCTGCAACTTCAGTTACAGGTTTCATTGTTGCTCTGGGATCACCAGGGCCAGAGAAGATGGGGGTGGGGAGGTCTAGAACTTGGGTGAGGTTTGGTTGAACCCAGAGTTCAGCAGGGGAGTGCCAGAGGTTGGATAAGACATTCTCTAATCGTAATGGCTCTGAGGGTATTTTGTGTATCAGCTTAAATAGCTCCAACTCTTAACTTTTTATTTGGGGATGAATGAAGGTTTATGAATCATGGGAAGTAAGGATAGATTTTGGGGTGAATGCATTTTGTTGGCTGAGATTGAGATGCTGGCAATACCTCATTTACATAGGGAAAGTTTCCAGGGGTTGGGGATGTGACCAGCTACCTGTGTTCTCCTTTTGGAAGGTCACCTTGGTTATGTGCTCTGAGGCAGGTCATGGAAAAGGGAAGGAGTTTTTCCACACCTGCTGTTCTCAGGATGAGGTGTATACCTCAATTTTGAGATTTCTGGGGTTTGAACATGCTGCCATCTTCACCAATTCCATTCCAGGTCCTCTGGCGGCACACACAGTCCAAGTGCTCTGCAACTCCAGGTGCCCACAAAGACAGTGGGAAACCATAACTATGTTCCACAGAGACAAGCTAAGGAAATTATGAAAAATTGTCCTACATGTTCCTTATATAATTAAATCCTATTGCCCTCTGGAGTTAACCCTAAAGGTACCAAAAAAAATGAAATCTAGCAGATGGATGTGTTTCATTTTGCAGATTTTGGAAAACTAAAGTTTGAACACCATGCCATTGATATATATTCAAGAATTTTTTTTGTTTGTTTGATTTCCAGACAGGGTTTCTCTGTTTCATTTTGTAGACCAGGCTAGCCTTGGACTCACAGAAATCTGCCTGCCTCCGTCTCCCAAGTGCTGGGATTAAAGATGTGTGTTACCACTCCCGGCTGTTACAGACAGCTGTGAACTGCCATGTGGGTGCTGGGATTTGAACCTGGGTCCTTTGGAAGAGCAGCCAGTGCTCTTAAACTGCTGAGCCATCTCTCCAGCCCCATATTAAGTATTTCAATGGGCTTCTGCTTTGAGTTCTGAAAAGGCTGGTTTTATAATTACACATTTACTGGAAGTAATGGCTATCATAAGGATAGGTTTACAAATTAAATATGGCAATGCCTCTGCATATGTCTCTAATAAAATGAAACAACATTTTTGCATATTATAACATAAAACATATTACCAGTATATCACACAATCTTACAGTACAATCAGTTGTAGAAAGATCTAATCTCACCTCAAAGGAAATGCCTATAAAACAAAGAGGAAAAAATTAAAAACCCAGAAATAGAATCAATAGTGCTCTGCTAACTTTTTGGGGTTTTTTTTTTTGGGGGGGGGTTGAGACAGGGTTTCTCTGTGTTGCCCTGGCTATCCTGGAACTCACTCTGTAGACCAGGCTGGCCTTGAACTCACAGAGATCCACCTGCCTCTGCCTCCCATGTGCTGGGATTAAAGGCGTGCACAACCATGCCCGACAATTACAGACAGCTGTGAACTGCTATGTAGGTGCTGGGATTTGAACCCTGGGCCTTTGGAAGAGCAGCCAGTGCTCCTAACCGCTGAGCCATCTTTCCAGCCCATGCTCTGCTAACTTTAAATTTTCTGAATGTTAATAAGAAAGGAACAACAGCAGCCAAGAGACACTGGGCTATAGAAAAATACTGGAATTAAATAAACCTATATATATATATACATATATATATGAATGTATTAACATCAGAATGGAAGCCAGCAAAAGTTTTGCATTGGGGATGCGGATTTGTTTATAACTAGATTCAGGAATTTTCCTAATTCCTCTCTCCCCTCTATCCTTGTTTCTTTCCTATCTAGTGTTAGGTGATGAAATGGGGAGGGGGGGTGGTGAGCGAAGAACCAAAACCAGGACAGTCAAGAGAAACCATGTCTGGGGGAGGGGGAGAACCCACAAAGTTGCAAAGGTCAACTACATGCATCTGCCTCCCAAGTGCTAGGATTAAAGGAATATCCCTCCATGCTGAGCTTTATTTTATTTTGTATGCATGGTGTGTGCGTGTGCGCGTGTGCGCGCGCTTGTATGTATGCCATGGCATATATGTGGAGATCAGAGGACAGTCTACAGGGGTCACTTCTCAATGTCTATCATGTGGGTTCCAAGAACTAAGCTCAGGTCCTCAAGTTTCATAGTAAATACCCTTCCCTGAAGAGGCATCTCATTAGCCTTTTTGTTGTTGTCATTCTCTTTTGGTTCTTTTCTTTTTCTTTCTTTTGTTTGTTTGTTTGTTTTTTGAGACAGGGTTTCTCTGTATGTCTCTGGCTGTCCTGGACTCAATTTGTAGACCGGGCTGGCCTCGAACTCACAGAGATCCACCTGCCTCTGCCTCCCAAGTGCTGGGATTAAAGGCGTGCGCCACCACCGCCCGGCTTCTTTTGTTTTTTTTTTTTCAAGATAGGATTTTTCAATGTAGCCCTGGCTCTCCTGGAACTTATTCTGTAAAACAGGCTGGCTTTGAACTCAGAGATCTGACTGTAACCCGTTTGTTGCCTTGGCTGGCCTGGTATTCTTTTTTTTTTTAGGTTTTTCGAGACAGGCTTTCTCTGTGTAGTCCTGGCTGCCCTTGAACTCACAGAGACCCACCTGCCTTTATCTCCCAAGTGTGGCCTGGTATTCTTTATGAAGCCCACACTAGCCTTGAATTGGCAGTATTCCTACCTCAGCCTCCTTAATGCTGGAATTATTTTTATAAGCCACCATGCCAATTTTGTTTGTTTTTGTTTTTACTGTACTTTAAAAGTTAGTTTTTTCTTTTTAATGTGCAGGTGCATGTGTGTGTTAGGTATGGAATTCAAAGTTTTGTGTATACTAAGCAAACACTCAACCAACTAAGTTACATCCTTTAAATTAAGTACCCTTCAATGCTTGGAACATTTTGAGAACAAAGGATTTGAGTCTAAGACAGGGCTTCCTCTGGGATAGTTTCTAATAATTGATTCTTCATTTCCAGTTATTGGCTAGGCTTTCTTGTTTACTGAAAACAGATAAATGGGTTGATATGGCCAAACTCATCATTAAAGTCACCCTAAAAGTAAAGGCAAAGGAATTCCTGCATTGCAGAGCTCCAAACCACCCATACATGGTATCAATGGTGTAGATTTAGATTTCAAGAAAAGTAGCACCAAATGCCACGGTCAGTAGCCCCTTACTTTAAAGGAGCTTACATTCAGAGGGAGCTGCAGCTTATCTTTGTGATGGACAGTAAATCATGGGGTACCCCAGTTAGATATGTTCTCAGTGAGGAAATAGAGTTATGGAGTTTATATGAGGGTTTAAAAGGAATTTGGTCATGTAGAGTTTCTAATGCCGAGCTGCCTGTGGAGCAGGGCAGCGGGGTAGACAGCCGCGGCTAAGCCCACACTGGGCCTGGGTGGGCAAGCTGCTCCTAGCTCTCAGGAGCCTTTCCAGTGACTCAACTGGAGGGGCGGGATTTTCGGGGCCATAGTGAAGGAACTTGGGAGTGTAGCAGAGAAGCTCGATGCCTGCAGCGACGGATGTAATGAGAAAGAAACACTAAAACCAAACAACAACAAGCAGGTGTTTTTATTGTCATTAGACTAGTGGCCAGACTCCACCGCTAATTCCCTTCTGAGGACAGCCCTGGACCTTCGAGTGACAGCTCCCGCTCCAGCTCCGCCTGGGTCCGCCCACCGTTCTGCTCTCGCGCAGTCTGAGTTCTCGTCGGCTTGCAGGGGCCGACGGGAACGGCGGCCGCACTAAAGAGGGCCGACATGGCGGCGGCGGCGGCTTCGCTTCGCCGGTCGGTGCTGGGCCCCTGGGGCGTGGGGCTTCCAGGGGCAAGTGCTCCGGGCCTGCTGGGCGGCGCGCGGCCCCGGCATCTTCCATTGAGGACACCGCAGGTGAGTACCGGCTCGGGTTCGGGCCACCGCGCGCACCTAAGCCCTGAAGGTCACGCCGGGGAGGCTCCGGGCGCGCGCCGGCATCGGTCCCCCAATTCCCCCCTACGACTCGGCAGGATCCCCGCTGACCGGCCGGCGCACTCGGGAAGCCAGTCTGGGTGCCCACGCCTCGGAGCGACAGGGCATGCTGCTCCGAGCCCAGGGTCCGGCTGTAGTGGGGTCGGGACGGGAGATTCCTGCGAGGGACTCGCCCAGCACGACTCCCGAAGCCAGCTGTCTAGACCTGGCTGGTACCCTGAACTGACCTCAGCCGCCTGCGGGTGACCTTGGTCTGCTGAAGCACTCTTGGTCACTTAGGCCTGTCTCCTGGTTTAAGCTCCAAGAGCACTTGTCATTTGTCCTACAGAGCGGAGCTGTGGCCGAGGAGTCGGCTGCAGTGAGGGATGCAGCAGGCACACGGCATACTGTCCCTCCGGCGCTCTGCGGGCAGTGGCCAGGGCTAGGTGGTTGAGTGGAAGAGATGGGCGCCCATTTAGATCCCCTGGTGGAAGGGTGGGGTCTCGGCAGGTGCTGAGCGGGGGCTCTTGCAGGCAGTGTCCTTGTCCTCGAAGTCTGGCCCTTCCCGTGGTCGGAAGGTGATGCTGTCAGCATTGGGCATGCTGGCGGCAGGAGGTGCAGGGCTAGCTGTGGCTCTGCATTCTGCTGTGAGTGCTAGTGACCTGGAGCTGCACCCCCCCAGCTACCCATGGTCTCACCGTGGCCTCCTCTCTTCCTTGGACCACACCAGGTGGGTGTGGAGCGGCGGGCTGGGGGTGGCAGTTTCTGGGTGAACTGGAATCTTCAGTCCCTCCAACCCTTGTTTTTCTCTTTAGCATCCGTAGAGGTTTCCAGGTATACAAGCAGGTGTGCTCTTCCTGCCACAGCATGGATTATATGGCTTACCGCCACCTGGTGGGAGTGTGCTACACGGAGGAAGAAGCCAAGGCGCTGGCTGAGGAGGTGTGGGACCAAGAGGTGGTGGTGGATTCAGGGATTGGGGGCTTCTACTGTAACGGATTGAAGGGTCTTGATGGGGTTTTTGGTGGCAGGTGGAGGTCCAGGATGGCCCAAATGAGAATGGGGAGATGTTCATGAGGCCAGGGAAGCTGTCTGACTATTTTCCAAAACCGTACCCCAACCCTGAGGCTGCCAGAGCTGCCAACAACGGAGCCTTACCCCCTGACCTCAGCTACATCATTCGAGCTAGGTACATGGGCTGCCCAGAGCATGGTGTTGGAAATGGAGGGACTCCAGCTCTGTGTTAAAGACTGAGCTGTTTTTGGTTCTAGGCATGGTGGTGAGGACTATGTATTTTCCTTGCTCACTGGCTACTGTGAGCCACCTACTGGGGTGTCATTACGAGAAGGCCTCTACTTCAACCCTTACTTTCCTGGCCAGGCCATTGCTATGGCCCCTCCCATCTACAATGAAGTCCTGGAGTATGACGATGGTGAGTTCCCATTACCACTTTCCTACTCCCAACATGCTCCCTTATATTCCTGGGTCTGGAGGTCTGGCTCCCTTCTCACCTGGTTTGTTAGTTGACCATGCATATCTTAAAAGACTTTGGGGACAATTTTCATAGTCCTGTAGGGTTCCTATCCCTTTGAAGTTTAGTAATGGTCGATCCCTGCCTGTGGAGCACAGTACACTGGGGGTTACCCTGGGTTGGCACAAGCCCCCAAAGGTAGTTCTCACTGTTTGTCCTTGGCCCAGGCACCCCAGCTACCATGTCACAAGTAGCCAAGGATGTTGCCACCTTTCTTCGCTGGGCTTCAGAGCCTGAGCATGACCATCGAAAACGCATGGGGCTCAAGGTAAAGGGTTGGGTGAGGGTCACAGTGGGCACTGGGAAAGGATCTTTCCTGGGTATCTTTTCTGAGCTTTCTTTGTTCCCAGATGTTGTTGATAACGAGCTTGCTGCTGCCCCTGACCTATGCCATGAAGCGGCATAAGTGGTCAGTCCTGAAGAGTCGAAAGCTGGCTTATCGGCCACCCAAGTGACCCTGTCCAGTATCTGCTTGTCATCTTGCCTAAACAAGCTCTCAGCAGCCCAGGAACAGTTATAGGCCTTTTCAAGCCTTGCCCCTTTTTGTCGGATACAGGAAGGAGCACGAGACCAGATTCTTACTTCTGATCTTCCTTCAGCCGTCATTGTGGGAATAAATTAAGTTTCTCAACATACACATTTTAGCTGTTCAATGACTGAAAGGAACCCTGTAACCCATATTTCCTCACAATATTGTTTCCTGCCCTGCCCAGTATCTGGGAGTTACAGTTGTGAGTCAGAATGCAGAAAACTGACTGTTAAGAACAATACTGCTCGCAAGAAGAGGTGGCTTAATGGTTAAGAGCACTAACTGCTCTTCCAGATACCTGGTTCAGTTCCCAGAACCCACATGGTAGCTCAAAACCATCTGTAACTCTAGTCCCAGTGAGACTCTAACACCCTCTTCTGGCCTCCAAAGGCACTGCATCAGTACTGCAGAGGTATACATCTAGGCAAAACACCCACACACTTAAAAAAAAAAATCTCATTTTTTTTTTTTTTTAATGAAAAAGCACCGTTCAGCAAAGTAGATATGCCTTGGAGAGGTAGAAAGTCATTAGTACAGTGTTGAACTCTAATAACTCTGCTTCCATACTGAGGGCAGGAGGTAGCCTTCCAAATAGAAGACCCAGAGCAGCATCAGTGGGTGGAGCAGAGCTGTGTCTGGGAGGGGATAGGGAGGTTCTTGGGCATGTTGAGCAATTGGGAGTGGACAGGAAGAAGATATCTGGGATGTCTCCTTGGAGACTTGGCTGGACAGATAACAGGGTGGTGCTGGAGATATATTTGTCAAGTAACAAATACCCAGTAGTCTGCAGGGCTACTAGGTAATACATCTAGACCAAACTGGCAGTGACAGATTGTTGTCAGAAGGATGTGAACTGGTGAGATTCCAGACTCCCAGTGTTAGAGCATCCTTGTCTTAAGTGGGGAAGAAGTATACCCAGTCCCATTGCTGGTATAGTGGGTGAAGCAGCTAAAAATAGTGATTGGAATAAGGGATAAATTGAGAAGGGCAACAACAGGGCCAGGTTGGTGAGAGTAACCCCTACCAGGTCAGCAGTTTGGGCAGCCCTTTGAGGCTCTGAAAAGTAGTCCAGTACCATGTTCTGTGACCTCCAGGACTTGAGTCGAAGTCTACTCTTCAGTAGTCTCCTGGTTGTGGTTTAAGAAACCCCACCTTCATCTCTTGAGTTCGAGGCCAGCCTGGCCTACCAAAAAAAAAAAAGAAAGAAACCCCACCTGCTACTGAGAGGCAGAATCTTGTTTCATTTCTCCCAGGCAGGTGAGCTAGTGCAACTCTGCAGCAAGACTAGGACACGGGCTGGCTCTTTAAATAAGTCTTTAATTAATGGCTTGCAGCCCTTGTTCCCCAACACTGGCATCTCTCTTCTCAACAAGCAGAGGTCCCTTGCGAAGTTCAGGTGGTGGTGGTCCAAGGACTTGGGCATGTGACAGGAGGGCCATGTTCTCTGTAACCTCAGGAAGAAGATACATTATTCCAGTTTGTTCTACACTGTATTCCCTCATCCCCACCCAACCTCTTGTACCTTTGATGACTTCTAGGTGGAGGCTGTAGTAAAGGGATCCCAAGCACAGGGCCTCTGAGTGCTACACATCTCACAGCCAGGACGGTTTAAGGCATTGATGAAGGTGCAGGAAGGGCAAGACCAGCCAGACTGGGAAGGTGGGAAGATTGTTGATGTTTTCCAGCTCTTCCAATGCCCACAGCTACCCATATCTGGCCTATACCCAGAGACTCTGATTATCTGCCCACCTGAGGGGGACTTGGGCAACTTGAGGTGGCTGCCTGGAGGGTATGAGGCAGCTCCAATGACTGAGGAAACAAGCATCCTAATTTCACATCCATCTTGGAGTGTTGAGGACTATGTCCTGTGACAGAGGAGAAAAGGTCAGGGCCATCTCAAAACTACACCCCACCCCTCTTCCATTTAGTACTAACCTGAAGCTTCTCGGGAGGCTGAGAGCAAGTAGAGAAAAGCAGGATCCCCATCTTGAGAGACCCCATAGGAAGCAAGACTTCGTTCTGGCATACATAGGCACCGCCCAATGACCCAGCGCTGCACAGCTGGTGGGAAACCGAACTCTGAGAACACCTGAGGCCAGAACATGAGGGCCAGACAATGTCACCCAGGATCCCTGCTATGTATGTGAGATTCTCAATGCCCCATCTCACCTGTTCCTGGAGGGCTGCAATGGAGCAGTGTGGGTGGATCTGCAGTGAGATATGGGCAGATGATGAAGAGGACAAAACGGATGTGGCATCTTCAACTGTGACTTGCAGCCTGGGTCAGAATGTAGATTGGGGTTGGACAGTAAACCTGGGAAGGTCAGGAGGGCAGAGTAAGCAAGAGCAGGCCTTACCTTATGGTACCTGGTGGGAACAAATCCTCCATGAGCTGAACACTGAGAGCCACACAATGCTGTGCTAGGACTGCTGCCACTTGGCCTGCTGCTTTCTCATCCCCACCTGCAATGGCCTGGGCCAGGCACGCAGCCAGCTCTTCTGCAGGGAGAAAAGACCGCTGTCACCACCAGACAGCAGCCACAGCCCCCAGCTCCCTCCCTCCAGTCACTTTACCTTCTTTCAAGTTTCCACAACTTTCCACCTCAGGTTGAGTTGCTTTAGGTGTTTGAGCCACAGAAGAACATGATGGAGAATTGGGGCACATTTCTGGGGCTGGGGCTGCATTGCCACTACCTGAGGGAAGACATGGAGTTGACTAGTAGTCTCCACCCTCAGTTTTTTAGGACCTGTGCCTTTTCTGCCTCATCCCACTGTCCTTAGGCCATAATTCAGTCTAAGCCTCCCAGCCTTGGCCCTCAAAACAAAAACAACTCTCAGCTGGACAGTGATGAATCAACTTTAAGAGCATTTATTGCTCTTGCAGAACACCTTGGTTTGGTTCCCAGAACCCAAACATGGTAGCTAACAACTATCTGTAACTCCATTCCAGGGGATCCAATGAACTGGCCTCTGGGGCACCACAGGTGGTGCAAAAAACAAACAAACAAAAAACCTCTATAAACACACCATTCATATATAAAATTATTATTTTTTAGGTTTTTCGAGACAGGGTTTCTTTGTGTATCCTTCACTGTTCTGTACTCACTTTGTAGACCAGGCTCACCTCAAACTCACAGAGATTCACCTGCCTTTGCCTCCCGAGTGCTGGGATTAAAGGCGTGCGCCACCACACCCAGCTCATGAAATTAATTTTTTTTAAAAGTAAAAAAAAAAAGCCGGGCGGTGGTGGCGCATGCCTTTAATCCCAGCACTTGGGAGGCAGAGGCAGGTGGATCTTTGCGAGTTCGAGGCCAGCCTGGTCTACAAAGTGAGTCCAGGACAGCCAGGGCTACACAGAGAAACCCTGTCTTGAAAAAACCAAAAAAAAAAAAAAAAACTTCCTCAGAAGTCCTTCCTGAATTCTGCTGCATCTGATTCATCCTTGGCATCACAATCTTTCTGAATTCTGCTGCCTGGTCCCACCTGTGCTCTCCTCTGTTTGGCAGACTCAAACAGACCCCTTAGATCCCCAACAGCAGAGCTGTAGTCAGCTCTGTCCTCTCAGTACCCTCAGGGATCTTCCTTCTTGCTCTCCAATCTGCAGAGAACACTTAACTGTTTGTCTTGGCATCCTTACAGAACTAGGTATATTGCTGTTTCCACTTATCTCCTGCTGGAAGGCAGCACACTGGAATAAGGGGTCCCCACCCAGTGTTGACAGCTCCTATAATTATCTAAGGCCTTTGATATACTGAACTGTCTCAACACTAAAGTAAGTAGAACCTTCTAAGAACCTGGCACTTTGCCTGAACCCTGAAGGTCAGTTGCACAAGTTCCCCTTTGAGCTTTTGTACTTGCTGTATTCTAGGCTGTACAACTTAAGCCACATTCTTCAGATTTCATTCCCTCAAGATCCTCTTTCTTTTTAGCTATTTACTTTTATTTTTTGTTTTTGTGTTTGGAAACAGAGTTTATATATGCAGCCCTGGCTATCCTGCAACTATGTAGACCAGGCTAGCCTGGAACTCACAGAGATCCACCTGCCTCTACCTACCCAGTGCAGGAATTAAAGGTGTGTGCCAACACATCCAAGGAAACCCTATTTTAAATAGCAGCCCGCCCTCCCTCCTAGCTCTCTAATTCCTTCTACCATCTAACTGAAGTTTATTTACTCTAGAAATGGAAGTTCCAAGGAGGGAAAATTAGAAATTTGGATCATGTTAAAGAAGTACCACACACTGGAGAAACGGATCAGCAGTTAAGAACACTTGTTACAGCTGGGTGGGGTGGTGAATGCTTTTAAATCCCAGCACTCCAGAGGCCCTGGCAGGCAGATCTCTGAGTTCGAGGCCAGCCTGGTCTATAGAGGGAGTTCCAGTACAGCAGGAGGTACAAAGAGAAACCCGTCTCCAAACATACACACACACACACACACACACACACACACACACAAAGAGCACTTGTTACTCTCCCAAGGGACTCAGGTTCCATTCCCAGCAACCACCATCTGTTAACTCCAGTCCCAAGGAATCTGATACCATCTCCCATGGTGCAAAGACATATGTGTACAGAAGAGTCATACACATAAAGCCTTTTTTTTTTCCTTAAGACAGAGTTTCCCTGTGTAGCCCTGGCTGTCCTGGAACTCACTCTGTAGACCAGGCTGGCCTTGAACTCAAGAGATCTGTCTGCCTGTCTCCTGAGTGCTGGGATTAAAGGTGAGTACCACCTCCACCTGGCGTAAAGTGCTTTCCAAATAGACATAAAGACCTGAAAGTTCACATATTCCAAAACTACACAGAGCCGTGAGCAGAAGTGTGGATCTGTAATCCCAGTGTTCCTACAGTGAGATGAGAGAATACTCAGAAACTTGGTGGGAGTTCTGGAAACTACCCTGACTTATAAAGAGGCTAACACAGAGACTGTTCTAGACAAGGGGGAAAATGAACACTGACATCCAAGGTTGTCTTCTGACTTCTATACATCCTATGCACATGTATGCCTACAAATACATGCATGCGTGTGCGCACACACACACACACAAGAAAAACAGTACTGCCCAGTTGGATGGTACACATCTGTAACACCAACACTCTGGGTGCACCGATGAGAGGATCACTGACAATTCAAAGCCAGCATGGACTACATAGTGAATCTGAGATCAGCCTGGAATTCACACTGAGACCTTGTCACAATGAACAGTATAAAACAAGGGATGGGTACACATATCTGGTAAACGAATGACTCGAGAGAAAAATCTTTTTTCAATGCTGAGTTACCCAGGCCTCTCTTATATCAATCATAGTGTCTTTATCTGTTTTTCTGCCCCTTTAACAAGTCTTTCTCAGGTTTTCTTACCTCTCCCCAAGGCATCAGCAATTTTCAATCTGTGGATCTCAACCCCTTTGGGGGTCAAGTGACCCTTTCACAGGGAACCCCTAAGACCATTGGAAAACAGATATTTACAATTCATAACAGCAAAATTCGTTATGAAAGTAGCAACAAAAGTAATTTTATGACTGGAGATCAGTACAGGAAGAGGAACTGTATTAAAGGGTCACAGCATCAGGAAGGTTGAGAGCCGCTGGTCTACATCCAAGGTCGTCTTTTCTCTATGCCTCCTCTCCTGGTGACTCTGGCTGACCTCTCCAACTCCCAATCTTTACCTCTCCAGGGTCCCAGCCATGGCGGTGCTTTTCCAAACAAGCACTGTGTACAAGCCAAACACTAGGTGGTCCCTCTAGCTCAGTCTTAATCACTAACTCTTCCTTTTAAACAACTATGAAATGTATATAATTCTATCTCCTAAGATCCTCTGGCCTTCTAGCCTTGTCTACACCACTCCATATAACTGCAGACTCTCTGTCTTTAAGTAGCACAAACCTGAGCCTGTTATTTTTCCATTGAACACAATGCTGTTGTTCTTGAACTATCTATCAGTCCTGCAGCAATGCTTGCTCTTCCTTTCACATTTGTCAGGTACTCAGGTATCAGCTCTTGAACCTCTTTTTTCCATTTTCTTCCTCTTGGAGGCCTTCCTAGATGCCCAGCTTTCTCCATCACTGTCCCCACCCATGACTAGGAGGCTTGGACTTCTTCAAATGAACATTAATTCCACAACACTGACCATTTTGTCCCTCTGCGGTGGCATCTCGCACCAGTGTTGCCCACTGCTGTGCTTCCTGAGAGTTGAGGAAGTGCACACTGAAGGTTCCAGGACCTCCTGGGGGAGGTTGCAGCTCGTGTTGGTTAGGGCCACGGACAGTGTAGCAAATAGACTCCAAGGGCCATTCTAAACTGACCTGAAGAGAGGGAGAGTGCTAGGTCAGTGTGGTTCCTCATCTTTATCCACACAAAGATCAAAGGAAAAGGAAAGAGAAGTAATTTTTACGGTCCTAAACCTTTTTTGCCTGTTATACTACCAATTCCTCACAAGATTTGTAAAGCTGGCATCAGCATTATCCCCGTTTGTACATTCACGCAAAGAAAAATAACTGCTTAAGGACTGTCGTCAGGGTAATGGAGAGAGGGTTGACCCTAGCGTCCCGGCCTACACTCACCGCCCCTAGCCCGGTGCCCAACAGCTCCAGCCGGAAGCGCCCAGGCCGCTCAGGGTCCGCGCTCAACTGCAGCCTCCGTAGCTGCGCCTCGGCGTCCTGCCCGGCGCCCAGAGGTCTCACCGCGGCGTGTACTGCCAGGAGCACCGCAGGTGAGGTAGGGTCTGCAGCTGCTGTCGCACCGCCAGCTGGCGGCGACATTTCTGCTCCGGCGGACTCCTGATCCGCGGAGAGCGCTTCCGTGATACAGTGCTGTCGAGCGCTTCCGCCGGCCAGAAACTCGGATTGTGGGTCTAGGTTCCGGATGCGCCAGAAGGTGGAGAACAAGAACTCAGTGCCGCTCACTTCCTGAACCTATTCGCCCGTGTGCTCAGGAATAAGATGATTCAAGGATCTCCAGGCACAGTCCGGCCACGCTAGTCACGTTTGAGCTGGGTCCTGGGACTGTGGCAGGGACCGAGCACCGCTCACAAAAAGGCAAGGATGAACTTTTCTCAAAGATTCGAACGAGCGATAGCTGCCGCCAGAAATAAGATGACACCAGTTCTCGGCGAGAGCCAAGCGCCAAAACACACAAGCACACAGGCACAGACGCACTTCGTGAGCCAGAACAACTCTGAGAAGAGGGTTGGCTCCTGGGGGCGGGGCGGAAATATTTCTAACCAATGAACAATAAGAGGAGAGGCGGGTTCGTAAGCGAGGACGAAACAGACAAGCTATACAGCCAGTAGAAGTGGAAGGTAAGGTTGAGTGGCGGGGAACTCCTCCAATGGCTTATCGGAGTCTGGATCCTCTGGTTGGAGCGGGCCATTCAGAGAAGTGGGGCCGGGCCTATCGGACGCTTGTTGTTGTCGGGCCGGGGGAGGCGGAGGTCGCTGTTTGGTTTGCTGGCTGGTGCGATCTTGGCGGTCAGCGGCAGGTCGGTCGCGAAAGAGGGTGCTGCTGGGGGGCGAGGCTATGTCGCGGCTGCAGTCCGTATGGGCCGGCAAGGCCTGGAGTAACGGGACGTCGCCGCGAAGCTTCTTCCCCCGGATACAGTGCGGCCCGAGTGGAGGCCGCGGCGCTGCCCTCCAGTCCTGAGAAACCCGCGCTTCGAACAGCCCGCGCTGCCGTCACCTCGGCACCGACACTAAGCAACCCGGTTAGCCTGGCTTGGTCTAGCCCATTCTTGGCAGGTGGGTGTCTGCCTTGTGCCCCAAGTGGTCCCGGGTTGCGGGAACCACAGTCCCCGGCAGGCCTCGCGCTGGTGCACTGCCTCATGGAACTTGTAGTTCTATCGCTTCCTGGCTGGAGCGGCTTCGGTGCACTGCCTCCTGGGGCTTATAGTTCCTTTCCTCTTAAGAATGTGCTGGTGCCTCTTGGCTCCTGTGGCAGCAATGCTGGGTGACCGCTGGCCTGAGCTAGCAGAGGCTGTGGGGCCATCCTACTCACTTTGGAATACGAAAAGAGAATTAGGCATACTTGCAAATAGAACTGAAGAATTCATGGATTTCCTCTTCTTGCCAGGGAGCAGCGAAGCAACCCATAGAAGGGGAAGAGCGCCCATACAGATGACCCTCAGGGCTCCAGCCCTAGGTGTCCGGTTCTGAATCGGATTGCAGGTTCCTACCCTGATTGAGGACCTTAGTACAGTTTGAAGATGTCTGCAGAATGCCGATAGGGGTAGGGAACGCCAAGAGAGGGACTCTCCAGTAGTCTCCTAAGTGAGCAGGACACAGGGTGAGCTCCCCAGCCAGCCCCAGGACTCGTGTACCGTGTAGGAGGACTTGGAGTTGAGTTAGAGCCTGGACTTGCCAGCCTAAGGTAACAGGATCACCTCCCTGCAGTGCTGAGTGCTCAGGGGCAGGTAAGGGAAGGGAGAGTAGCTATGTGATGGACTCAGGGGAGATCCAGCTGCAAACAGTTTGCTGCTAATAGGTGGGAAGACTGAAGGTCAAGCCCTTGGGAGCTAGGTAGCCAACCTGGTTTCTCACATTGTCAGGTAGTGCTGCACCAGTCCCTCTGGTGCAAGAAACCCCTCCCAAAGGACATGAAGCTATTGGAGAACTCCAGCTTTGAGGCCATCAACTCACAGTTGACAGTGGAGACTGGAGATGCCCATATTATTGGCAGGTGAGACTGGAGGCTCTGGGGATCATCCATCTCTCAGAAGTCACTATCTTGGCCCCTGAGTTAAATCCTCAGGGTTATCATGGTTCATGATCCTGCCTGCATTCTTTAGGATTGAAAGCTACTCATGTAAGATGGCAGGAGATGACAAACACATGTTCAAGCAATTCTGCCAGGAGGGCCAGCCTCATGTGTTGGAGGCACTGTCCCCACCCCAGACTTCAGGCCTCAGTCCCAGCAGGTAAGCTGAGATGGAGACTACTTCAGGGGGTATGTGGGATGGTGTCCAAGGCTGACACTTCTCTCTGTTTAGACTGAGCAAGAGCCAAGGTGGTGAGGATGAAAGCCCTCTAAGTGACAAGTGCAGCCGCAAGACCCTCTTCTATCTGATTGCCACACTCAATGAGTCCTTCAGGCCAGACTATGACTTCAGCACAGCCAGAAGTCATGAATTCAGCCGGGAGCCAAGCCTCAGCTGGGTAAGGATGGGTGGAAGGACCCAAAACTGTATAGTCAGTACCATTGTCTTCCCCACTTTGAGTAGGTTCTTGGGTTCTGCCTGCTGCCCTGGACCCTTGTCATTCCTGACTGTAAACTCCTGTAGGTGGTAAATGCAGTCAACTGCAGCCTGTTCTCAGCTGTTCGGGAAGACTTCAAGGCCCTGAAGCCACAGCTGTGGAATGCAGTGGATGAGGAGATCTGCTTAGCTGAATGTGACATCTACAGGTGGGCTCCCATCTTTGCGGTGGACACGGCAGGTGTGTATGGCAGTGGGAGCCTCACACTTATGCTTTTTTTTTTTTTCGCTCCAGCTATAACCCAGATCTAGACTCAGACCCCTTTGGGGAAGATGGAAGCCTCTGGTCATTCAACTATTTCTTTTACAACAAACGTCTTAAACGAATTGTTTTTTTTAGCTGCCGCTCTATCAGGTTGGTACCACCCCACCTCCCTTTCTCCAGCTCCCTGTTCAACCCACACCATTTCTTAACTGGATCTACTCTCCCTGGGAAGGCCTGGGATAGGCGATCCTAAGACTGGTATTTCTATCCCCACCCAGTGGTTCCACCTACACACCCTCAGAGGCAGGCAATGCACTGGACTTGGAGCTAGGGCCAGAAGAGGCTGATGAAGAGAGTGGAAGTGGAGGCAGTGAGGGCAGGGCGGAGGAGACCAGCACCATGGAGGAAGACAGGTGTGGTGATGGTGGTGGAGGTGGTGGCTATGGCCATGGCTGTGGCTCCATCCTCTGGAGCCTGGAGTGGGTAGGACAGATCAGGGTCCCCTCTGTCTGGTCTGAGTGGTATCTCCTGAAGGTCTACTGTGTGCCAATTTCTGCCTAGGGTTCCAGTGATCTGTATGTGATGAGGAAAAGTGGAGGTCTCAGCCTTCATCCAGCTTTGACCAATGCCTGGACCTGCCTACCCAGATGCTGGCTACACCCTGGCACTGCCACCATCCTGGCGCTGCCCAAGGCTATACCTGCCTAGCCCTTTGGTTTCAGCCTGTGGATGTCCACTCACCCCTGCAGGCTCCTCCTGCCCATGCTGTGGTTGGATTAAACAGCAGAGGGCCTGATAGCAAAGTGACTGCTCTGCACCAACAGTCTGCCACAGTTGGGACAGCTGGACCACAGAGTTTATTTTTGTATTTCTTATTGGGCCTGTACACTCCAGCTCTAAGGGCCAGTGACTTGAAGCCCTGTAAGCGGTGCCCAGTGTTTATGGGGTCTGGCCATGGACCAGCCTCTGGTGCCCACTTCCCCCCCCACCTCACCAGGTGGGTCACACGCACTGAGTGTCACTTTGCTGCAGCTCATTCGTTTTCAATAAAAGTTTCTGTGACTTAGATGGAACTTGGGAGTTTGTGGGGGCGGGCCCTGCGTCATGGGGCGGGGCCAGTATCGTCTGGTATCTTAGCAACAGCTACTGCCTTTCAGTTACTTAGTCTCAAGAACTGTTACAACTCTTGCCTCTGAGACTGTCCATGACAGACATGGAGGACAAGATGTTAGACCCAAGCAGCCGCTTTTTACCAGAGGGCAACGACTTGATTGAGGATGTAGACATGTATGAACAGGACAACTATAAAGTCCCAGATCCTGGGGTGCTCCCAGAAAATAATGGTGAGGGGCTCCTAGCATTGTCCAGGTACCCCACTAGGAACCAGATGTTTCTCAGGCTTTGTACAGTCCTGGAGGTGTAACTTCCGGGGGCAGTTCTTGACCCAGCATGTCCCTCGGAGGGCTCCTTATTGCTTATCCCCTCCAGGATTGGGGCACAAGGCTGTGGTGACATCACGTCCTCCACTGGCTTACAGAATTTGGTATGGTGGAGACAGCACAGGTCCTGCATCCCTTCACCAGCAGCCAGAAGTGGCGGAACATGACACTGCATTCCCGGGTCCAACAGTTGTGGCTGTACCTGCGCACATACCTCCATGAGATTGTGGAAAAGGTGTGGTTCTGCATGAGGTTTCTAGTTGGGCTCTTCCCTATAGATACTGAGCCCAAGTCCTTTCGAGTTTCCCTAGGCAGAAGAGTTCATGCCTTCATTGCTGACATGTACATCTGTCTACTCTGGCCTGCAGGAGAAGAAAACAGAGTTGCAGGTCACTCGCATGAGACATGGGCTGGAGCCACTGCGTCATCTGGAGGTGGCAGCTGGACTGCGCTCAATAGCGCAGGACCCAGTGGGTGGACACTTTGTGGTACTAGATGGTGCAGGTTACCTGCATCTGCACACCAAGGATGGCTGGGTGCAGTCAAAGCTGCAGGCTCCTGTCACGCTTAATGGGCTAGTGACAGTGCCTGGCCCTCTGGGAGAAGTGGGCCGCTTTGTAGGCTGGGGCCCAGCTGGACTAACCATATTAGGGCCAGACTTGAACCTGCTCTGGCTGAGCCAGCCACGGGTGAGCAAGACCCTGGGCCAGGAGCCATCATGCTGCTTACCAGTGCCCACCCTGGGACTGTTGGTTGTGGCCCACGTGGGTGGCAGCCTAGAACTCTGGAAGTTCCGTTCAGGGGGTCGCCGCCTGGTGTCCTGTGGTTCTCCCTTGCAGCCACCGCCAGGCTTGTCTGGCTCGCTCAAGTGTCTGGCCCTAGGGTCGGAAGTTGACCACTGCGCCCAGCATTGCTTTGCTGCCTATGGCTCAGCGGTGCTCACATTTGATCTGGACTCTTGGTCTCTCATAAATGTGTGCCAGGATCTGCACAAAACGTGAGGGGAGTCAGGGGACAGGTGGTTGGGAGGCAGAGCCCTAAGGAGAGCAAATTACTGTAGGGGCTATAGGACCCACAGACAGGGCTGTGCTGGGTTCACTGAGTTCCATTCCCTCACCTCTAGCATCATCTCAGACCTGAAGTACTGTGAGGAAGAAGAAGTCATGGTGACTGCTTCCCGGGACAGTACCGTGAAAGTGTGGGAGGCTAACTGGCAGATCCGGATGGTGTTCGTGGGCCACACAGGTGTGCCACAGCCTGGCAACCCTTGCAGCCCTCCTGTCTCTTATTCTAAGCTCGCCCCTCTTCAGTGTTGGGTACATCCTAGGAACTCCTCCTTCAGCTATGATGTGCCAAAATGACCTGCACCTTTCCCACAGCCCCAGTGACAGCTATGACAGTGCTCCCAAACAGCACTCTGGCAGTGTCTGCCTCGCAGGATGGAACGCTCCGCACGTGGGACCTGCGGGCTGCAGCTCAGGTGGGAGAGGTACCACTGGATTGCTGGAGCAAGGACATACCTACTGAGAGAGTGAGCCATCTGCTAGCTCCTGCAGGTCCTGGCTGGCCCATGCTCTCTCTGTGCTCAAAAAGCATGCAGCTGTGGGGAGTGCGTGACCTCTATTTGCCGTTAGCACGGCTGTCCGCGCCAGTGCTCCACATGCATGTGGTGCCAGTGCTGCCAGCACCAACTGAACCGGCTCTGCCCTCTCGCCTTGTATGCGCCTGTGCAGATGGGTCGGTCTACCTGGTGTCAACCGCTACCGGTCGGACTGTGAGTTCGCTGCTGCTGGAGCCGGAGGACTGTGCAGCTGGGGTGATTTATTGTCTGTTCCGTGAGACCCTGTGGGTGTTGACGCGGGCAGGGTGCCTCGTGCATGCCAATGCAGCACAGTGCCCTATGGTCGTGCTAAACCGCCTGCCTCCGCCCCCACCCCCAGCCCCGCAGCCCTGCTGCCTGCACCTCTACAGCCATCTCACAGACCCTCGCAGTGCATTCGCCTGCTGGGAGGTTGTGCACCAGAATCGGGGCGACATGCTCCACAGTGCCATTGCCTGGGCCTGGAAAAATAAGAATAGGTGGGCGCCACAGCCATCCTGAGGCTAGCGAAGGCCAAATGTGGCTGGCTTAGTGACAGAGCCTTGGCCAACAGGTTCTCTCACTTCCCACAGATTTCTACCAATAATGGGGTACTCAGACGGCACGCTGTCCGTGATGGACTGGCACACATTATTGACAGTCTTTCGTACAGAGGCGCACACCCCAGGACCAGTAACTGCTATTGCATCTACCTGGAACACCATCGTGACTTCAGGTCAGTACCTTCTCTCCCTCAAAGAAGGCCTGGGGGACCCTGGACCTTGTTCCCCTGGACTTCCTGAAGTCCCAGCCCTGGTTCCTGCTACCCAAAGGTGGAGATTTGAGAGTAAAGGTGTGGCGTGTATTTCCATATGCTGAGGAAAGCCTGAGCCTGCTACACACCTTTTCCTGCTGCCACCCGGCAGTGATGCTCTGTGTCCTGGGGCAGCGCATCACTGTAGGCTTTGAGGATCCAGAGAGTGCCACCTATGGCCTGGTGCAGTTTGATCTGGGTGACAAAATGCGTTGTGACCACCGGCCACAGGATGACCCTACGGACCACATCACAGGTGAGTGGAAAAGGACAAAGGTGAAGTCTGTGTCCTTTATTCTTCACTGCTTCCTAACCTTAGTTCTGCCCGTAGGCCTATGCTGCTGCCCCACCCTCAAGCTATATGCCTGCTCCAGCCTGGACTGCACCATCCGAATATGGACTTGGGACAACCGTCTGCTGCGGTGGGCTGGGGCCCTATGGTGTAGGGACAGCTAGTGGCTAGAGGGCAGCCATGGGGCTCTTCTTACTTCTGTTTCCCATTAAAGTCCAGGGCTGGACAGAGGAGGGCAGGGTCTTGCCCCCTGTCACTGCCTCAGGTTCCCACTCTATGAAACATCGGCTAGACTCTAGGCTCTCTTGCAGACTCCTGCATCTGGATGGTCCCCCTCAGGCCCTGACCTTCTCCAGCAACAATGGAGACCTGGTTCTTGCACTAGGTTCCCGCCTCTGCATGGTGCCCTATAAGCTCTACCTACCCACATCCTATCTGGTTAAGGTATACAGCGAGGTCAAGATAGGCGAGGTGGCACTGGCTGCGGCACATGGGCAGTAGTGGGAACAAAGCTCTACCCGCTTCTTCAGAATTTGTGTCAGAAGACCTCTGATATGGTGAATGACCCTCCACTGCCACTGACCTGCCAGAAGCTACTGACATTCACTCAGTTGCAGAGGCTCTCCAGTCTACAAGGAGCAGCCAGCCTCAGGTCTGCCAGCAGGGTCACTCTGCTGCCATGCAGGGTTTTACCCAGCCCTGGGCCAGGATTTGCATAGCTACAGACCCCCCACCCCACTCCGTATGACTTCTCTACACTCCCAAGTCCCTCTTGTATTGTCATATTTCAACCCCAGAGTCTTTTTCTCCTGACTGTTCTTACTCCAGATTCTAACCTATCCCACTGGTAATGTCCAGAGCCCCATCTGTGCCTGTTTCTATCTACAGTGCGACCTTGCCCCTGAGCCACCACCAGCAGACAGCAACATTTCAGCAGCCAGTGTTGAAGGAGGTAGTGTAGGTCCTGACCCTTTTGCCAGCCCAATACCCATCATGCCCCATGCCCACCCCACTCCGTATGGGTCACAGGTGACAGCCTCTCAAGCCTCTGGTCTGGGACCCTGACAATTGCTTGGGAAGCACATGGCAAGTCTTCAAGGAAATATAGGCTTACTACTGATCTTCACCTCAGGACTTAGAGGACCTCATAGCCCGGGATCAAGACCTTCGAGAACTGAGGCAAGGACTGGTGGTCCCAGCAACTCCACCCCAACTCTCCTGGAAGCTGCAGAAGGAAGCCTTTGACAAATATTTACAGCTGATCTATGGGTCTGACTTGCTGGTAGGTATGAAATCAGTTCAAGGCCCTGCCATGACCTTCACCCTGTCTGACATAGCTTTCTGTTTTTTCCTGGTCCAGGACATAAAGCATGAAAGTGAGTCCTTGCAGTGGAACACCGCAGCCCCTGGCACAGAGAAAGAGACCCCAGACATGGAGACCCAGCCTGGAGCTGCCACCAGTGCTGGCACTGATGCTCAGTCGGTGTCCCCACCCTCAGCCCCCCAAGCCCCAGGAGCCCCAGGCAGGCGCTTTGTCTGCCCTCCCCGATTCCCCTTGCCCATTCCACCTGCCCACTGGAAGGTGCATAGCCAGGCATCCCAGGTGAGGCCTCCTTTCCTTCCCATATCCACCCACGCCTGACAATGTGGTCCCAGCCCCAACCCCTTGTGACTCCTTGTATTCCCTAGCTTCTTGCACGTTCCTCCCTGAGCTGTGAGCTGGGCCTCAGTTTGGATCTGCAGCTGCAGTGGGATCAGTTTGGAGGAAAAACAAAGGAGCCGGGCAAATCAGCCAGTTATTACCTGCAGCATAGGGTGAGGGCCCCTTTTGGAGGGTAGTTTCAGGCACTTCTGTAGTTGTGCTCTATTCTGTAGTTGTGCTCTATTCTTACTTCCTGTCCCTCCCCAGCTCCCACTGTTGCTGCCCAGAAGACCCATCGAGCATCCCTCCAACCTCGGGGGATTCTTCCCTGCCACCATACAGCCCCATGGGGTGAGACCCTACCCCTCCATCCTCACAGAGGTGGGGGTCTCTTCTAGTGGTCACTCTTTGCATATCCAATCTCCCTTTGCTGTAAGCCACTGTGTTCGAATCTGAGCCAAGGGCATGCCTACTTGGAGCCTCTAGGGTCAAAGCTTAAGAACCCTGTGCCTCTCCAGCTTGGTCAGTTCCACTGTGGCTGTGGACGTTAACTCCTTGCTAATTTCTAGGACGAGGCCTGGGCCAGAGGTCTAGCACCAGTGTTTGTCTCTGCATACTGTTTTCCCCAGCACAAATGCTATGGTCCCTGTAGACTTTTTCTGAAGGACCAGAGTTCTTGTGCTTCAGGGAGCAAAGTCCTGTGTGGCCAGTCCCTCAAGAACCACCATCTTTCCGTACTTGGTCATACTGGGGACCCAGGCAGGCCATAGCCTCTTGCTTAGTACACAATAGGGTTCTGTTCAGGTGTATTAGTAGCCCTTCAGGCTTGAGGAGGCCTGTCTACTTAATGCATTGACCTCTCTCCAAGTTCCTTTCTTCCTACCCTGACCCCTCTTCCGTGGTTTTCATAGACATCCCTGTTTTGGGTTTCAGGCTAAGTTTCTCTAAGAGCATGTGGGCAGTCAGTGCTCAGTAGGTACCAGCCACCTCTAGATCCTTCTCTTCAGTTTCAGTTCATATGCCCCCCAGATTACCCTTCTACCTGGTTTCCCGGGCTAAACTGCCCATTTGCCATGTTGAGAACAGAGGCTACCAGTCCAGTTTGACTTCAGACTCTCAGCCCGATCTGTTGCCTTCTATGTCTAGCAACGCTCTCGGCCCATCAGCTTTCCTGGTTGTGTCCCCAACTCTGTGATTCTGCAGCAGATGTGGCTGCATGCAGATGTCAGCTGTCTTGGATCCCTAGCAGAGCTTTCTATCCAGAGCAGGTTCAAGGCAAGAAATGGAGCTTGGGGTTATCAGGGAGGGTCTTGCTATCCCCACAGCCTGCCTCATATTCCCTCCTGTCCCTCTGCAGTCACCTGGAAGCCAGGATGACCAGTGGCTAAAGCACCGAAAATCTGAAGGGAGATGGCGAAGGAAACTGATCTATTGGCTTCAAACGTTATCCAAGAAAGAAGCTAGGGAGGAGGAGGAGGAGTTTAAGCAGGATTGGGGTTGGATCTCCCCTTCCTCAACTTCTGATGAGCAGCCAGAACCCTGCGAACCAGACTCTCAAGTAGGCTTTCTAGGCTCTCATGGGAAGGGTGAGATTGGTGCTCAGAGATGGGTCTGAAGCTTCAGTCATTTCCCCCAGAGCTCCACGGACCTGCCCTCAAAACCTTACCATGTGATCTCCAAGAGCAAGATCCACCGGGCTCGCCACCACCATGGACGCCCACTCTGGGAAGGGCGCTATAAGCATTTGCCCAACTTCCTGCATTATTTCGTTGTCCAGAATTGGTTCAAAAAGCTCTTCCCTATCTTTAGCATGGAGGTTAGGAGAGAGACTCTGGGAAGCTGGAAAGCCCAGCTTCGGGTGGGGTTGTGGTGAGAGAAGGCAGGGGTTAATTTGCATGCAGAATAGAGATATGGGTGGGCAGGGCTTCAGCAAATCTTCCCACAGGCCTATCCCGAGATGGGCACAATAGAGGGCCTGGTCTCCATGCTTTTGGACTTCTTGACCCAAGTTACCTGGGCAGACCGAGTGAGTATTCTAAGTGCCCTGCTGAAGCTGTCGCCTGATATGAGCTGCGACCTCTGTAGCCGGCTGCAGACCAAACTCTTGAGCTTACTTAACCAAGACAAGCCCCCCAGCCTCCAGGTGAGCACCTCCAAAGTACCCCATGTCCTCACCCACTCCCAGAACCAGTCATAGGCCCCCACTTCCACCCTACTTCTGAGCCTAGGACAAGATTCAGAAGGAGTTTGTGATGCTGGCCCTGCAGTTGCTCCTGGCCTGCAGCCTTGACGTCCTTGATGTGGTGCTGGAAATTATGTCCTACTTCCTCTACTCTCCACTCAGTTGTCAGTGAGTTGAGCTCCTGCTGGGTTTTCCCTACTAGCTTCGGGAGGACATGGGTTTAGTCTCATCTACCCATCCCAGGCAAGAGCTCAAGAATATGCTTGAAGCACTGGGCCTCCAGGACCCACAGAACTTGCTGTTCCAGGAGATGATGTCCTGGACTGAGGGCTCCTCCAAGTCCTCCAAGGCCATGCTACGTGCACTGTGTCAACAGAAGTTTGAAGAAATTATTCACCAGGTCTGGCGGGCCAAGGGCTGGGTGGTTCACCTACTGGGAATCTGTTACCTTCTTCAGAGGTCTAGAAGACAGTGAGTGGTGGCCACAGGAATGCCCCTGGGTTTTCCCACATTTCTCTAGAGCTTCCTCTACACACAAAGGCTGTGCTGGAGTCGGGGTTGGGGTCTGGATGAGGTAACCCTCTCCCTGGGGCTGGGACTCTAGCAGAAGTGAGGTTTCAGAGGCACAGACACGAAGGTCCTTACTCCATGGGTCATCCCCCTATAGATGGATAATTGGGAGCGGTCTGCAGCTGGTGTTTCTGTGGAGCCTTCCAAGGTCTCCCTCCCTCTTGAGGCACCCTTGCCTCCCTTGAGCACCTCTTGGACAGGCTTCCAAGCATCAGAAGCACCCTTGCTTGTTCACGAGCTGGGGTCGTCTGAGCCTTTACCTGTGGAGCATGCGGTATCCATCCCAGAATCCCAGGCTGCAAGCACACACTCACGCCTGCGCACACGGCCAACCAAGAGAGTGCTCGCTGACTTACTGCAGATCTTCACTTCTATGGCTGATACCTACTTGACCATTGTGGTAAAAAGAGAGCCACTGCCACTGGAGCAGACAGAATGGTCACGCTCTCAGATGGTGAACCTGTTTCCTATCGATGCGCTTAATTTTTTCTGCGAGAGGCAGTGGACACATCAGCAGAACTTGGAGGTGGAGGAGGAGCAACAGCAGCAGCAGCCGCAGCAACAGGAACAGGAACAGCAGCAGCAGCAGCAGTACCTGCCTGCCTCACTTGTCGGCCAGTTAAGGCCCAACATTGTGGTGCGGCCACCCCAGCATCGCTGGTGCGCATGGCAGTGGGCGTGTTGGGCTCACGCTGCACGGGGTTACAGAGGAGGGTCTGACTGAATCTTCTTTCTTCAGGCTCTATCCCATCCTCCGTCTGCAGGAGGCCAGGACAAGGAGCTTTGGGATGTTTTTCAAGGGTGAGTGGATAAAGGGGTAGAAGCTGGACCCTAATGTCCGTCTGCCCTCCCACAACCTGACCTCAGCCTGCAGCTTCATTTGCCTGCCCCCCCTCTGCACCCAGGTCACAGGCTGTACCGCCCGGGCCCGCCTCCAGCTCCTGCTCCTGAGGGTACCATTCGGATGCTGAAGCTGCCACTGCCACGAGTGGAGTTGCAGCCCTTTCCCCCAGGCTGGCCCACACCTCCACGAGCACTTCCTCCGTTGCTCCTTCAGCCCACTTTCCAACGCTACTTTTTGTTCCAAAATACAATCCCTGACACCTACAACTGACCTGGGGGACAGATAGTCAAGCTCCATGGCCAAGACCCAGTCCTACCATCTTGGCAAATTTCAATACCATGCTTTGCCTAAATTAATATATATATGTATAAAATTTTGTTTATTGTGTGTATGTATGTTCATTTGTGTGCAAGTACAAGTGTGTGCATGCATGTGGAGGCCAAAAATTGATGTCAAGTGTTCATTGTTCTGCACCCTATTTTTACTTACTTGTTTATTTATTTATTTATTTATTTATTTATTTATTTATTTATTTTTTGGTTTTGTCAAGTGTCTCTGATGGGGTGGTGTTAAGCATTCTAAATGTTGATTGGTCCTGTTTGCTGTCTGTTACTTACTTTGACTCTGATTGGTTAAATAAATGCTGAGGCCTGGAGATTGGGCAAAGACAGAGATCGGTAGGACTAAGGTATTCAGGCTTTTAGAGAGAGACAGAGAGCATCTTGGGAAGAAGAAGGTTGCTGGAGAGAAAGCCAAGAGCAAACAAGGAGGACACACCATGGCATAGATTAAAGAAGATCCTGCCACGTGGCCTGAACATCTGCATAGTGTGGAGAATAATAGTCCAAAGGGACGTATGTATATATGGGGTTATATTTGGGTAACAGAGTTATGAGCTAGCTTAGATGGGGTAGGATTGCACAACCCAGGCCTAGGCTTATTAAGATCCACATGGTGTCTGTGTGTATTCATTTATAATAGAAGGTTAAGGATTAACACTGCCAAACCAATTGAAGATAATATAAATGCTGGCTAAACAATTTAATTAGCTATTTTTTCTACATGTCTCTCTATATAGCCCTGGCTATCCTGGAACTCACTATATAGACCAGGCTAGCCTCCAACTCCCAGAGATCCACCTGCACCTGCCTCCTGAGAACTGGGATTTAAAGGCGTGTGCCAACATACCTAGTCCTATTTTTATTTTTTAATTGTATGAGTCTTTTCCTTTATGTATGTACCAAGTGAGTCTCAGCAGTACGGTATCTGTAGCAGGTACACTAATGACTGAACTGGATGATGTCTGAAGAAAAATAGCCAGGTAGGAGTTATGCCCAGTTTGGCATCCTCTTCCCTTCATTCTCCAGGACAATGGGTAAGAGTTGTTTCTCATTTGGTTTTGTTGTTGCTGTTATTGTTCTGGTTTTTTTTTTTCCGTTGCAGACTGCTGTTATGGTTTATTTTTGTGGTTCATATGCTGTCCTGGTTAGTTTTTTGGTTTTTTTTTTTGTTGTTGTTTTGTTTTTGTCAACTTGACACAAGCTAGAGTCATTTGAGAAGACAGACCTTCTTGAAAAAAAAAAAAAGGCTCCCACTAGATTGGCCTGTGAACAAGCCTGTGGTAGAAGTCAGGCTTCTTTAGTGAATTAGTAGGCAGTTCAGCTTAGCATCTGGAAGCACATAAAGGAGGAGCTTGGCGCCCCTTGAACTTGCTGAGATGGACAGAGCCCAGAGGCCATAGCTCTGTGAGAAACATGAAATGCCCTGTTGAAGGGGCGTGGCTAAGAATTACACAAGCTGTGCAGATGACCTCGGTTCCCCAAGAAGCCATGGCACTGCTG
This sequence comes from Lophiomys imhausi, assembly GCA_907164525.1. NCBI lineage: Eukaryota > Metazoa > Chordata > Mammalia > Rodentia > Muridae > Lophiomys > Lophiomys imhausi. The sequence continues at coordinate 9,931,261 of CAJQZJ010031511.1, forward strand.
GATATCACCAGAAATCCTGTGGGTCCTTGAGACTGCGAAGGATCATGAAATGATGCGATATATAACCAGAGACCTCCACATGGCGCCTTCTTCCTCTTGCCCTCACAGACTGAGAAGACATGTTGGAGAAGTGCACAGCAAAGTATGCCATTAGACAGTATTGAGGCTTCAATAGCCTGAGACACATCCGGTAAACTGGGCTAAGAAGCTGGCAGAAAAGGCATGGCATAAAACCTGCTGAGAGAGAGTTCTTTAAAAAGTGGACATTAAAGGTGTCCATCTAGGGGCTCAAGAGTGCCAGAAGAGTGAGTGAGGTGAGCAGAGTTCAGAAGCCGCCTGGAGAAGCTTGAGGCCTGGAAGCACACACGGGCCGAGGAGACTGTAAATGAGTCTCGCCTGATGGAGGAAGCCAACCTCAGTTTAGCAGTTAAAACAGACTGACTTTATAAGCTGGTCACAATCTTGCGGTTGAAATAAACTGCCCATATGAACAGGCAAAGTTAGATCCAATGGATACTAAGCTTAAAAGGGACTGCCTGCTAGGACTGCAGTATCCAGAATTGCCAAAACCAAGTTATCCTGCATGGTTATCCTACACTAAGAATATTAATATCCTTTTAAGAAAATTAAAATAGGGCTGGAGAGATGGCTCAGAGGTTAAGAACACTGGCTGTTCTTCCAAAGGTCCTGAGTTCAATTCCCAGCAACCACATGGTGGCTCACAACCATCTATGATGAGATCTGGTACCCTCTTCTGGAGTGAATGTGTACATGCAGGCAGAACACTGTATACACAATAAATAATCTTTAAAAAAAAAGAAAATTAAAATAGGGTTAGTTAGGTGTTCTTAGATATTAAGTATTTATAGGTTTTAGGTATTAGGTATAAGGTTATAAGATATAGATGTTTTATAGGTATTAGTTAAGTACTAATATGTGTGAAACTGCAATTTAATTATCAATTGTATTTATTAATAAGTATAAACTGTAAGATTAGGCCAGCAAAGCAGATGGCAGCCCTGTGGCAGCCTGGCAGGATATCAGCTGACGGGCTTACCCTGGGGAAAGAGCCTCGGACCAAGGGTGGCCCACACCACCTGTAACCTAAACTCTGTTAAGTAATATAAGTCGTTATATTAAGCCGGTAGAATTACCGGCTCAGCAGGAGATTCACCGGAGTTCAACGGGTGTTCCGGACTCTGATGGCCCTGGATTGCATGGACTGACGACCTATAAGCTGCTGCAGGCCTTTCCCCAATGATTAAATACACCAAGACCTTTTAATGTTTCAATGCTTAACCCTTAGCTGAACAGACTCTCAATTAGCTACTCTAAATTAACCCAGATCACCTAATCCCAAACTGCCATGTGCCTGTGATTACCTTCCAGCACTCTCAAACACATCTATCTGCTTCCATGTCTCCTGGTGGAATGAGCTAATCCTCTGTGTAAAATGCAGGGTTCCTGTTCTAATCTCAGGAAGTCCCACCTCCCTATACTCTCTACCCAGCTAATTGGCTATCAGTGACTTTTATTAACCAATCAAGAGAATGCCTCAGAAGGGGCAGTAACTAGATCTCAGCATTGAAATCAGCCTATCAGAAGTAATGTTATTAGACCTTCCCCAACTCTCCCCCTTTACATCTAACAAAAGGCTCTTTTCTTAATAACAACAAATACAACAATAAACACAATACAATAATAATAAATACAATAAAAACAATTATGAAAAATAAAAGGTGTGACATACATTCTCAATGTCCAGTCCATGTGTATTTGACTAGTCAACTAGGAAATATATTCTATTACATATCTCTCTTGATGACTTTAAGGATCTATACCTAATTCAACTTCCATCCTAACTTACATTATTAACTAAATCATCTTAACCTTAAAACATCCTTTTAATTCCTAGATGGCTTAAAACTTATTGTGAGGCTATAACTATGTAGTCTTCAATCACATCAGAAACCTGAGAAGGATAAATATATCTGAATAGATAGGAAGTGCAGAGCAAGCAACTTCCAAAACTATGAAATGACAGAAAACTGGCTACCTAGACAGTCCCCCATTTCTATAACATTGGAGCATCATCTTCAGCCTTCTGGCCAAGCATATCTCACAGACTTAGTTTTGGAGCAGGAAATAAGATTTGCCCATTCTGCTGGGTGTGATGGCACATGTCTTTAATCCCAGCATTTGGGAGGCAGAGACAGGTGGATCTCTGTGAGTTCAAGGCCAGCCTGGTCTACAGAGTGAGTTTCAGGACAGCCAGGGCTACACAGAGAAACCTTTGTCTTGAACCCCCCCACCCCCCAAAAAAAGATTTGCCCATTCTGTCTTTGCAGAATCAGGCCATCAATTTACCTGCATGTAAGCTCTGGTCCATCTTTGGACTGTATATAGTCTGTTGACAGAGCAGGGGCATTTCTGCCCAGTAAGAATTATCTCCTGATGGAGATTTTTTGATGCTCATCATCTCCTTCCAAATACAATGGGAACTGTCAGGAGCTGAGAGTCTCATGTCAAAGAATTTTTAAAATAATAAAAATATCTTTAAATGCCATATTCTATGGCTCTCTTGAGGTTTTAGAAGACCATCTATCCATCTCCATTGAGTAAGCAAATGTTGCTTGTCTCTAACAACTTAATATCTGATTAACTTAGAAAACATCTGAGATTAAGTAACTTAATTATTCTAATAAAATCACAAGTTTGAATAAGTATCAACTGCATTTCTTAATTATCCTAAACAGTTTGTGATAGTTGTTGTCAAAAGGACTAGAACTTCACATTGCAGTTTTAAGAATTACATAGGTACAATACCTAATCAAAATATAGCCTTAATTTTGTATCAATATACAAAGATCTGTAGGAGTAGATTCAATAATCTACCCTTTTTCCTATCATTTCCGTAGATCTATAACCCTAATTTTGTATTAATAACAATGATCTATAGGAGTACATTCAATAATCTATCCTTTTATCAATTCTATATTATATATCCATATTCACCCTCTTTTTTCTTTTCAAGTCTTTTTCCCCTATATAAGAGAGAAAGAAGAATAAAGAAAAAGAGAGAAATCCCTGAGCCTAACCTATACCTTGCTTAACAAGACCATATAACAATTTGTAACCATTCCCCCTAAACATCTATAACCCTTCAAATGACCAAAGAATCATCCGCCCCACTTTTTGGGACTGGGATGTCTCTCTCTTAAAACTGCTTCCTGCTGAATAGGGCTGCAGAAAACCTGGTTGGGGGCCCAAATAAAATGGGAAAAAATGGTTAATCAATTTATAGTAACATTTGTTGTCCAGTCTCTATGTGCTCAGCAATTTGAATGTCCTGAGCACTTTGTAGTCCAAAACTGGACATTGGGTGGGAAAGTTCAGGGCTTTATTGAAGTCCTGTCTGGAACAGTCTGCAAGGCGGGACCATCTTAGTATGTCATTTTGAAGTTGTTCTGGATGAAAATTTTTGAGGAAACAGCTATTGAAGCAATCTATGAGGCTGGATCATCTGGGCTATTTATCTTGTCTTCTTTGGTGTCTTGTCTCTTTTTCTTCAAAGTTTTGAGTTGTCCAGTGGTCTTCAGACTCCTTAGTGAGAAGCCTTTATTCTCATGGAAAGATAAGAACAGAACATGCCCTAACCCTGGCTCTAGGGTATTCTTTTTTTTTGCATGTAATATCTTTCCTAGGGCAAATTGTTTTTTGGCAATAGAAAAAACATTTTTTTTATCTTTCAAAAGAAATCTTGAAAATTTGAAACTAAATATATCTTTAAGTGTGTATAAAACATAATAATCTTAACTTTCTATTAATATCTATTAATATAACAAAATAATTTTAAGTTTTTAATAATAAAAGAGACAAAGAATAGAGTGAGGGAAAAGAAAATCCCTGAATCTAACCTTTATTTTTTCACAACACATATCATATATCCATTCATCCTAGATGACAACGAACAATCACAACACATATCATAAATCCATTCATCCTAGATGACAACAATAATCACAACACATATATCCATTCATCCTAGACAACAACGAACAATCACAACACATATCATATATCCATTCATCCTAGACGACAACAATCACAACACATACCATATATCCATTCATCCTAGATGACAGCAAACAA
>CAJQZJ010031511.1:9935422-9984687 GCA_907164525.1 Lophiomys imhausi
TCACAACACATACCATATATCCATTCATCCTAGATGACAGCAAACAACCACAACTGTAACAGTAAATTTTTATTTATCACACATATATTTATCACTACTTAACAATTACCTAACAATTGTCTATAAAATTCCTAAATCCTAAACCCAAACCCTAACTCTGAAACCTAACACCTAAAACTTCTTAGTATCTGTAATACAAACATTTAACATTAACCTAAGGTTTCTCAAAAGGGTATTTTTCTCTGAGCATGGGTCCTGATTGATGGCTGGTCTTCATACAATTTTTCACTTTTAAAGTCTCTTAAAGTTGCCAGGCGGTGGTGGCGCACGCCTTTAATTCCAGCACTTGGGAGGCAGAGGCAGGCGGATCTCTGTGAGTTCGAGGCCAGCCTGGTCTACAAAAGTGAGACCAGGACAGCCAGAGCTGTTACACAGAGAAACCCTGTCTCGAAAAACCAAAAAAATAAAAAAAAATTTAAAAAAAATAAAGTCTCTTAAAGTCTCTGAATTTCATTCATCCCCTTGTGGTCTTAAGACCAATTAACACATGAAAGTTTCCCAGGAGGCTCACCAATTCAGATGCTTATGGCCTGCAAAGGCCCTAAGTCCCAGAGCTCTGCATCTGAGCACTCCCAAATCTCAGGGAGAATCTGTCCCGATTCATACCCGAAACGGGTCAACATCAGAGGGTGAAACTTTCCGATGAGATTGTGATGCATTGGGCTGGAGAGATGGCTCAGCCGTTAAAGGCTAGGCTCACAACCAAAAATGTAAGAGTTTGTGATGCATGTTCTTTCACCTATAGAGGAAAACCTTGAGTGAATCAGGAACAGGAGAGAGAGCCCGCCCAGCGTTCACGTGGATCCTGCCTTATATATCTTCACCTGTCGGCAGAAGCTTTTGTGCACTTTTAAAGTTGGTTGGGGGTGGGGCTCAGTCTTTTTCATAAAAGGTTTTTGCAGAAGGATGTGAATTCACAGGCGGTCCACAGATGTGGGCAGGTGCCTCAAGGCATGTCATTCAGATGCTTTTCGCAGAGAGCTGTGAAGTGACAGCAGACCTCCAACCTCCAGAGGGCAGGCACCCCAGGGGGCATGTCCTGCCCCCAGCCCCAAGATCAAAGAGGTCCTGGTTCTTGGTGAGTTCCCAAGGACACATCACTTTGGATGAAGTCTTTTATATTAAAAGTCCAGCCTTATTCCAAGTTCCTATGCTATATATGCTAGCACTGAACCTACCACACACAACACATAACATACCACACAACAAAAAACTTCCATCCCATCTCTTGGGAATGGAAGTGTTAATATTTTCTCATACCCTTTAAAAATTGAGATATTGGCCAGATCCCGGGAAAGTTAGCTATAGTTTTTATTGTCCAGTCTTTGTGGGATTGATCATTTTTGGGGTGGCCCTTTTAAAAATGATTTGCATGCAAAGATTTTTAAGAAAGCAGCGATTGAAGCAGTATGTTAGGCTGAATCTTCTGGCCTGTTTGTCTTGTCATTATTGTCATTCAGTCTTTGGCTCTGAAAATAAATTTTTGCTCTAAATTTGAACAAGTGAAAGGCATAGAACAACTTTGTAAGTCCATTTAAAGAATAAACTCTATCCATGTTGGATGAAAGATTAGAATATCATGAACACCATGCAATTAATAAAATACTCTTACCATGCGAAGACATTCATGTCTCAGCTAATAAGAGGTTCTCCCTGGTCAGATCTCATCTTTGTAAGTGTTGTTGGTAACCATGTCTTTTCATTACCTGTAGACACATAGGCATAAACACGTCCCCATCTTAAAACCATTGCAGGTTTTCACGCTAAAGTTAGCATATCCTTATAATATATTGGTTGATTTAATTCTGCAGGTTTTTTGTTTTGTTTTTTTTTTTGTTTGTTTTTGTATAACCCAATGTCTTTCAGTTTCAGTAGTACCTTTTTCACCAACATTTAGGAAATTTAATGTTAGCAAAGCATTGTGTTATCTACCCCTGGTATTCTTTAATTCCCCCTTTTGTTTAAAAAGTATCAAAAGAGATGTAGGTACGATTAGCTCTTTCTACAATTGCTTGTCCTTGTAGGATTGTGTGGAATACCAGTAACATGCTTTATCTTATAATATGCAAGGAATTGCTTCATTTTATTAGATACATAAGCAGGAGCATTATCAGTCTTAATTTGTGCAGGTACACCCATAAATGCCATTATTTCTAATAAATGTGCAATAACACAATCAGTTTTTTCAGAACCTAAAGCAGTTGCCCATTGAAACCCTGAGTATGTATCAATGGTATGATGTACATACCTTTGTTTTCCAAATTCTGCAAAATTAAAAACATCCATTTGCCTAATATCTTTCTTTTAAGTACCTCTAGGGTTACTACCAGCAGGTAATAGAGTTTGGTTATTTACCTGGTTAGGTCTTAGGGGTTGTAGGAATTTATAGGAATAGTAATTAAGTAAGTGTATTTGTTATAAGTGAATATGGTTATTAGTAAATAAGTGTTTAATAATTAAAAAGTATGGTTTCAGATCTGTACCTTTTGTGATCTTATTGTCTGTTAACTTATTTTATAAACCAAATAGTTGATTGAATCTCCTATTTGTATTTTTTAAGGAGCAATTTTTAAGCCCCATAGTGGTAGAATTGAAACCAAATCTTTTAAAATTATTCAACTATATATTTATTGATAATCTATAAACACTTATAACAAATATAAACACTTAACTAACCCTACGAATGACTACAACCCCTATTATCTACCCACTAAAACTATTGGTAACTATTACAACTATGTTCATAACCGTTTAGAAGGATACAGTCTCTGGGGCAGGTCCTCAGTCATCAGGAGCACAGTCTCTGTGGTAGACCCTTTAATGCACTTAGCAGTCTTTCTTCTGGAATATCTCAGATGTAGATCCATCAGGGTAAATTGGCTATGGCGACTTCACCTTAAATAAGGCTTAGGCTTTCTTCTCTCTGGGAGACCTCAGCCATCTGTAGGCCAACTTATTTGCTGTGTATCAGCAACTCTGCCACTCTGCCTCAGTCTTTAAAGCTGGCCAGTTTCGTTCAGGCCACTGATTGGACAGGTCAAACCCCTCTAGGCAAAAGCTGAGCCACAGGGTTTAGTTCTTGGCCTTTTGTTGTCTTGCTGAGGCTTTCTCTGCTCACCAGCTTCTTTCTGCCTGAGGGAGATCTGCCCTTCAGTCCACCAGCACTTTCTCCATCAGAGGATACAAACTACTCACTGTCCTTTCTAGAGTGAGGACTCACGGGCATTGAAGCTCTCTAGCAAGGGGCCCTCTAGCATGGGGCTCTCTAGCATTGGACCCTCTTAGCTCCATCCACTTGTTCTTAAATAGGATCTCTCCTTGTTCCACCTGCTTCAGCTTAATCTGGGCTCTGCTCACTTAGCAGCTGAAAACAATGCCAGGCCATAAACCTTGCTTTTAGTCCATAAAGTCTTTCCTTGTTTCACCTGACTTCCTCCTTGTTTTTAGTCCATAGACTCCCTATAACCAGACTTTTTAATTATTAATTATTTATTCATTTACTATCAATATTCACCTATAACAAATACCAACAATTTCTTAACTATTAACCCTATAAATTCCTACAATCACTTTAACCTATCCACTAAACCTATTGATAACTATTACAACTATCTAACCTTTTAGAAGGATACAGTCTCTGGGGCAGGTCCTCAGTCCTCAGGAACATAGTCTCTGTGGTAGATCCTTAACGCACTTAGCAGTCCTTTTTCTGGAATATCTCAGATGCAGGTTCGTCAGAGTAAATTGGTTATTGCAGTCTCACCTTAAATAAGGCTTGAGGCTTTCTTCTCTCTGGGAGACCCCAGCCGTCTGTAGGCCAACTTATTTCCTTTGCATCAACAACTGTGCTCAGTCCTTAAAGCTGGCCACAGTTTGGACAGATCAAATCCCTCTAGGCAAAAGCTGAGCCACAGGGTTTAGTCCTTGGCCTTTTGCTGTCTTGCTGAAGCTTTCTTTGCTCACCAGCTTCTTTCTGCCTCAGGGAGATCTGGCCTTCAGTTCAACAGCACTTTCTCCAGCAGGATTCTCTGAGCTCTCTAGCAGGGGGGGCTCTCTGGCTCCATCCTTAAATAGGATGTCTCCTTGTTCCACCTGTTTCAGCTTAATTTAGGCTCCGTCCACTTAGCAGCTGAAAACAATGGCAGGCCAGATACTTTGTTTCTTAGTCCATTAAGTCTTTCCTGTTTTTCCTGGCTTCAACCTTGTTTTTCAGTCTATTACATCTCCCGTTTGTTTCCTGTTTTCACCTGACTTCATCCTTGTTTTTCAGTCCATTAAGTCTCCTGTTTGTTTCCTGTTTTCACCTGACTTCATCCTTGTTTTTCAGTCCATTAAGTCTCCTGTTTGTTTCCTGTTTTCACCTGACTTCATCCTTGTTTTTCCACAAGCTGATGAGCTAATTGCTCACACCCAAGTTGATCTTCATGCCCCGAATTAAGAGACTGTATCAGCCCAGCACTTGGGAGGCAGAGGCAGGCGGATCTTTGTGAGTTCGAGGCCAGCCTGGTCTACAAAGCGAGTCCAGGACAGCCAGAGCTGTTAAACAGAGAAACCCTGTCTCGAAAAACCAAAAAAAAAAAAAAGAGACTGTATCAGAAACCCCTATATATTTTCTAAATCTAATTTAATTATTCTAACTCCCTACAACTCCCCTAGTTTCACCTGACTTCATCCTTGCTTTTAGTCCATAGAGTTTATAAACTAATTGTCCACAACCAAGTTGATCATCATGCCCCGGATTAAGAGACTGTATCAGAAACCTCTCGATATTTACTAAATCTAATTTATATTAATCTAACTCCCTACATAGAATTCTTTGCATTTCCTTAAATAAGTTCTCTAAAATAACTACATCAGAATCAGCCAACAAAATATCACCCATATAATGACAGATTATAGATTGAGGAAATTGCTTACAGATTATTTCTAATGGTTTTTGTACAAAATATTGACACAGAGTTGGACTATTCAACATTTTCTGTGGAATCACATTCCAATGATACCTCTTGATTGGTCTACTGTTATTAAGAGTAGGTAAAGAGAAAGCAAACCTTTCCCTATCATTCTTATGCAATGGAATTGAGAAAAAAAACAGTCTTTTAAAACAATTACTATTAAAGGCCATAACTTTGGTAATAGAGAAGGTAAAGGTATACCAGGCTGCAAAGGACCCATAGGTTGAATTACTCCTTTCACAGCTCTTAAATCTGTTACCATTCTCCATTTACCTGATATCTTTTTTATCACAAACACAAGAGAATTCCATGGGCTGGTAGACTCTTCTATATGACAAGCCTCCAGCTGTTCTTTTACCAATTTTTCCTTTGTTATGACCCCTGCTCTTGCCACACCGGTTTATTTGATAGCCATTTCAAGGGTAGGATTGGAATTTCATCAGTGGCCCCTAGTATAAATTTGGAAACTCAATATCTGGGGTGTCCTGTGTTTGAACACTATACATAGCTTACAATTGTTGTTGAGTTGTAACCATTCTTTTTAATTATTAAACACTTATTTATTAACAAATATATCTCTTGGGCTGGAGAGATGGCTCAGCGGTTAAGAGCACTGGCTGTCTGGGGGGGTCCCGGTCAGAGACTCGTGTGGGCCACCACCCCACAAGATGAGAACCATTGCTCGAAACAAACCACCACCCCTACCCCCAAACCTCAGTTGTGGTAAAAATTCTGCTAACTTCTGAGACAATTTAATGCATTTTGTATCATCTGACCTATTGAAGCTCATTAAAAAACACAGACTACCCTTTAAGCTGACATTTCTATTACCCTCTATAGGGCTTTTCTGATCATCAAAGGGAAGGTAGGGTAAGCCTAAGCTTCTATTACTGCTAAATAAGCGTGGAAACACAGTTGCATCATGTCTGACCAGCATCGGCTTTGGGAATATCGACAGGATCCCCCATCTCAGCTCGGTCATTCCTGACATCATCACTGATACTATCACCAGGATCCCTAGGAAGGTCTTAATGACGAATCTTCCTCACAAGGCATTCAGGCACCCACACTGGATCTTGTTGATCCTGAGGAAAAACACAAACAGACCCTCTCGCCCATGTTAGCACGGGGTCAGGCCCTCGCCAAGAGCCTGTCAAAATATCCTTCCACTTCACCATGCCTTTAGGTAGACCATGGGAATCCTGATGTCTGTCCACTGCTGACCGGCCTTGAGCATCCAAATTTAAAAAATTTAAAGTAAATAAGGCTAAAGACATTCTCTCCTTGGGGGTACGGCCTTGGCCTATTCCCCCTTTCTGTTTTTGCAAACATTCTTTCAAGGTGCGATGAGCATGCTCCACAATTCCTTGTCCTTGAGGATTATATGGTAATCCGTGATTAAGCTGTACCTCCATCTGGTTGCAGAAGGAGACAAAGGACTGAGCCGTATAGGCTGGTCCATTGTCCGTTTTCAGCTGTTGTGGTTTTCCCCATGCAGCCCAGGCTTCTAAGCAATGCCCTATGATATTGCGAGCCTTTTCTCCACTCATAGGTGTAGCATGTATGATACCTGAGCAGGTATCCACGGATACATGAATATATTTTAAGGTTCCAAACTCGGAAATGTGGGTAACGTCCATTTGCCAGATTTTGAGTGGCATCAACCCTCTAGGGTTCACTCCCACACTGGGAGGATGATGATGAATCACACACTGAGGACAGTCCAAAACCACTTGTCTAGCATCTGCTCTAGACAAATGGAATTTCTGCTGTAGGGTTTTTGCATTTACATGAAATAATTGGTGAAACTGTCTGGCTTGGTCCAGGAATGAGCTCCAAAAAATGCATTCCATCCTAGTCCATTGATCAACTTTATCATTACCCTCACGTAATGGTCCAGGTAATCCTGTATGTGCTCTGATATGTTGAATATAAAAACACCTTTTTCTCTGCCAGATTAAAACTTGTAACTCTTGTAATAAGGCACATACAGTACTACTATTCTTAATAGGACCTGTTAATTCTAATACTTTCACTGCGTTGACCACATAGACTGAATCTGAGATCAAATTGAATGCAAATTGACATCTTTTAAACACCTCAATTACTATTTTCAACTCTACTATTTGGGGGGAGCCCGGTTGAAATTGGCATAGCACGGGCTCTTGTCTTTCTATCAAATAGGCTCCGCAGCCTGTCTTTGAGCCATCAGTAAACACATTTGGTGACCCTTGAAGTGGTACTGCTGAAGTAACCTTAGGGAATACCACTGGGTGCGCCTTAAAAAATGATAACAATGGATGCTTAGGATAATGGTTATCAATCACTCCTTCAAAGCTACATTGCAATATTGCCCAATCATCTACAGCGCCACACAAAATCTTAATTTGATGACTGGAATAGGGCACTATTATACTGGCAGGAGCAACTCCAAAAGACTGCAAACATTGTTGGATACCATTCAAGGCTAAAGCAGCAACTGCAGTGGGATAATGTTCTATGGATTTTTTTGGAGAAATCTTCGAATAAATCCATAATAATGGTCCGTCCTGCCATAACAATCCTGTAGGTTGACCATAGGTGGCAAATATGCACAATGCAATGGGCTGTCCTTCCTGCCATCTCTTTAGGAAGGCACTCTGCAACCTTTCTTCCACTTTACATAAAGCTTTTCTTGCTTCTTCTGTTAATTGCCTAGGAAAATTAAGTGCTGAATCACCTTTCAAAATATCATATAGGGGTCTTATTTCATAATTTGGTAGCTTCAAATAGCCTCTTACCCAATTGATATCTCCTAACAACCTTTGAAAATCATTTAGAGTCATTAAATTATCTTTTCTTATCTTAATCTTTTGAGGTATTATCTTTTCAGGTCCAACCTTCGCTCCTAAATAATTAACCACATTTTCCTTTTGAACCTTATCAGGAGCAATAAACAACCTTTTCTTTTTTAATAATTGAACTAATTCTTCATAGGCCTGATCTAACATTTGTTCATTCTTAGCTGCCAGTAAGATATCATCCATATAATGAACACATCTCAAATCTGGAAAATTCTTTCTCAAAGGAGCAATGGCTTCCCCCACATACAGTTGGCACATAGTGGGGCTGTTTGCCATGCCCTGAGGTAATACTACCCATTCAAACTGCTCATCAGGTTCTTCATGGTTACAGGATGGAACAATAAATGCAAATCTCTCACTATCTTTGGCACACAAAGGGATGGGGAAAAAACAATCCCTTATATCTATAACTATAATGGGCCATGAGGCTGGCAAAGATGATAAAAGCGGCAAGCCGCGTTGCACTGGGCCCATGATCTGCATTTGTTGATTTATGGCACACAGGTCATGTAACAATCTCCATTTTCCAGATTTCTTTTTAATGACAAAGATAGGTGTATTCCAGGGAGATACAGATGGCCTTATATGCTTTAAAGACATCTGTTCATCCACCAACTCATTGGCTGCATTCAATTTTACAGAGGAAAGTGGCCACTGAGGAACCCATACTGGGTCCTCCATCTTCCAAGTTATGGGAATGCCCTCCTCAGTGGCCCCTAGGAAAAACCCAGGCCCTGTCTCTTTTGTCTTTGCTGCATAGATATGGGACTCTTCCGCCCCTGCAAATATTTTCCTATTCCAAAGCCTGGAGCATATCCCATATCTTGCATCATACGTTGGGCTGAATCAGAATAGTCATTACTCAATTTAAATCCCATATCCTTTAAAAGGTCTCTTCCCCAAAGGGAGATAGGGAGCTCAAGTACATATGGCTGCATTTCTCCTGAGTGGCCTTCTTGGTCCTGCCACTTTAATAATCTTGCACTCATATCTGGAGTCTTAGCATAACCCAGGCCTTGAAGTGTTTGAGAAGAGGCTTGTATGGGCCAACCTGAAGGCCAGTCTTTCTTTGCTATGATACTCCTATCAGCCCCAGTATCCAAAAGGCCCAGGATCCTTTTACCATCAACTTTTAACTCCAAGACGGGGCGTTGATCCAAATCCAAGGAGAGAAAAGTCAGATCTGTGCCCGTGGACCCAAAACCATCTTTTCCTCTCTCTCGATCCCTTGCTACATAGCGATCATGTAAGCTCGGCAACATGACCAACTGAGCAATTCTATCTCCAGGAGAGATAGCTGTTATACCACAGGGGAGGCTACCATGATCTTAACCACTCCTGTATAATCTGGATCTATAACCCCAGGATGGACAATAAGTCCTCTCAAGGCTGATGATGACCTCCCTAACAGCAAACCAACTGTACCAGGTTCAAGGGGTCCTTTAAAATCTGTTTCAATTAACTGGAGCCCCATTTGGGGCGTTAATACGAGTCTGGTGGTGGAGCAGAGGTCCAATCCTGCTGAGCCTGCAGTGGCTCTCCGCAGTCTTTCGGATGGCGGAGGGTTGGCCATCTCTCTTGATTCTGTTCTTTGTCCTGATTCTCTACTGCCCCATATATTTGTGGGCCCTGGGGTCGTGGGCCCCGCTGTCCGTTTTTTGGACGAGCACCACCATAACCTTGAGTCAAAGGCTGGCCATGGATGTCTGTCACTGAACGGCATTCATTAGCCCAATGGTTCCCTTTCTTACATTTTGGGCATAACCCTGGCCGCCTGGGGCGTTGTGCACTTCCTGTACTTTCTGTACTCCTTCCCCCAGGGGCATTGTCTTTTAACGTGTCCCATCTTGCCACACTTAAAACAAACTCCTGGACTTCCTCCACCTTTTCTAGTCAACTGTACTACCGCGGCAGCAAGACCAGCATTAGTTAACGGCCCTCCAAGTTCTCTACACACTTTCATCCAGGCTTCTAGCCCTTTGTTCTTGTAAGGGGTGATAGCGGCTCTACACTCTTTGGTGCATTGCTCATAGACCAACTGTTTTATTAGTGGCATAGCAGCATCTGGGTCACCAAAAATCTTCCCTGCCGCTTCCACCAATTGTGCCACAAAGTCTGAAAAGGGCTCCATGGGGTCCTGTAGAATCTTAGTTAAGTTCCCACTCACCTCCCCTTTGTTAGGAAGGGATTTCCTAGCCTTGATAGCTGTCTGGTTTATTTGTTCATAAACCTGATTGGGATATCCTGTCTGCTGGTTGGCAAATCTCCCCTGCCCACCCAAGCAGCATATCTCTATCCCAGGCTGGATTTCCATTTCTCTGATTAATGGCTGCTTGCTCAGTGGCATACTCAATCAAGAAAGCTTTCCAGTCTAAGTATTGCCCTGGACTTAAGCAGGCGCGGGCCAGGCCACTCCAATCACTCGGGGTCATACAATGTCTGCTTAATGCTTCTACTTGAGCCAATGTAAAAGAAGTGGTAATACCATAGGTACGAACCGACTCTGCAAGGGATTTAATTACTTTAAAATCAAGCGGTTCCTCGTACCTGTTCCCTTGTGGATCTTGGTATACCGGATAGGCACACTGTAATTCTGTTCTTACTTGTGTCCACATCCCCGGGGAAAAAGATCTTCCTACTTTCAGGGACTGAACAGGCTGATCTATCTTATCGGCTTCTGGGTATGGAGGGGGAGTTGAAGGCGCCGCGGCAACGGCTTCACTTACACCGACTGCCGCCAACGTGTCTTTCTCTTTTACCTTTTTCTTTTCCCTTTTTCTAATAGCAGTCCTCTCCAACTGTTCTATTAGAGCGTGTAGCTCCCCTTCAGAATCCGTGCTCTCTGAGTCCTCAAAATCTCTAAAATCTCTAAGATCGGGATAGAGAGGGACCTTCTTTTTGCTTCCCTTTTCACTGTCTGCCTGCTCAGATCTTTCGCCTTTTTTGCTTCCCTTTTCACTGTCTGCCTGCTCAGATCTTTCCCCTTGCAGCAGTTCCAAGGCTGATTCTCCCTCCTTGATTGCTTTACAGCATCTCTGATCTTCTAAACAACTCCTCACCATCTTCCAAACCGGTCTTACTCCATGCTTCAGAGCACCTTGCTCCCAAGCAAAATCCAAGTCCCTGCCTAATTTGTCCCAGCAGGATACTGTAAGATTCCCGGACACCGCAAACCACGAAGCCACGGAGTCGCATTCATTCAAAAATCTCTCTAGGGTTGACTTCTCAAGTTTCAATTTCCTAGCTAAAAGTAGCTCCTGAAGAGCCAGAAAAATTGGATGTGACTGAGACGATCCCATGATTAAAAATTTACTTTCGGTTCACAGTTTCCCACGAAACTTTACCTTTAGTTCGCAATTTCTGCGAAACTTTACCTTTTGTTCGCAATTTCCGTGAAACTTTACCTTTTGTTCGCAATTTCCGCGAAACTTTACGTTTTGTTCGCAATTTCCGCGAAACTTTATTGTCCCAATTTATCTCCGGAACTTACCAGTGCACTGCCCCTGACTGCAGGAGTTCTGAGTCTTTTCTGGTTCCCCGTACGGGCCACCACTTGTAGCATCGACCCCGACCAGCAAGAACGATGAAACTCGCAAAAGCTCTTCTCAAGCAGTTTATTCAGGTCCCTTGAAAACAGTCTTCTGAATGCCCGGGCAGACCCAACCCACAGGCTAAATACTATATGAACAGCCAATCAAGTAAAGCCACGTGGTGCTATCTTAGAGGCCCACGTATGCGGAAGCAAGCCAGATCAGCGGTCTTAGCCAAATATGGACTTGTTTACCACCGAGAGCGCTCACCATCGGGCTGGTGGAAGGTGGAAACCGGCACCATCTTTAGGGCGCGGCACGTCGCAGCTCTCTACAGCAGGTTAGAATTGTATGTAGTCACACAGTTCAGCTCACTTATGCATGCAAATAATGTCACTTCTATAATGAATTGCCTGACAGAACATGGGCAAAAATTTCTCAGTTTCCTGATGCTGAGATAAAAATACCCCAACAAGCCCACCAGTGGTGGCACATGCCTTTAATCCCAGCACTTAGGAGACAGAGACAGAGGTAGGTGGATTTCTGAGTTCAAGGCTAGCCTGGTCTACAGAGTGAGTTCCAGGGCAGCCTGGGCTACACAGAGAAACCATCTTGAAAAAAACAACAAAAACCCAAACCAACCAACCAAACAACAAAAACAAAAGCTAGGTGTGATGGCATACACCCTTAATCCCAGCACTTAGCA
This sequence comes from Lophiomys imhausi, assembly GCA_907164525.1. Classification (NCBI taxonomy): domain Eukaryota; kingdom Metazoa; phylum Chordata; class Mammalia; order Rodentia; family Muridae; genus Lophiomys; species Lophiomys imhausi. The sequence continues at coordinate 9,947,517 of CAJQZJ010031511.1, forward strand.
GGCATATCTCTGAGTCTGAGGCCGGCCTCATCTACAAATTGAGTTCTAGGATAGCCAGGGCTAAACAAAACAACAAAAAACAACTAAAGAATTTATTTGGCTCACAATTCTAGGTCACAATCCACTGTGGGGAAGAGAAGGCAGCAGAACCTGGATCAGCTAGTCACATTACATCCACAGTCAGGAGCAGATAGCAATGATCCATGCATGCTAGGGTAATTGTATTTTAGCCCTGTACACCCAGTGCTGGCATAAGGGTAGTACAGCCAGCTATCTGACATGCAGTCCTTTGCTCAAGGATATTAAGGCACCACTCTTATAAAATTCAGGATCCCTTTCCTAGGTGATCCAACAGTGGGCAAAGTCTTTCCACTAATTAAGATAATGCCCCCACAGACATGCCCTTAGGCCAACTTAATGTAGACAGTCCCCTTACTGAGATTCCCATCCTAGGTGACTTTATCCAATCAAAGTTAACCATTATAAGGAAAAAATAATTGAGACCACCTCATTCTATAGCCCAGGCTGGCCTCAAACTTACAGTAATTTTCCTGCCTCATCCTCCTGAGTTGTGAGATTAGACATGAAGGAAGCTGATTTATTAATCCATCATTTTGTTTCATTTGGGATAGGATTTCTCTGTGTAACAGTCCTGGCTATCCTCACCTGGCCCATCTATGTTTTTATTGGCATCTAGTAATTATACATAGGTCCTGGGGATCTAAACTTCAGTCCTCATGCTTGCAGGGAGATCACTTTTTGATCCCCACTGGACCCCTTTTTGATTTAAACTTTCAGAAAACACTTTTTTTTTTTTTTTTTTTGGAGGATGAGGCTATTTGATACCCTGGTTGACATCATTAGATCCCATCCCCTGGTGCTTAATATCCTTGAGCAAAGGACTGCATGTCAGATAGCTGGCTGTGCTACCCTTATGCCAGCACTGGCTGTACAGGGCTAAAATACAACTTCACTCCAAGAGGTGAGGCTTCAGGGTGGAGTGTTTAAACAGTGTAGGGTAGGTCTTTCCCAGCAATCACTTGTACCAGGTCAAATGAACACTTCCCCTTATAGTTTAGCAAAGGAGACTCTGACTGACACAAAGCAAACAGTGCCTTGATTGGTGTTACCACCATCCTTCATTTGCATAATGACCTGTCCCAATTGGTGCAAAGACTCCACTTCTAGCCATATGTAGTCTGCTTGCGTCACTTTGTAAACTGGTTAGGAACACCTTTTTACCTTTTGTTTTGCTTGTTTTTTTGTTTTTGTTTGTTTGTTTTTTGGTAGATGTTGGATTTTTTGTTTTTGTTTTCTTTTGGGAAGGCTTATGTGTACAGCAGATTGGTCTCACACACAGGCAAGGGTGACTCTGGAACTCTGGACCCCTAGCTCAGTTTCCTAAGTGTTGGGGTTATATCTGGTAGGAGACTGTTTTTGTACCATCCCATTGTGATATTTGAGCATTGGGCCAAATAAAAGCCCTTGCCCAGGGGCTGGAGAGATGGCTCAGCGGTTAAGAGCATTATTCTTCTAAAGGATCCAGGTTCAAATCCAAGCACCCACATGGCAGTTTGAAACTGTCTGTAATGGCCTGGCGTGGAAGCACACACCTTTAATCCCAGCACTCAGGAAGGAGAGGCAGGCAGATCTCTGTGAGTTCAAGGCTAGCCTGGTCTACAGAGTGAGTTCCAGGACACCCAGGGCTGTTACACAGAGAAACCCTGTTCAGAAAAAGACCTTAAAAAACAAACAAACAAATAAACCCAAAAGTCCTTGCCAGTGGTCCTTTCTTTTCTTTTTTCTTTTTCTTTTGAGATAGTCCAGAATTCACTGTGTAGACCAGGCTGGATTCGAACTCACAGAGATCCACCTGCCTCTGCCTCCCAAGTGTTGGGTTTAAAGATGTTTAACACCATCCTTTCTCACCTGCTTTTCTAGACTGGGATGGACTGGTATGGCAAAGAAAGAAATGATAACAGTGGAGACAAGGAAACACAGCAGCAGAGCTGCAAGAGGCAGAGATGGGTAGTGTGCAGCAGTAGAGCAGTAGGAAAAAGTGGCTTTAAGAGGCTACTTAGGGGCTGGAGAGATGGCTCAGCCATTAAAGGCTCACAACCAAAAATATAAGAGGCCACTTAGCCTTTTCTCAGAAACTGTATCGCTAGCCACTGTCAAACGTTGGGAAATCTGGACACTTGGACCTAAACAAGAGCTAAACACTTGCCACTGTACCCCTAAGGATCCCACTCAGTATCTAAAGCTGCGTAGGATCTGTAACCATTGCAGCTCCCGACTGTCTCTTTTGCTGTCAGAAGCAGCAGGTTACAAAACGTGCCAAGGACCAGCCCTGGAAAAACTCCTCACTGACTCACGGTTTCTATTTTAGAAGAGCAAAGATCTTGGGCAGCTAATTGGTAACAGAGGCACAAAGAAGCACCGAATGGAATAGTTTCCTGGAACAGACTCTGGTACTGAAACTATCTTCTGCTAGGATTATGTAGCTGAGAAGGCCAGTGTCCTAGCAAATGTGCCTATGGAAGGTAAAGATAGTATGGAACCACCGAGAAGCAGAGCAGCAGAGAGGCGTGGAAGGCAGAAACCAAACAGGGTTCTGGAGAGCTGTGCAGCAGTGTCTGAGGCCAGGCTCCCCCAAACCTGCAAACTAGATTCACTAATCAGTTCCCTTTGCCCAAGCCTGTGTGACCCAGGCTTCTGTTACTGAAGAAGTCCTGACAAATGCCGCAAACTTAGTCCCGATGCAAAGACAGAGGCTGGTAAAAGCTGCCCTCTCACGGCGGAGTCCTGCACCATCCGGTTCCTGGGGTTCGAACCCAGGGTTAATGGGCAGCAGCAACTCTGAACACCAGGAGCCCCGGCTTCCGAGCCACGCTTCCAATTCTGTGTGCTAGCCGCGTGGTTCCGATGCCGCGCAGCGGATGTGAATCGGTTTGGCTGGCAAGTAAACGTGGCAGGCAGAGACAGCCGGAAAAGCCTCTGCAAGGTTCTTGATGGAGGAAGTGTGTGTGCGGAGGTAAACCTGAACCACCAACCGGTGCCTTAGCACCCGGAAGAAACTGCAATATCGTGGCCCACAATGCCTCGCGCCCAGGTCGATCCCGCCCACTTCATCTGGGTTCTCAGCCTCGGAATGGTCCAAACGACTTCCCCTTTTCTGAGGGCCGGGCGGTGGCCCTAGTAGGGTGTTCGGCCCGGTATGCGGGGACCGGGAGTAGGTTCAGGGCTCTCGGGTGAGCGAGGGCAGGAAGTTGGTATGGACACGGAGGCTGCGGAGCTACTGCCCTTCCTGGTACCTGGAGCGCGCGCAGACCTTCAGACGGCCGCGGCGCAGCATGTGCTGCAGTTGACTGGTGCAAGCTCGGGCCGCACGCTGTTGGCAGGACAGGCAGAGTTGCTGCGGGCTCTGGTCGAGCTTGCGGTGGCCCCGGCCCCAGCTCCTTCCCGCGATGCTTCCCGAGCGCTGGTGAACTTGGCTGCTGACCCCCGCCAGCATCGGCAGCTGCTGGCGGCGGACCCGGAGCTGCCTGCCCGCCTGCTGCGCTGCGTGTTGGACCCTCAGTGGCCCTGGGCTGAAGAGGCGGCTGCAGTGCTGGCCAACCTGAGTCGCGAGCCGGCGCCGTGTGCTACGTTGATGGAGAAGCTGATGGCTGCTGAGCCGGAGTGGGTGGATCTGGAGCGTCTGGTCCATGCGCTGTGCGTGCCCAGCTACAACGCGGCCGCACCCCTGCATTACCTGGGGCCGCTGCTCTCCAACCTTAGCCAGCTGGCGGAGGTGCGTGCTTTTCTCCTGGATCCGGACAGGTGAAGCCCAGGCGCCTGCGTGGGCGGGAAGGGGGGAGTGGAAGTGAACAGGGACAGCAGTGAGTGTCGTCTTCCAATAGGTGCGTGGTCCAACGGCTGCTACCTCTTACTCAGTACACAGATTCCTCGGTGCGCAGGGGCGGGGTGGTGGGAACACTTCGGAATTGCTGTTTCGAGCATCGTGAGTGACAAGGAGGGGTTGGGCCATTGCTAGGGTGGGGACTGGACCCTAGGGACCCAAACGGACTGATTTTCTGATTCACTTTCCTTATCTCCACCTCCAGGACACCACAGATGGTTGCTTGGTCCCCAAGTTGACGTTCTCCCTTTCTTGCTACTGCCCTTAGCTGGGCCTGAAGAGTTTTCCGAGGAAGAAATGGACAGTGAGTGACTTGGGTAGTTGCTGAGGGCTGTCTGTCTGGGCTGGAGGGAAGGATTTAAAGGGAAACAGAAAAGCGTGATCTGGAGTCCCTTCAGAAGCCTTTAAGGAGAGGGTTGTTACAACACATATGAGGCTCACCAGGCAGAGCAGGGCTTGGTCCAGCACAGGATCCAGAAGCTCCCACCTTCACCCCTAGGGCTGCCTATTGACCTGCAGTACTTGTCACCAGACAAACAACGAGAGCCAGATGCTGACATCCGAAAGATGCTCATTGAAGCCATCATGCTGGTGAGCAGGGTCGGTGATGTTAATGCCTCGCCACAATACATATTGGCATCTGAGTAACCTTTTCCATCTCCCTAGCTGACGGCCACTGCACCTGGTCGGAAGCAGGTACGGGACCAGGGTGCTTACCTGATCCTTCGAGAGCTATACAGCTGGGAGCCGGAACCTGATGTGCGAATGGCTTGTGGGAAGCTTATCCAGGTGAGGACAGGGTCAGAAAGGCTAGGGAAGTGCCAACAGCCAATGAGCTGCTCACCTGTCTCCTCTGCTTGCAGGTGCTTATTGGTGATGAGCCAGAGGTTGGCATGGAAAACCTGCTGGAGGTGCAGGTACCTGAAGATGTGGAACGACAGCTACAACAGCTAGACCAGCAAGAGCTTGCTCAGGAGCCAAGAGGCAAGGGTGCCTCACAGACCTGGAGACCCGAAGCCCCTTTGGCTTGAATGCCAGCTCCAGCTCCACCTTTGCCAGTGTCCCCACAGGGTTCTAGGGTAAATGTCTCGTAAACGTTGAGCTAAAGAACACTGCCCAATCCCATGCCCGGCAAGAGTGCTCATTGTTCAGAGCTGCACTATTGAGCCTTAGCTGGTGTGGTCCTGTGCCATAGCTGGCTACTTATAAGGCAGGCAGCCCATGGTTACTGGAGCTATGAGGGGCCTATTCCCAGACAGTAGTAGGGCTGGACTGAAAACAGGCAAGCCCTGGGAAGCCAACAAGAGTTTTCACTCCTGAAAGCACTGAAGAGTCTGGGAATGGGTAGACTTAGAGATGTAAACAGTGCTGTGAGCCCCAACCTTTGGAGTCCTTTTGCTTTCCTTGGCCAAGACCTTGAAAGACAGACCCTACTTGGATCTTAGGGTCCTCCTAGAATGCTCTGCCCTTCTAGGCCTGTCTTTGGATCACTCGCTGGGGACTCTTTCCCTTTTGCTATCTCTATTTCTCGGCTTCAGCTGTGACACTAGGCCCTGCTTTTAGTTTCTGGTTAGCCTCCTCAGTCCCAGGTTGAATTGGAATGTAGCCATTTAGATAGAACTCGCTATTTAGTTAGCTTCCTTGAGCCTCGGTTGCTGTTCAAGACACCCAGACCCTCCTACTGAGCACACCTTGCCTCCCTCTGCATAGATCCTCCTTGGGTGTTCCTGCAATATCTGCTCCTCTACAGCCCTTTCCCCAACACTGAGAGCCCTCTCCATGTTTGTACCCCTTCTTCCTGATTCTGTTGAAATCATGGCAAATCTTGCTCCACTGTGTTCCCTTTTCTGATCTTGCTCCACCTGTGTGAAGCTTTTAGGTGCTGTTCTCGCTCCTCAGCAATGGGTCCTCCCAGGTCCCTGGGACCCATAGCCTTTGTGGCAGCTTGCAGTGTTCCATTCCATAGTGTTAAAGCTGAAAACTGCTATGCCATGTGTTGTCATGCCATGGCTAGGTGTTTCATTGCGTGCCATCAGTTTTCTTCCCCCATGATACCCTCCAGCCCTCTTGTTAAAGCTCTGACACTATTGGCACATGTGCTGTGTAGACTGTTTTCCCTCTGACCCAGATCCCTAAGGAGTTACCCAAAGGCCACCACCCCTGACTGTGTAGATAGCTTCATCCCCAGCTCTACAGAATAAACATTTTTTTTATCTGCCCATACCCACCCACCCTCAATTGACCAGATAGTGCCCAGGCATGTTCCTGTTGGGGAACATGGGGCATAGAGAGTGGCCCCCTGCCATGGTGTGCCAGAGCCTAAGGCTGGTAGAACCTATTCCTCTGGTGCAGGTTTCCAGGTGCTGCACAACTGGGCCAGAGACACTCTCCTTGGAGAGGTACTGCCACTGGAGGTGCTGTTGCCTTTGCTTCTGATCTATTATATGTCTGTCAGGTTCTGTGTCATCTGGGGCTATTGCCAAGTGGGAATGCTCTCGTTCTGCAATGGACCAAAGCAGAGGGTCATGAGAGTGCTAGAGGCACTATCTGCAGCCCAACCCCAACCAGTCACCTGTGGGTCATGCCCCACCTGGGGTAGCACCAAGTACAGAGTACAGCATGTGTTCCACAGGCAGCATCCAGCAGTGAGCAGCCACTTGCTGTAGGCCCAGGCGTGCACACGGATGCAGCTGAAGCAGCCCTCTGATCAGGTCCCTGCACTCTACAGGGGAGGGCTCACTGCTGGAGCCTGCCAGTAACCCTGACCCACACTCACTCAGTACTATCAGAAATGGCAACTTGAGAACTCGAGTCATTACTAGTCCTGGCAAAGGTCGGGGGCTTCTTCTGCCTATTGAGAGGGGCACAGAGGAGGACTGAGGTATTCTGGGCATGTGGCATGCTGAAGAGTAGGGTTGCTGTCCTTTAGTCAGTTCACCACAGTTCAGCTTTCCCAACAAACAGTGCAGGGACCGTACTTTTCCAGCCTATGGGGGTTGGTAGGGCGATGCCATATCATTCTCTTTGCTGTGGTCCTAGTCTCTCTGGGCTGTCCTCCAGGCCTGAGCAAGGCCTTGGAAGGAATGTGAAGTGGTGGTGCTCACCTGGGGACAGACCTGGCCTGAAGATGGGACCTCGGCGAATCAGGTGCAGCATGCGTTGGGGTTGGTGTTCCTTGAAGGGCAGCCTCCCAGACACCATGGCATGAAGGATGATCCCTCTGGGGATGCAGCTTCCTCAGGGTGTTGTACCTCCTAAGCCCACCCACGGGTCCTGCAGGGGATACCTGGGGTACTCACAGGCTCCACAGATCAGCCTGCTCACTGTTGTACTTCTTGCTCATGAGGATCTCTGGGGCTGTACAGGCTACAGAGCCACAGAAGGTGTTCAGCAGTGAGTTCTTGAGCCCTATGTAGTTGGCAAAGCCAAAATCTGCAGACAGTATTCAGGCAGGACAAGGCAACACAAGTGATGGACAGGTTTGTGAGAGTGGGTTCAAGAGGCTATCTGTTAGGATGGTGGGGTCTGGGAAGGAGGGAACTCTGTATGTTACAAGAATGACAGTGAGAGGGAGAAAGCTAGGCAGGGGCACATGTGGATGTAGGTCAGTGGGTTTGGAGTATAGGTAGGAGTTGAATTCAGGCTTTGTGGGATAGCTGAAGGTTGGGTCTAGGTCATAGTTGAGGATAGGAGCCTGTGTGGGACAGGCAGAAGTTGAAGGTAGGAGTCCAGAAGTAAAATGGACTGAGGGAGCCGTGTGGGCTCACCTGACAGCTTTAGGAAGCCTTGGTCATCCAACAGGATATTTTCACATTTTAAGTCCCTGTGGGAGAAAGGAATGTGAGGCTGGGCTCAAGTGGGTCAGCAGATACCCAGGTAGGCAGATAGGCCAGATGGCACCCTCACCGGTGCACAATGCCGACATTGTGGCAATGAGCCACAGCACTGACCAGTTGCCAGAACAGCCTTCGGGCCTCTTCCTCCTCCAGCCCCGGGCAACATCGGAGGTCTGACACTGCATTGATATGCTCCAACAAGTCACCTCGGGCTGCCAACTCCAGTACCAGGTAGGAGCGCTGGCTGTTCTGGTAGGTCTCATACAACTGCACCTACCAAACACCCCCAACACCCCATATACACTGTCATCCTGAGGAAAGCTGGGCCACGAGAGCTGGGACCATCAAGCGTACTAGCCATCAGATGCAGGGTGAGAGTGGGCTCTGTATGCAAGGACAAAAAGGAGGTTCCAAATAGGGGAGTGGGGCGGACAGCAGCCATGGAAAGGATTGTCTTACTATGTTCAGGTGCTTGTAGGTAGCATTGAGCGATGAAATCTCACGGGGCAGGAACTTTCTGGAGTACTCCACTGGGGCTTCAGCCATGGACACAATCTTAATAGCCACCTGAGGAAAGTGGAGCGTGGTTGACTTCGTGAAGACTCCTTAGATAAGGCCTCTGTTCTTTATACACACTGCTGAGCTTCTCCAAGTGGGTGAGCAATATCCTCGGAAGGCAGTGCCAGGTTCACTTTTTGTCCCAGGCACATATATGTTTGAGGGGTTGGGGAACAGAGCATTGGGAAGCTGAGAAGAAATGGAAGCTAGGAGGGAGGTCCTATGGAAGAAGCTAGGGCAGCTGGAAGGAACCTGAGAGGATTTAGGATAGGCCTGCTGGAACCAGGCTGGGGTACGCCCACGGAACCCGCAGAGAAGGTGGCAGGCCTGCCTCACCACAGTGTGGTGCTTGCCCCGCAAGTCAGAGGATAGTTTAGGATTGTGTTTCAGGCGCTCATGTGTTGCATAGGCCAGGTAGACCTTGGAGAAAGCACCAGAGCCAGTCTTCTTGGAGGACAGCAGGTAACCATTGTTCATGCATTCTCTAACCTGTTCCATGAATGTCCTCTGATCCAACTTGCGCTGGCTGTTGCTCCTCATGGAGGACAGGGTGCTACAGAAGGGGACTTGGTGGGCCAGCCTACTGCTCGTCAGCCAGGGGTAGGGGTACAGCTGAGGTCTAATTCGTTTCAGAGGGCAAGGGACTGGGAGGCAGAAGGCCAGGTGGGACCTGCTGCCCTTTGGAGACAACAGCCAGGTGTCTGAAAACTTCAAGGCTAAGAGTGTAGGCTGAGAAGCTCAGGGTGAGGCCACCACAGCTCTAGCCTGATTGGAGAGTGAAGACTCCAGGGAACTGGGTGTAGGTTCTAGAACAGAAGGTCTAGAGCTGCACTTGCATTGTGCCCTCAACGGTGTCATCTTAGACCTGTCGTCTCTGAGGCCATCTCACTGGACTAGCCCTATCCAATCCTGTGCTTTCCTTTTGCGAGATGAGAACTCACATGAAGGGCTAGCACCAGGATGAGGCCTTTGTGGTCTGCTCTGCATGTGGTTGAATATAAAAGGCCTTTAAGGACTTATTTTCATTAGTTTTAAATGTGTGTGTAAGAGAGAGAGAGAGAATACAGAGGTTTTGCATATAATGGAGCTGGAGTTACAGCTAGTTAGTTACAGCTGGAGCTACAGGTTAGTTGTGAATCACCTGATCTGGATGCTAGAAACCAAACTCGGGTCCCCTGCAAGAACCATCAGAAAATAACATATTTACATTATGATTATTATGATTCATGACAGTAGCAAAATTACAGTTATGAAGTATCAATGAAAGTATGTATTCTTAATTGATGAGCCGTTTCTCCAGCCCCTATACAAGGCCTTTAAAGATAAGGTTAAATCTTCTAAGGATATAAAGATGTCAAAAGAGATTGGATTGGTTGCTGTTTCATTCTTTGAGGGTGTGCCAAGGCCACTGCTAAATGAGTCAGGAGTGGCAAGAGTCCAGGATCCTCTAACCTGGTCTTCCTCTACTGCAGTGGTTCTCAACCTGTGTTGTGACCCCTTTGGGGGCCAAATAACCCTTTCACAGGGGTCACCTAAAACTATCAAAACCCACAGATACTTACACTATTACTCATAACAGTAGCAAAATTACAGTTATGAAGAAGCAATGAAATAATTTTATGGTTGGGGGTCATCGCAATATGAGGAACTGTATTAAGGTCCACAGCATTAGGAAGGCTGAGAACCACTGCTCTACTGGATCTTGATTAAATTGTTTACTAGTATTTATATTATCTTTAATTGATTCTGTGGTGTTAATCCTTAACCCTCCACTATAAATGAATACACACAGACACCGGATGGATTTTAACAAGCCTAGGCCTGAGTTGTACAATCCTAGTCCATTTAAGCTAGCTCATAATTCTATTACCCAAATATAACCCCATATATACATATGTCCCTTTGGCCCATTATTCTCCATGCTAAGCTGATATCCCAGGCCATGTGGAAGGATCTTCTTTAATCTACCCCATGGCGTGTCTTCCTTGTTTGCTCCTGGCCTTTTTCCAGCCTTCTTCATCCCAGGATGTTTTCTGTCTCTGAAAAAGCCTGTGCACCTTAGTTCTGCCTACCTCTGTCTTTGCCCAATCTTCAGGCCTCAACACTTATTTAACCAATCAATTAAGTAACAAACAGCAAATAGGACCAATCAACATTTAGAATGCTTAACACCACCCCATCATTTCCCTCCTTTTGTCTAATAAAAAGGATAAAAGGTACATACATAATGTTTAGCCTATTTTTATCAGGCAATCTTGAAGAAGAAAAAAAATCATCTATCTTGGTGTGTCTAAGGTTCTGAACCTAAATATTTTCTTTTATCATGTCCTGTATTTCCTTTTAAATCCTAAATAACTCAAGTTTAATTGAAATTTTATAGCTATTATGTCTTCAACCCCATCAAAGACTTAAGAAGGGATAAAGTTATTATTTGAGTGAATAGGAAGCATAGGAGGGCAGCTTCCAAAAAGAAAAAATGACAGTTTGCTGCCCAGACAGTCCCAGATATCTCTCCATACCATTGGAGCATCATCTTCAGCCTTCTGGCCAAGCATATCTCACAGACATAATTGTGCAGCAGGAAATAAGGATTTTCCCATTCTGTCTCTGCAGAATCAGGACATCAACTTACCTGTATTTAAGCTCTGGTCCCTCTTTGGACTGTATATAGTCTGTTGAGAGAGCAGGGACATTTTTGTCCAGTAGGAATTATCTCCTGATAGGAGATTTCTTTTTGATGTTCATTGTTTTCTTCCAAGTCAAATGGGAGCTGTCAGGAGCTGACTTTCTTAAAGTCAAACAGTTCTTAAAATAATAATATCTTTAAATGCCATTTTCTGTACCTCTCTGAGGGTTTTGAGGACATCTATTGATTTATAAATCTATCATTGAACAAGCAAGCTGCCAAATTCTATCAAAATTAATTTTATGTTTTATAAATCTACAAAATTCTATACCAATGTATCAAAAGATAACCGTATTTTAAGAATAACAACAGTTTTAGTTTCAGAGTAGATTCAATAATCTATCCTTATATCTTATCATTTCTATATTATATACATATATTCCCCTTCTTTTTTTTTCAAGTCCTTTCCTCCTATATAAGAGAGAAAGAAGGATAGAGAAAAGAAGATGCTCAGTCAGTAGAGCATGGGACTCTTAATCCCAAGTATAACAGTAAGTTTTTATTTATCACACATATATTTATTAATACTTAACAATTACCTAACAATTGTCTATAAAATTCCTAAATTCTAAACCCCAAACCCTAACTCTGAAACCTAGCACCTAAAACTTCTTAGTACCTATAATATAAGCATTTAACATTAACCTAAGGTTTCTCAAAAGGATACTTTTCTCTGAGCATGGGTCCTGATGGATGGCTGGTCTTCATACAATTTTTCAGTTTTAAAGTCTCTTAAAGTCTCTGAATTTCGCTGTCGCCTTTGTGGTCTTAAGACCAATTAACATATGGAAGTTTCCCAGGTGGCTCACCTATTCAGATGCTTAAGGCCTGCAAAGGCCCAAAGTCCCAGAGCTACTATGGTCCAAGCACTCCCGAATCTCAGGGAGAATCCGGCTCCTCTCCAGACCCAAACAGGTCAATATCAGAGGGTGAAACTTTCTGATGAGATTGTGATGCATGTTTTTCCACCGGTTGAGGAAAATGCTGTTGAGTGAGTCAGGAACAGGAGAGAGAGCCTGCACTCCATCCATGTGAATCCTGCCTTAAATATCTTCACCTGTTGGCAGAAGCTTTCATGCACTTTTCCAGTTATGTCCCTGGGCTCAGTCTTTTTCAAAAAAGCTTTTTGCAGAGGGGTGTGAATTCACAGGTGGTCCACAGATATGGGCAGGTGCCTCAGAGCATGTCATTCAGATGCTTTTTGCAGAGAGTTGTGAAATGACAGCAGACCTCTGGAGGGCAGGCACCTCAGGGGGCATGTCCTGTCCCTAGCCCTAAGATCAAAGAGGTCCTGGTCCTTGGCGAGTTCCCAAAGACATGTCACTTTGGAAGTAAGTCTTTTTTATCTTTAAGTCCAGCCTTATTCCAAGTTCTCTATGGTATTATATGGTAACACTAAACCTACCACACCTAGGGTCATGGGTTTGAGCCCCACATTTGGGTGTCATTGGAAAAAATATCTAATTAAATTGTTTACTAGTATTTATGTTATATTTAATTGATTTGGCAGTGTTAATCCTTAACCTGCCACTATAAATGAATACACACAGACACCGGGTAGATTTTAACAAGCCTAGGCCTGGGTTGTACAATCCTAGCTCATCTAAGCTAGCTTATAATTCTATTACCCAACTATAACCCCATATATACATACATCCCTTTGGATTATTCAATGTTCCAGGCCACATGGGAAGGATCTTCTTTAATCTACCCCATGGTGTGTCTTCCCTGTTTGCTCCTGGCTTTTTTCCAGCCTTCTTCTTCCCAAGATGTTCTCTGACTCTGAAAATGCCCGCACACCTTAGTCCTGTCTTTGCCCAATCTCCAGTCCTCAGCATTTATTTAACCAATCAGAGTCAATTAGGTAACAGACAGAAAACAGGACCAATCAACATTTAGAATGCTTAATACCACCCCATCACTCTGCAGATTTGAATCCATCTTCAGGGCAAGCAAAGGCCACCACCTCAGACTACTCTGCAGGGCATGGAAGCTACCACCACTTCTACCCTGTTTTAAACTCCAGAGTCACAGTTGACACTTAGCATGTGTCATATGCCAGGTAGTGTTCTAAATAGTCACTATATTACCCTGGTCATGTCTCGTTCCTTGAACACACACAAGTACCAGAGCTAGTTTATACTCGGGATTTCAAACCTGAATGCAATGAAGCAATACATGTTTTACAGATGATGAAATTGAGGTCTAGTATTGGCAAAGCCCAGGCCAAATGTGAGATGTCTGCTGTAAGCTGGAGGGACCAGCACATTGGCTAGTGGGCACCTGTCCTGAGAGTATTCATAAAGGCCTGAAATGTGGTAGAGGTCTAATGAGCCTTGGAGACTTGTGTCTTCCTGCACTAAAGCCTATGGAAGGATGTGGCAGGCTTTTAAATAAGGCACTGGAAAAGCCTGGCCTGAACTGTCAGATATTTTCTCTTCCATGCTGTCCCGTGAATTTTTGGAATGAATGGCTCATAGCTGCAGTCCTTGTCTTGGAAAGAAAAGAAATATAAAAAAATATGGACACCGTAGCTGTCTTGTGGATATTCTGGAGCTTAGGCAAAAGGAGATTGCTCCTGGGGATTTAATACAGGTTGGCTATCTGGGAGTTAGAAGGGCTGTGGGTACATGAACGAAGACGAGGTGAAGGTGGTTGAAGATGGATGGCCATGTTAAATCTAGAGAATGAAAGGAAAAATCACATGACTCAGTCCAGGCTCAACAGTGCCATCAAGCTTTAATCTAATCCTAGCACTTCGGAGGCAGAGGCAGGTATATCTACAGCTTGTTCCAGGACAGCCATGGCTACACAGAGAAACCCTGTCTTGAAAAACCAAACAAACAAAAGTTTTATTTTTTTATTTTTGCTTTCTACTCAGTCATTCAGCTGTGTCCCTTTTGCCTTCCTGGCTCCCACTTGTGCCAGAACCCAAATGGAAGCTAGCAACTATTAAGCAGTGAGATAACATGCCGGACCCAGAAAGATCACACTCCATTTGTGATGTCCTTAAAAACTTTTGTGTGTTTGTTTTATTTTATGAGTGAGTGTTTTGCTGCATGTATGTATGTGCACCGTGTGCATGACTGCTGCCTGTGGAGTTTGGAAGGGTACCAGATCCTCTAGAACTGGGGTTAAGTATGGTTTTAGCCACCATGTGGGTGCTGGGAATGAACCGAACCTAAGTCCTTTGCAAGAAGAGAAAGCAAGAGCTCTTAACCACAGAACATGTCTCCATCACCCACAATCTTATTTTATTTTATTTTTTTAAGATTTTATTCTTGCTGGTTGTGGTGGTGCATGCCTTTAATCTAATCCTAGCACTTCGGAGGCAGAGGCAGGTAGATCTACAGCTTGTTCCAGGACAGCCATGGCTACACAGAGAAACCCTGTCTTGAAAACCCAAACAAATAAAAGTTTTATTTTTTTATTTTTGGCTTTTTGAGACAGGGTTTCTCTGTATCCTTGACTGTCCTGGACTGGTCCTCACTCTGTAGACCAGGCTGGCCTTGAACTTACAGAGGTCTACCTGCCTCTGCCTCCAGAGTGCTGGGTTTGAAGGCATGTGCCACCAGGCCAGGCAAAAGTTTTATTTTTAATTGTGTGTGTGTGTGTGTGTGTGTGTGTGTGTGTGTCAGGGAGTATGTGCCCTTGAGTGTGGATGCCTGTGGAACTTAAAGCTTTGGTTCCACCTGGAACTGGAAGATACAGCTGGTTGTAAGCTGCCCAACATGGGAGAAAGTGGCCTTAACTGCGAAGCCATCTCTCCAGTCCCTTTGTATTGTCTTTGTCACCCTCTCTATCTGCACCTCTACTAGTCCACTAACTCCACTGAGTTTAACCCAGTACCTCACATGCTGGGCCTCATGCTGAACAATAAAAGTAAAAATTATGTTGTGATGCATGCTGGGCATCTTGTGTGCTTGAGGCAGGGGAAGTGACTGCTGTGGCTATGGAGGATCACAGAATCAGTGGGTATCTGGGGCCATGGCCAGAGCATTGCCACTGTACACTACAAGTCTTTTCAGGTTGGAGAGTGAGGTGTCCAGGTGTGAGTGTGGAGACCTCCTTCCCTGGCAGCTACCCTAGTTGTTCCCCTTTATTTTCTGGCATCTTCCTGGGCTATGACCCCATCTTCTGAATGCCCCACTCTCTTGCCCACATATGTCCTGTCTTTCTCTCTTGGGATCCAACCTCACAGCAGAAATAGATCCAATTACCTCTCACTGTGGAAAAAGAATATCAGATCTTAGTGTTTGACTCTTCCACCCCCTCAGCCTGTTGCCCTCCCAGGACCCTGTTCAATCAAAACTTGATTTCCTCATCTAACAGAAGCTGTTAGGCCAGATACGTGGTAGTTGACTACTTCCTTTTTCTTTTTTTTTTTTTGTTTTTTTTTGTTTTGGTTTTTCGAGACAGGGTTTCTCTGTGTAGCCCTGGCTGTCCTGGACTCAATTTGTAGACCAGGCTGGCCTCGAACTCGCAAAGATCCACCTGCCTCTGCCTCCCAAGTGCTGGGATTAAAGGCGTGCGCCACCACTGCCCGGCTTACTTCCTTTTTCTTAACAGGCTCTTTTTTTTTTTTTTTTTCTGCTTTCAGAATACTGTCCACACTTTCTTTTGGTGATTTCAACCTCTGGTTCTTTGTAGGTGCCAAGACTCCCTGTCATGTTCCTCTCCCATCTCCCCAGGCACAAGCCCTTACCCAACCTTTGCTTTCTTGGCATCAAAAGCAAACCCTTTCACAGCATTTCCTATATCCTGTAGTATGCCCAACTATTCACTTACTTGTTTATTCACCCCTTTCCTGGCTTGGGTAGTGAGCAGCCTAGGCGCTAGAGAACATGATCACCTTGATTCCCAATGTCCTGTTGATGGACTGGACATGTATCTCTGTGGGCATGCCCATGAGTACCTGTTTGTTTAGGGGTCCGCAAACTAGGGGTTTGGGGTATCTGGTGTTTAGTGTGTGGCCAACGCAGAACAAGACAGTACCTTGTGTGTGTCCAGGACGGCTACATCAGGTGTCCTGGTACGTCTCCTTTTTGTTGTTTTGTTTTGTTTTCCTTTTCGAGGCAAGGTCTCACTTTGTAGCCCTGGCTGTCCTGGAACTCACTTTGTAGATTAGGCTGGCTTCGAACTCTGTCTCTGTTTCCCCAGTGCTGAGATTAAAGGCCACCACTCCTGGCCGCTGGGGCTTTCTGCAGTTGAAAGCGAGCAGGAATACTCTTGAGAACTGCGCTTGCCAAGCAGCAGTACTCGCCCTTGTCTTGTGGTCACCGTACCGCTAGGGGTCCAGGCTGAGCACAGGAAGGAGTCGGTGCACCTAAGCGCTCTAGGGCGTGGAACGTAGGAGGCGGGGCTTGCGTGAGGGACGGAACTCTGACCAATGAGCATGGAGATCGCATTGAGGCGGAGCCAGATTGCCGCGCGCCAGGCCGCAGTTGGCCAGAGGGCTGCGGGGACGGGCTTGGCTTGCTCCGCCCACTCTGGGCCGCTTGGGGCGTAGAGGGCGGCGCCCGGGCTGTGGCAGCGGCGGCTACTCAGGTAAACGGCCTGTTGAGGCTCATCTTTGGTGGCGGGGGGCCAGGCATACTTTTGGAGCTTGGACAAGAGAGCCCGGGGGCCTCCCCATCTGCCAGGAGCAGGAGAAGCTGTGTGAAGGGGCGCCTCCCCAAGGTCAGCGGGCCGGTGCCAGGAGGACCTGGGAGCTCCCAGGTGTGCCCAGCGGGCCTGGCTTCGCGTATTAAACCTAGAAGAGACCTGGGAGCTTGAGATTCAATTCTGACTTATCAGATATCGGCGCGTGGCCCCCGGACCCTGTCCCTGCAGTCTGGTGGGTCGCGTGGTCCGTGTCCTAGCCCCTTCCGGGAACTCGGTGACTCAAGACCCCGGTCCTCTGCGGGCTAGGGGCTACGTGTCCATGTCTTTGAGCTCCATAGCCGGACCACCGGCATTTCTCTCTTTCTGAAAACTGAGCCTTAATTGGGAGACTTGTAAAGCCAGGGCGCACCGCAGCCACTAGTCGTTCTGTGTTCTCTTTTCGCTTAAAGGAGGCGGTCTAGAGCAGGAAAGTGATTTGTCCAGAGTCACGAGGATTGCTGGCCCAAGGGAGAAGGCCACAAAAACGCTGTACGGAGTATAGAATTCAGGCAAGGTGAGAGCTAGGAGGGGTTGAGCCACAGCCGGAACCCCTTTGGAGTTCCGATTTTCGTGCGGATCAGTGCAATTACGCAGCAGTACTCTGCTGTACCCTGTATAGAGAGCTAAGGGTAGGTACTGGATGGAGCCATGAACTCAAGTGCTTTGAGTAAGCAAAAGAGCTTCGGGAGAGGGATAGAGGCGAGGCAGGCATCTGGAGGCCTGGGGATGTGAGCCGGAGCTGCTGTTAAGGCAGAGGCCAGCTTTGAGGGGTTAGTCTTGGTTTGGAAGGGGATGGTGGTAGTGGAGATGAAATGGAGGAACAGCCTAGTTAATTAAATAGTGAAAATTCTGGAAACAGGCAGGTGGGGCAGGGCCAGGGGTGAAAACGAAGTCATAGCTGTTCTATTGGACTTAAGTGACCATGGTCATCTAGATGGAGACCCCCAGCAGAGACAGGGTTGGTGGGGCCCAGAGCAGAGACCCTATGCAAATTACTGATTGTGTGGTATTTCTTTGGTAGATATGTTTATGACTTGGTTGGCTGTGCACTCTCTGTACCTGCAGGCCCTGGAGATGTGTCTGCCAGCAGGCTTCACTGTTAGGCTCTAGCCTGAGATTGGTGGCTCAGATGAGAAACCTTTCTCTGGTCTCTGATGTCAAAGTTGAATGGCTAAGGATGAGCTGCCTTTGCTAACTTGAAACTGATGTCCGGGCAACTGACTTATTCAAACCTTTGTCTTGTCTTATCTCCCCCCCTGAGAGTTGACGGTTGAAGGATGCTAAAGGCCAGAGGTGGAGCCTGTGTCTGTCTCCGTTTCCAGTCATCTGTGTGTGGGGTAGTAGATGTGTGTGCTTAATTCTCTTTCCTAGGCTTCACAGAGGTCCGAGTGAGAAGCAGAGTTGCTGTTGTCTGATCAGCGACCCCAGGCCTCCCAGTATCTTTTTACTGAGCTGGGTTGTTTTGTGTCAAAGACATCCTTGCCCGTGTCTGGATATACAGCTTGATCCACTTGGGGAAACAACACCTCTCTCTCTCTGTCTCTCTTTCTCTCTTTCTCTCTCTCTTTTCCTCTGTTCTGGAGACTAAATTCAAGTTTTTGCATATGCTAGGCATGTTAGCCACTAGGTTATATCCTAGCACTGGGAAGAGGATGTTAGGCTCTTCCTAACAAAAGTTAGCAATAAATGTGTTAGTGCTAAAAATTGCTTTTGAGGGAAGCTGTGGGCAGATCCCTCAGGTTCCTCTGCGAACTCTTGTTCTGGTGAAAGTGTTGGGATAGCCCCCAAGTTTGTCTGTAGGCTATCCATTAGTCTACTTCTCTGAGGATTCATCTTAGGAGACTTACCAACCGCTGAAAATAGAGACATACAAATGAGGAGGAGGACACACCAGAGGACATCACAGTTCATCTGCCTTTCAAGCTGGCTGCGCTTGTATCGGGGCCCACTATTGTTCAGGAGGGCTTTGGTTTGATTTTCACCTACTTGTTTCTCCTCAGCTTCCTGTGTACCTCACGTTATTGCTAGAGTCCTTCAGCTAGTAACAGGAAACTCTGGGAGTCTATGGTGCCCTCTTAGCAAGAATCAGGCCCTTCATCATTGTGCAGTTCTGTTTTCTTTGAGATAGATAGGTTCTTGCTCTGTTGCCGAGATTGACTTGAAAGTCCTGAGTTTGAGTGACCCTCCATATCACTCTGTCTGGCTAATTTTTATTATTTTAGCAGATGGAGTGGACAGGGGTTGTAGCTTACAGGTAGTGTTTGCCTGGCATGGCCAAGGTCCTGAGTGTGATCCATTGGAGGAGGAAGAAGAGGGAGGGAGAAGAGAATTAGAAAGTGAGAGTTCTCTGGTGCCCAGACTAGTCTTGAACTTGTGGACTCAAGAGCTCCTTTTGCCTCAACCTCCTGGATATTTAGGACCACAGGTATGGTCTACCAGGCTTCACTTTGAATTTAAAATTTTTTAGATGAAGTGCCATCTGGGTTTGTATTTTTTTTTTTGGTTTTTAAAGATTTATTTTTCTTTTATGTGTATGAGTGTCTTGCCTGTATATATGTGTGTGTACCATGTGTGTGTCTGGTGCCTGTGGAGGCCAGAAGAGAGTGCCAAATCCCCTGGAACTAAAGTTAAAGATGGTTATGAATCACCATATGGGTCTTGGGAATTGAACTCTAGTCCCCTGCAAGACCAGACCAGCAAGTGCTCTTAACCACGAAGGCATCTCTCCAGCCCTGCTGTCTCAATTTTGTCTCTGTTTTAGATATTCTTCTCCAACTCCAAGACTACATCTACCTGTGTTTTCTATAAGCTCTTTTATGGTGGTTTTATTTTTACACTTAACTCCATAAAGAACTTACCTTGAAGTAAGAGACGACCCTTTTTGATTCACCCTACTTTGGTCTTGAATACTTTTTGTTCTTTTTTTAAGATTTATTTTATTTTTATTCATGTATATATTTCTATGTGTCTGTATACATGTGTATATTTCAGAACTTGGGCCCTCTGGAATAGCATCAAGTGCTCTTAATCACTGAGAACTTTCTACTTTCCAGTCCTGTTTTTGCTCTTTACTAGTGTTTTTATTTGTTTGTCTTATTTTTCCTTTATTTGTTGTTATTATTGCTAATTCTTTTTCTGGCCCAGGGTCTTGGGCATCCCAGACAGACACTTTAGCATTTAGCTATATCCCTAGACCTGTGCCTTTGTGTGTGTGCTGTTGTTGTTGAGACAGTCTCATATAGCACAAATTGTCCTCAAACTTAATGTGTAGCTGAGAGTGACCTTGAACTCTTGAACCCCACTTCTATACCCCAAGTGCTGAGATTACAGTTCTTTGGCACTAGGCTTGGCCTACTATACACTATATATAGTTTTATACACTTTTATATACTTAATACAGAACAAATCCTCTTTTTGATATATTTTTCAAATTATAATTGGCTGCTATTGAATGTTGATTTTTTTGTGAACTGTGGATCATCTCATTTAGTACACTCCAATTTATGTATTACACATTAAGAAAACTTGAGACAGCCGGGCGGTGGTGGCGCACGCCTTTAATCCCAGCACTTGGGAGGCAGAGGCAGGTGGATCTTTGTGAGTTCGAGGCCAGCCTGGTCTACAAAGTGAGTCCAGGACAGCCAGGGCTACACAGAGAAACCCTGTCTCGAAAAAACCAAAAAAAAAAAAAAAGAAAACTTGAGACTTACAAGAGGATTTCTGATCTATTCCTTCAGGACACGTTTAAATTTTTTATATTTATTATATTTTATGTGTATGAATGCTTTGCCCACATACATATATATGTAGCATGTGGGTGCCTGGTGCCTGTGGAGTTAAAGAGTGCATCAGATTCCCAGGTACTGGGGTTATGGATGGTTGTGAGTCACCATGTGGGTGCTGGGAATCAAACCCCAGTGCTCTGAAGGAGCGCAAGTGCCCTTAACTTCTGAGCCATATCTCTGCAACCCTAAAAAACAGCTTAAAAAAAAACCTTATGTCTACACTAAGATACAAATCAAAACATGTCCCTGCTCATTGGAGAAGGCACACTGAACATTCATACTTAGTGCTGACCCCATATGTACTCTGGGAGCTCTATGGGCTGAGGGAATATCCAGCACAGCTAAGGGATTCCTGAGTGAAGACACAGGAGAGGGTACCAGTTTGGACACAGTGGAACTTACACCAGAAGCAAAACCACCAGACCTGTGCCTAGGATAAGAGGTGGGCTCAGGGGCAACATTAGGAAATTAATATAGTAGAAATAACGATATAGATCTATTTAAGGGGTATTATTTTCTTTTGAGCAGTATATGTCTTAGCAGTGTTTGATAGTTCTAGTTTGTCCTCAAGCAGATCTTTTATCATTTGTTTCTGAAGATGTCATATATTTTTGTTATACTCTTTAGCAAATGGTCTGGGTTTTTCAACTGTTAGAATAGAGTGATACTGTGTAATGTTTCTATATTTTGTGACCTCTGAAAGTAATCCAGTTCTACTCCCAACTGCAGACTCTGTAGGTTCTTTTTGTATAAAAATATGTTGCCTGTGAATACAATTTTACTGCTACTTTTTTCTTTTTCTTTTTTTTTTTTTTTTTTGGTTGTTGTTTTTCAAGGCAGGTTTTCTCTGTGTAACCTTGGCTGTCCTTTAGCTTGAACTGTAAACCAGACTTGCTTTGAATTCACAGATACCAACCTGCCTCTGATTCCCAGAGTACACAGCCACACCTGGCTATGTTTTTGTTTGTTTTTTGTTTTTCAAGACAGGGTTTCTCTGTATATCCCTGGCTATGCTGAAACTCACTCTGTGCACTTGCCTCTGTTTTCTGAGTGCTGGGATTAAAGGCGGGCACCGGGGCTGGAGAGATGGCTCAGGTGTTAAGAGCACTGCCTGCTCTTCCTGAGGTCCTGAGTTCAATTCCCAGCAACCACATGGTGGCTCACAACCATCTGTAATGGGGTTTGATGCCCTCTTCTGGTGTGTATGAGAACAGAACACTCATATATATAAAGTAAATAAATGTATATTTAAAGGCATGCATCACCACGTCACCGGGCAATTACAGACACCTGTGACCTGCCATGTGGGTGCTCCGATTTGAACCCGGGTCCTTTGGAAAAACAGCCAGTGCTCTTAACCGCTCAGCCATCTCTCCAGCCCCCACCCAGCTACTTCTTAATCTAAATGTTTTTGTTGTTTCTTTCCTTGCCTTATACTATGCCAGCCTGATTTTCAACATGGTTTTGGCAACATGTCCTTGAACAGAGGTGGTGCAGTCCAAGCCTGATCTTTTTTCCACCTTAGATGGAAACACGGACAGAGTTTCTCACCAGAGATGCTGATGTCTAGGATAGGTTTTTCTTTTCTTCTTTCCTCTCCTTCTCCTCTCCCCCCCCCCTTCCTTCTCCCCCTCCTCCTCCTCCCCTTCCCGCCGCCTCCCCCTCATTGTCCCTCTGGAACTCATAGAAACCTACTCTTCTATTGTTGTGATAAGGCATGACTACGGCAACTTGGAAGAGTAGGTTTCTATGAGTTCCAGAGGGTCAATGATGGTGGAGCTGCGGCACAGGCAGCAGGAGGAGAGAGCTGAGTGCTCACATCTGAACAAACTGGGAAAGGCTTGGCTTCCCTGGGATTGATTTTGCTCTTCTTTGCACTGTTGTTCTTCTCATCCCCTCTTGGCTTCCTTTTGCTGTCCCTTTTCCAATGACTCTAGGTAGCGGTGTCTCTCGTACCTCCTGAGTGTTTTGTGACATTTGAACTCTTCATGATGTGTTATGCTGTGCTGTGTGAGGGTCAGCAGCTCCAGGTCCTAGGCCTCGAATGGGTATTGGCTCTGAGGGTCTAAGTGTTCACATTGCTTAAGGAAATTCAGGTACCACCTGTGTTTTAGACTTCTAATCCTTCTTAGCCTTGAGCAACATCTGTAACCCCAACACCTCCTGTCACTGTGGCTTGATGCAGACATGGTGGCTAATGAAGTCCAGCCCTTAGCTCAGCTTGTCCTACTCTTGGTGTCTTTGGTGCTGGGAGCCTGCAGCTTCTCCTGAAGTGCTGGCCTATCTGTAGCACGTTGACGACCTTCCATAAGTACTGATGGTAGTTCGGGACTGTGACTAGGCCCTCAGGGGCAGGCTGTTCTCCTAATGGGGTGATCTGTGCTGCAGTGAATGGTAGACTGCATCAGGCATGATGGTAGGCAGGGGGCAGGGCTCTGTGGGGCACGGAGGGAGGCCTGAGGGCTGGTTTCTCCTTCCAGACAATCTCCCTGCCCCCTTTTTTGAGATTAACCTCATGTCATCTAGACTAACCTTGAATTACTGTGTAGCTGAGGATGACCTTCAACTCTGGATTCTGCTGCTTCATTTCCCAAGTGCTAGGATTATGTTCTTTGTTGTTGTTGTTGTTGTTTTAAACATTTATTTATTTATTTATTTATTATGTATACAGTATTTGCTCTACATATATGCCCAGGCATCAGATCTCAATGTAGATGGTTGTGAGCCACCATGTGGTTACTGGGAATTGAACTCAGGACCTTTGGAAGAACAGCCAGTGCTCTTAACCTCTGAGCCATCTGTCCAGCCCTGTTGTTGTTGTTTTTTAAGACTGTTCATAGGCCAGGCTGTCTTGGGACTCAGTGTATGGCCTGGGCTAGTCTCTGGTTCTAACTCCTGCCTAGCTGGGATCGCAGGCGCACCCCCACACCTGGTCTATGCACTGTTCAGCATCAGACCCAGGGCTTTGTGCACGTTAGGTAAGAACTCTACCAGCTGAACTATGTCTTCAAATTTTGTTTATCTTTTTACTCTTCACCTCTTTTTCTCAATATGGTTAATGTCTCTTGTAGATTCTTTTTTTTTGGGGGGGGGTTCGAGACAGGGTTTCTCTGTATATCTCTGGCTGTCCTGGACTCACTTTGTAGACCAGGCTGGCCTCGAACTCAGAGATCTGCCTGCCTCTGCCTCCCAAGTGCTGCGATTAAAGGTGTGTGCCACCACTGACCGGCCATAGATTCTTAACTGTATGAAGTGCAGTTAAGATAACTGTCTGAACGTCCTTGTTCGCTGACTCTTTGTGTTATTTACAGGTTAGTTTGTGGTGAGTAATTTTCATTAGGAGTTTTGTTTGGTTTTGCTTTTTTTTTTGTTTTGTTTTGTTTTTGTCGGGAGGTCACTATGTGGCTCTTGCTGGCCTCAAACTCAGAGATTTGCCTGCCTCTGCCTCCTGAGTGCTGTCGTATAAGGTGTGTGCCACCACGCCTGGCCACGAGTTGTGTTTGTTGCTTTGTTTTCCTGGTAATTTTTGATTGGGTGCCGTATCATTTCGTCTTGTTGGCTCTGGATATTATTCTATTCCGATTTTGAGTCTTGAGCCTTGTGGCAAGCCACATGGACACAGTTGATTCTTTTTGCTTTCCATCTTCTTAGGTGAAACCACAGCCACATTTTAGCTAGGACTAACTTCTTATTATTGGAGCGTAAGTGTGTGTGATGCATGTGTGCGAATGTGGGCATGTGAGTGCCACTGTGTGCTTCTAGGGGTCAGAGGACACTTTGAGGGAATTGTTTCTCTTCTTCCAGCATGGGTTCTGAGTCATCAGGCTCACATAGGCTCTTTATCTTCTGAACCATCTTGGTAGCCCAGAACTTATCACTGGGGCAACCCCTTTGAGAACTCTACCCTGTGTCTGAGTTATGAGCTCCCCACTTTAGCCTTGAGCAGACACCACCCCTGCCCTTTGTATGCTTCGGATGTCTCTGCCTGCCCTTTTGAGTGAATGGCTCTTTCCCTGGACTTGGGTAGTTTCTTGTACATGTAGCACTTGGATTAGTTTTGTTGTCTTTCTTTCTTTTTAAAAAAAAATCTTTTAAAATTATTTGTAACTATGCACATGCATAGCAAGATGGCTTTTACTTATTTTTGTATTATATTAATTATACATTCTAATTTATTTTACTATCCTTAAAACCTTATGCCTCCCATTCACCACCCCTTGTTCTTCCCAACCCCCCAATTCTATGCAGGAGAGAAAGGTTAGCTGGGCATGGTGACGCACCCTTTAATCCCAGCACTCGGGAGGCAGAGGTAGGTAGATCTCTGTGAGTTCATGGCTAGCCTGGTCTACAAAGTGAGTCCAGAACAGCCAAGGATACACAGAGAAACCCTGTCTTGAAAAACAAACAAAAAAAGGTTATAGGTGAAAGGGGGCATAGTTTTCTTTAGGCTACTTCCTGCTGGTTATGGTCGTTGGAGTCTTTGGGGGTAATACCAATCTCAGTAGAAGTCCAGCAAACCAGGAGACAGCAGCAGGAAGAACAACCAGCAGTTTGGGGGAGCACCAGCAACTAGGAGAGCAGCAACTGCTTTCTACCTTGTAGTCCTTTCTCTTCTTTGTAGAACCTTTTCTCTTACATCTCTATAGAGCCTCTTTACTCTTACTTCTTTGTAAAGCCCATTCCCGCTTACTTCTTTGTGGAGCTTCTTCTTTCTTTTCTCTTTGTAGCCCCCTTTTCCTCAGGGCTCTGGCTTTTTATTCCTCTCTCCCCTCCCAAGTCCTCATAGTTAAACTTGCTCAGCTGGTTAAGCCACGCCCCTGCTAGATCACGAGACAGTTAATACTTTACACCTGTGTCTTAAGCAGCCCACCTGGGATTAAACAAAAACATTCTCACAATTTAATAAACTCCTACCACACATGTCTATGTGTGGGTATGTGCACATAAGTTCCTGAGGAGGCCATAGGCATCAGATGCTCCTGGGCTGGAGTTACAGGCACCTGTGACCTGCGCTCTGCCAGATCAGTTCATGCTCTTAATTGCTGACGCATCTCTCCTGTCTAGTTTTCTTTCTTTCTTTTCTTTTCTTTTTTTTATTTATTTTTGGTTTTTTGAGATAAGGTTTTTCTGTATAACAGCCCTGGCTGTCCTGGACTCACTCTGTAGACCAAGCTGGCCTTGAACTCACAGAGATTCACATGCCTCTGCCTCCCAAGTGCTAGGTTTAAAGGTGTGTACCACCACACCTGGCTTTCTCTCCTATCTGGTTTTCTAATGCTGCAGTAACACAAATTTACTGAGATAAAGTCCTTTGAGTCATAAGTCCGGATTGTAGGGACTCCTCTACTACCACTAGCGGCTCTGGAGATGGTCCCTTTCCTGTTTTCAAGTTGTTGACAGAATTGGGCGCTTTGCATCTCTAGGACCAATGTTCCCTTGTGCTAGGGAACATTGTTAGGTGTTTGTTTGTCATCTTGGTACAAGCTAGAGTCATCTGGGAAAAGAGCATCTCAATTGAGAAAATGCCCCCACCAGACTGGTCTGTGGGCAGGGCTGTGGGGCATTTTCTTGGGTAATGATTGATGCGGGAGGGCCCAGTCCACTCTGAGCCATACCACCTCTGGGCATGTGGTCCTGGGAAGCAACTGAGGAAGTCAGTAAAGAGCATTTCTCCAAGGCTTCTGCCTCAGTTCCTGCCTCCAGGGTTCAGGCCTTGAGTTTCTATCCTGACTTCCCTCAGTGATGGACTGTGATCAGGAAGTATAAGTCAGACAAACCCTTTCCTCTGCAAGTTGGTTTTGTTCAGTGTTTTTCTACAGCAACGGAAAGCAAAGTAAGACACCCCATTTTCTTCTGACTGAGTGGAGGCCATCACACCTCTTCTCTGGAGCCTCCTTCCTCCATTGTCAAAGCCAGCAGTTAGGGCTTAAAAAGTTAGCAGAAAGAGTTAACCCTTTCTCATGCTGTCAATTTCTTCTTCTTTTCTGTCTCTTTTTTCTGACCCTGCTGGAAAAGTTTTCTGTGTTTAAAGACTCACATAACTAGGTTGCTCTCTGACAGACTGGTAATTCTCACCACTTCGAGGTCTGTATCTTTTTTTTTTTTTTTTTTGAGACAGGGTTTCTCTTTGTGGCCCTGGGTGTCCTGTCCTGGAATTTGCTCTGTAGACCCACATACAGTTTTATGTTTTATCCAGGTCTTTCGTGGTTTTGTCAGGAAGATAAGTTGGTTCATCTGGGCTACGGACCGATGCCCTATGGTGGTTATTGACTTCTGTTTGCTCTTGTTTGAATACGGGATACTGCTGTGCATACGTGTATGTGCATCACATCACCTTGAGAGGGACAGGGTGGCCTTTCCTTGTATCTTTTACAGGGAAGAACATCCATCTCTGACTCGCGTACCTTGTAGGCTAATCACAGACCTGGGAAACTGGAGCTTGAGGGTCCACATCAGTTTAAGCACCTGCATTTCTCACACTCTAACCGATAACTGATGCTGTTTTGACCATCTTGTGTCTTCAGACCATTTGCCTTCTCTTTGCTGGGGCACAGATGGAACGTGTGTGTTTGTTCTTTTTAGATGCTTCCCAGGGAGACTGTGGCAATGCCGTGCTAATGCCACTGTCATCAAGGCCCAGCACTGCCTGCCTTCCATCCTCTCTGCTGCCTGGGAGCGTCTGGTATGTTTGTTAATTTTACCTTGTTTTCAGCTCTCAGTTTTCTAAGGTCTATTCTGTTTTCACTATGTGTATGCACTTGCGTGTATTTTATCTTTATTTATGTGTACTTATGCACAAATGCTTGTGTAGTAACAATTTTGGAATTTTGGTAACTTTAAAAAACACAGAAATAAAGGTGGGAGTGCAGGACTGGGAGGGGTGGAAAGAGGACACTATGAGGGAGATGTAACCTGAAGTAATAAATAAATATTAAAACAAAACAATGAGCCGGGTGTGGTGGCCATTAAAGGGGCGCCACCTTTAATCCCAGCACTTGGGAGGCAGAGGCAAGCGGATCTCTGTGAGTTCCAGGCCAGCCTAGTCTACAAATTGAGTCCAGGACGGCCCTTACTGTTACACAGAGAAACCCTGTCTCAAAAAACCAAACAAACAAATAAAAACACACACCGAAATATCCAGGTGTGATGGCGCATGACTTTAATCCCAGCACTTGGGTGTTGGGGAAAAAAATGGCTAATTAAACTGTTTACTAGTATTTATATTATCTTCAATTGGTTGGCGATATTATTCCTTAACCCGCCATTATAAATGAATACACACAGACATCGGGTGGATTTTAACAAGCCTAGGCCTGGGTTGTGCAATCCTAACCCATCTAAGCTAGCTCATAATTCTATTACCCAAATATAACCCTATGTATACACATACGTCCCTTCAGACTATTATTCTCCACACTAAGCCAATGTTCCAGGTCACATGGAAGGATCTTCTTTAATCTACCCCATGGCGTGTCCTCCTTGTCTGCTCCTGGCTTCTTCTCCAGCCTTCTCTTCCCAAGATGCTCTCTATCAAAAAGCTGGCAAACCTTAGTCCCACCTATCTCTGTCCTTGCCCAATCTTCAGGCCTCAGCATTTATTCAACCAATCAGAGTCAATTAAGTAACAGACAACAAACAGGACCAATTAACATTTAGAATGCTTAACACCATCTCATCACTTGGGAGGTAGAGGCAGGTGGATCTCTGCAAGTTCAAGGCCAGCCTGGTCTACAAAAATGAGTCCAGGACAGCCAGGGTTACACAGAAAACCCCTGTCTCAAAAACAAAAACAAACAAACAAAAAAACAACCCCCCCAAATACACAGAAATATTATAAAAATATGTTTTCATTTTAATCCCAGGCGTGGGGATATGAAGCTGCTTTGCAGCAGTTGGCTAGGATTTGGCTTATGCTCTGGTAGGGTGTGATTTTACCATCTGCAGGTAGTTTCTGCAATTGTGTGATACTTGAAATTCTGGGGACTTTTCAGAGGGTATATAAATTCTAGGACCCCAACAGGTGGCGTGGGTTGTTGGTTGCTGTTGGTTGCAGTTTGTTAAGTAGTTGTGCACAAAGAAAAAACAACAGCATGAGGAAATTAGATATCCTGACCGTGAAGCTGGAACTTGCCCCAAGGAGCTCAATGCCCCTAATCAGCAGGAAGTCCTCTAACGATAATGTCACCCCCTTTCTGACTCCTGACTTTATTCAGGGATCTCTTTCCTTTCCTCTCTATCCTTTTTTTCTGTTATATCTAGTGTTAGGGATTTGAAAGGGTGGAGAAGGGTGGAAGAAAGAAGAGCCCACAAAGTAGCAAACTCCAGCTACCTGCCTGTGGAGGTTGGAAGAGAGCATCTCATTCCCTGGAGCTGGAATTACAGGTAGCTGAGCTACCTGACATGGGTGCTTGGAACCAAACTCTAGTCCTCTGAAAGAGCAGCAAGCTCATAAATCTTCAACCATCTTTCCAGCCTTTCAGTTTATTTATATACTTTTTAAAACATTTAAATTTTTAATTATTTGTGTGATGGTGGTTTTTGTCTGCATGTATGTCTGTGTGTCACATGTGTGCCTGGTGACCACAGAAGCTAGAAGGGGGTATTGGATCCTCTGGAACTAGAGTTATAGATCGTTGTGAACCATCATAAAGATGCTAATAAATGAACCCAGATCCTCTGGAATAGCAGCCAGTGTTCTTAACCTCTGAGCCACCTCTCCAGTGCCCTCAGTTTAATTTTTTTAAATACACTTTTGGGGAGGGATGTGGTGGCATATTCTTGTGATTCTTGTGCTTGGGAGGCAGAGGTATGATTATTGCAAATACAAGGCTAGCCTGGGGTTCATAATGAACTGGAATCGGTAGGTCTGGATAGGGAGGGAGACTCTCAAAAAGCACCCTCCACTTAAGTCCCCTATGTTTTCTCTGCTATTTCACTGGTCACAGTGAATACATGGGATCAGGTTGTTTTGTTTCGTTGACATTTTTTTATTTTATTAAATATTTAATTTTACTTTGTGTGTATGAGTGTACTGCCTGCATGTATGGAAGCATACTATGTGCATACCTGGCCTCTGGAGGCCAGAAGGGGTTTGTTGAGTCCCTTGGAACTGGAGTTACAGAAAATTGACAGATGCCATATGGTGCTGTGAACTAAACCTGGACTCTCTGCAAGAGCAGTGAGTGATGTTAAGCACTGTGCACCTCTCCAGCCCTGTTACTTTATTTATTTATATGTATGTGGCTGTGATTTGGCCACATGTATGCAGGTGTTCTTGGAGGCCAGAAGAGGGCATCAGATACCCTGTATCTGGAATTTACAGGCAGCTGTGAGCTAGGGTTAGGGAACAGAATGTGGTCCTCTGCAAGAGCAGCAAGGGCTCTTAACTGTTGAGGTACCTCTCTAACCCCCTGTGTCTTTAAAAAAATATTTTTAGCATTTATTAATTGTGTGTGTGTGTGTGTGTGTTTGTGTGGACATCAGAGGACAATTAGTAGGAATTAATTTTTACCCTCCTTGTAGGTTTCTAGGGTTTGAACCCAGGTTGTAAGGCTTGGCAACAAGCTCTTTCTTACCCACTGAGTCATCTTGCTGTCCTGCTTAACTTACTTTCTTTTCTTTTTTCTTTCTTTCTTTTTTTTTCTTTTTTTTTGTTATTGTTGTTTTGTATTTTGAGACATAGTTTCTCTGTATAGCCCTGACTGTCCTAGAATTCACTCTGTAGACCAGGTTGGCCTCAAACTCAGAGAGATCTGCCTTCCTCTATCTCCGGAGTTCTGGGATTAAAGGCATACACTATCACTACCACCTGGCTTCAACTTACTTTCTTGAACTGAAATTTTTAATTGCTTTTTTATTCTAATTCCTCTCTCTCCCAAGGTTTATGTAGTTTCTCACTTCGCCTTTTGCCTTAGGTTGGGAAAACACAGTATTGTTTATCTGTCCCTGGAGCAGGTTGGGAAGGACTGTGGGTGGGAGGTGATGAAGGAATAAGGACTTGGAGGGATTACCTGAGATGGACGATCTGGCATCTGAATGGCCAGGCCATTGTGAGGGTGGGCAAGTAGGCTCTCTCATCTTGTAGGTTCTGAGAGTATATGACCTAGGCCTTGAGCATGAGACCACCTAGTGACAAGGCACAGGACTTGGTTATTTGAGGGACTTTACTCTTTGCGACCTCCTGTGCAGCTGAGGTCACACAGTGCATGAGAGCTGTGGGTGCCCACTATTCACCTGCTGTAGTTGGGAGAGTGGCCATGCTTGCCAAGACTGTGAAGACAGTACCACATACCAGTCCTGGGCTCATCATGGCTGCTGCTCTGTGTGGGGGCTGGCAGCTTGGGAATCTAGGAGAGCTGGGGATTCCTGGGGGTCATGGAACTTTCTTCCTTTTCTGAGTGGATCAGCCAGCTGTGATAGAGATCTTCTCTAGGACAAACTCATTTAAATTTTGTGTTTTGTTTTGTCCATAAATAGCAGCTAATCCTGAACTTGTGTATGGCGAAGATAATAAATAAAATCCTGTGTTCCCTTTATTCTAGGTTGGGGAGAAAGCTATCCATGTTTACACTGGACAGGTGGAACCAGAGACCACAGAAATGACCAGGCCCTACATAAAGAGTGAGTTCATAAGAGAGGCACTTCCTGCCCTCTTGCCCTCCTGTCCTCCTGCTGTGAGAGCAGCTGAGGCTGCTTTGCACTGCAGTGGGGCTCCATTTCGTTCCCAGCAAGGGAAGGAAGTAGAAGATGCTGGGATGAAGGAGGGTGGTGCCTACACTCTTGCTGTCCCCAAAGGTCAGGGACATGATGGTGTGAGGATGGTCCTCCTCCCATCAAACTTCCAGTTGGAGAGCAGGGGCTGAGATGTACTTTAGAAGGGCCAGGCATGGTGTATCAGGTCAGACTTAGCCTGAGATGAAATCAGATCTTATTAACTGGATCAACCTATTTATTCAACTGTTGAAACTTGGGAATGGAGAACTGTTAAAAAGTCCCCTTCCTAAGCCGGGCGGTGGTGGCGCACGCCTTTAATCCCAGCACTTGGGAGGCAGAGGCAGGCGGATCTTTGTGAGTTCGAGGCCAGCCTGGTCTACAAAGTGAGTCCAGGACAGCCAGGGCTACACAGAGAAACCCTGTCTCGAAAAAACCAAAAAAAAAAAAGAAAAAAAAAAAAAAGTCCCCTTCCTGCTCAGGATGAGGATCCCTTCTCAAAGGGGAGACAAATTCTGCTCTGGTGTCTGTCTGTCCTGATGCCACTCCAAATGCCTGCAGATATCCAGATATACCAGTGTAGGTACAGACCTGGTATCTGGGGAACAGAAGCCCAGTCTGGCCTTGTTGGGGGTGGATGATGTCTCTGGGTGCCTGTCTTGCCTTTATTGCAGAGAGCTTCTCTCATTTGTTGACTCTGATTTATTTTTGACCTTGACCAGCAGAGTCCTATGGCACACATGCCATGGGCTTTTCCACTGACTGTTCACTACCAGTGCCTACACCCTCTGCCCAGTGGTACCCTACTACATACAGGAGTTGGATGTGTAAAGTCCAGTCTGTTCTGTGTCCCAGGACCTCAAGGAACTTTCTTGAAGTATCTGTGTCTGTGGATCCTTTGTGGGGCTTGCCGAAGTTCAGGCCTTATCATAGTTGGAGCAGCCTTAGGACCCCTGACTCATGCTAAACTGATTTTTCCAGGCCCATAGCTCCTCAGTAATAACCAGAGTCTGAGCCCTGTGTCATTCAGCCCAGCAGGCTGGACGCTCAATGTTCCTGATTCCACAACAGCGTGGAAGTGCAGTGGAGGGCAATCAGGGAATGTGGTCAGTACAGAAGAAAGGAGTGGTTTTTATGAGAGATAACAGCTTCGGGTCAGCACTGACTGTCCAGCAAGTGGCCATGCCTATTGGCCCTGAGGCATCGGCCTGGATGTGTCATCTCCTATGCCATGTATGATCCCAGAACCTGGTAGGTGTCAGTCACGAGGAAGGCAGCTGTGGTATGCTTGGACCTGAGCACAATGGACTCTGTCATTGCAGAGCTGTCCTTCACCCTACTGGACTCCATCACCGACAAGGACCCTGTGGTGCAGGAGCAGGTCTGCAGTGCTCTGTGCTCCCTTGGAGAGGCGCAACCAGGCGAAACACTCCATGCCTGTGAGGAGTACCTACGCCAGCATGACAAGGTACCTGTCCCCTGTCCTCCACTAATGGTGAGGTCATCAGGGCTCATCCTCCTCTCTAGGGCTTGGTGATGAGTCAGTCTGTCAGCAGAAAGTGCCCTGCATATTTCCTATAAGCCAGTGTTTAAGGATGATGATAGCTGTGTCTTCTCCATATGGGGAATGGCTAGTCCTATGAACTGGAGGTCCCATTATGAGGGAGTGGGCTGTCACTTCAGTGGACAGCAGTCATGAGCAGAAGCTGCCGACTGTTCCCTGTTGCACATTGAGTGGAGATAGGGTGGCTCTCTTGTCTAGGGGAGACTGGTAAGGGCTCTTGAGATTCCAGGCCCTGCCTTGGCCTGGTGAGCTACTCCAGGTTTGCAGGCTGGCAGCCCACTCTCCATCTCTTTCCAGAGAGCTGCTCTAAGGAAGACATAAGACCTGTGCTACCTCAGAACATCCTAGTCTGTAGGCAAGCATGACTCAAGTAGCAGAGCAAGAAACTTGGGATTCTCTCTGGTGCTGTAGAATGTCAAATTGTTACCTCAGGCTGCTCTTGACTCATGAGCTTTCTCTCGTTTTGCTTTGCAGCAGGGTCTAGCTCTGTTGTACACACTGCCCATGAACTCATGACTTTTGTTCTTTAGCTTCCAGAGTCATGGGGTTATAGGCATGGGTCACTACACCTGACTCTTTATTGTTATCATGCATATGGTGGGTCACACATGCCATGGCATGCATGTAGAAGTCACTGACTAATATTTTGGAGTTTTTGTTTTGTTTTGGGTTTTTTGGGTTTTTTTTTTTTTTTTTTGGTTTTTCGAGACAGGTTTTCTCTGGCTGTGTAACAGCCCCAGCTGCTTTGGAACTCACTCTGTAGGCCAGGCTGGCCTCAACTCACAGAGGTCCACCTGTCTCTGCCTCCCAAGTTCTGGGATTAAAGACATGTGCCAATATGCCCAGCTTAACTTTTTTTTTAAGTTTTATTTTATTTTTGTTTATGTGTTTCTCTCTGTGTGTATGAGAGGATGCTCATGAAGTCCAGGAGAGGATGTTGAATTCTCTAGAGCTGAGAGTTACAAGCAGTTGTAAGACACCTCATGTGGGTACTGGGAACTGAACTTGGGTCTTCTGGAAGAACAAGTGTCTTAACCACTGTGTATCTCTCCAGTACATCTCCTTCTATATGTGGGCTGTGGAGACTGAATTTGGGTTGTCACGCTTATATAGCACCTTTCTGCTGACCCCTGTGGACATGGGCTACATTGTGTTGCTAAGACTAACCCTCCTATCTAGTCTTCCAGCCTTTTCTCTCTTTTTCTTTTTTTCTTTTCTTTTCTTTTTTTTTTTTTTTTTTTTTTGAGACAAGGCCTCTCTACATAGCCCTGGCTGTTCTGGAACTTACTATGTAAACCAGGCTGGTCTTGAACTCACAGAGATGCACCTGCTTCTGCCTCCCAAGTTCTGGGATTAAAGGTGTGGCCACCATGCCCAGTTGTCTTCAAGCTTCTTGAATGACCAGGGCCACAGGTACAAGCTGCCATTCTCCATGGGTATTTCTCTTATCTGCCAACTATCTCATGAGGAAACAGTTTAGTTCCATGAACATACCCACCAATCCTGCTGTGCCATCCTTTGCTGCTGACACTGTAGCTTTGGTGAGCTTGCTGGGAGACTGAGTGGAGCTTCGATTATTCTGTATTCTAAGAGATCTGCCATGTTTGGATGGCTTGAGTGTCTGCTGCAGCTCCTCTTTGGGTTCTAACTACACCAGGTGTTTTACACTCTTAAGAGCCAAGCATACCATAGTGGTGCTGGCTGCAGGCCTTCTTTGAGTGGCTGAAGGGCTTGCTCTACTGCACTGGTTTCAGAGTTTGGCTGTCAGGCAAGAGATAGGGGCTGTCAGAGTGCAGAAGCGTTAGTTAGGGGTCACTCATGGCAGCTCACCGAAAACTAATGTAGCTACTGTGCTCATCTCCTGTGTTACGAGGTTTTTTGGGTTTTTTTTGTTGTTGTTGTTTTTGTTTTTTTTTTGGTTTTTTGAGACAGGGTTTCTCTGTGTAACAGCCCTGGCTGTCCTGGACTCACTTTGCAGACCAGGCTGGCCTCGAACTCACAGAGATCCGCCTGCCTCTGCCTCCCAAGTGCTGGGATTAAAGGCGTGAACCACCCCTCCCGGCTTTGTTTTTTTTTTTTAACACCTTTTCTGCCTTTCATAATTTTTTTTTCACTGAGAAAGACAAAAACCTGCTACCTCACTGCATGGGTACAGTGACTGTTGAATTGGGAGCTCTGATCCTGCTACTCTGGGAGGTGGCCTTCCCCTGGCCTCTCACTATTCCCGCATGCTATTCTAGGATGCCTGGGCCTGCTGTTCCAGTAGCTGTACTGTGCTGTGTTTCTTTATCACTGTATTTGTGTATACCTCCCCACACGTCATACACTTTTTCCTGACTTGACTGATAACATTCTCCCCTATAACTTTTCTCTGACATTAACGACTCAACAGAGTGATATATCCAGTGGCACTCCTGTGGTCATTATGTTGAGCAGACACAGATCTGCAGGAAAAATGCAGGTAAACTGTGATGCCCGAAGTTAGCTCACCTTTCTGCCAGTCAAGCTCAGCATTTGGTGGCTCTGGGATGTGGAACTTTGGCAGAGGAACCAAGCCAGGGGTCAGCAGCCATGAGAAGGAACATAGCAGCATAGATGGGGCCATCTTGTCTGACTGCAGCGCGCACCTTTTCAAACTTCACCAAATCCAAATTGAGCATCGGAGGAAATTCCACCAGTTGCCGTTTTGGGAGCACACATGTTACCTTGTGGTTAGCTCCAGTCTGGTCTTTGTGTGTTTGTGGTTGGCCATCATCTTTCTTTTCTTTTCTTTTCTTCCTTTTTTTTTTAATGGAACTACTTTTTTAACTAATTTATTTTATTTTACGTGTATGAATGCTTTGTTTGCTTGTATATTTATGCACTACATGCTTAACTTGTGTCTGAAGAGATCAGAAGATGGTGTCAAATTCCCTAGAAAGGGAATTGCAGACAGTTGCGGGCTGCCATGTGGGTGCTGGGATTCAAATCCAGGGGCTCTGGAAGAGCAGCCACTGTTCTTAACCACTGAGCCATCTCTCATTCCCCTCTTTCTGTTTTTTTCTTTTTCTCCTCTTCCTCCTCCTCCTCCTCCTCCTCCTCCTCCTCCTCCTCCTCCTCCTCCTCCTCCTCTTTTTCCTCCTCAGTGGCATTTCATGTTTGGCCTTAAAAATGGTATATAAGTGAGGATGAGCTTGGACTTCTGGTCCTTCTGTTTCTGCCTCCCAAGTACTGGAATTACAGGCATGTGCTACTAGGCCTAGTGTGGTATTAGGATAGAACTCAGCACTTGTGCATGCTAGCCAGGTGCTTACAGTGCGTTACACTCCAGGGCCCAGTGCAGAGGGGCTATGACTGTTGCTTTCTGGTGCTAGGCCTTCATGCTTTTAGACATGTTTGGTGTCTTATATCTGGGCAGACCCCCTGAAGTAGTTACCGTGAAGGGGAGAGGAGATGAAAAAATAATAAGCAAGCAGCCCTGTGGCAGATAAAGCCAGTCATCTCCTAAGTCCACTCCATTCTGCCCTCATCTGCCATGAGGTCATGTTAGACTCCACAGCTAAGGACTCAGCCCCAAGATAGCCTTGCTTCAAATGTCAGCATCAAACCTCTGGTTGTGACCTGAGTGTTTATACAAATTGGAGTTCCCTAAACTACCTTCTTGGAGTCTATTAGTTGCTAGGTTGACTTATGTAACTCAGTAAACAGTTTACTCCTGTTTACCCATTTATCATGAAGGATGGGACAGAGGAAATGGATGAACACCAGGGAAGATGCAGAGGGTGAGGCATGTGGGAAAGATGTTGGGTTCTCCTGTCTTCCCTTGGGTGCCACCTTCAGAACCCTCCACATATTTCACTGCCTGGAAGCTCTTTAGACCCTGTTCTTCTGGGATCTTGTGGACACTTCATTAAGTGGACATGATTGGTTCATTATTGGTTATTTTTAAAAATAGTTTGAAACTGAACTTTTTAAAATTTTTCAACTATTATTTATTGGTAACTATATTCACTTATAACAAATATAAACACCTACTTAACTACTAGCCCTATGAATGCCTACAACCCCTATGACCTACCCACTAAACCTATTGAAAGCTATTACAACTATTTTCATAACTTTTAGAAGGATACAGTCTCTGGGGCAGGTCCTCAGTCATCAGGAACACAGTCTCTGGGGTAGACCCTTTAATGCACTTAGCAGTCTTCTGGAATATCTCACACATCGATCTGTCAAGGTAAATTGGCTATGGTGACTCCACCTTAAATAAGGCTTGAGGCTTGCTTCTCTCTGGGAGACCTCAGCCATCTGTAGGCCAACTTATTTCCTGCATATCAGCAACTCTGCCGCTCTGCCTCAGTCTTTAAAGCTGGCCACAGTTTCATTCAGGCCGCTGTTCCGACAGGCAACAGCTGAGCCTAGGGTAAAAGCTGAGCCACAGGGTTTAGTCCTTGGCCTTTTTCTGTCTTGCTGAGGCTTTCTCTGCTCACCAGCTTCTTTCTGCCTCAG